>CM053570.1:24444887-24512706 GCA_028646485.1 Cryptoprocta ferox
GTTGGCACAAAACCAGGCACATAGACCAATGGAATAGAGAACCCAGAATTGGACCCATAAATGTATGGCCAATTAATCTCTGACAAAGCAGGAAAGAGTATCCAATGGAAAAAAAGACAGCCTCTTTAACAGATGGTGCTGGGAGAACTGGATGGCAACATGCAGAAGAATGAAACTAGACCACTCTCTTACACCACACACAAAAATAAACTCAAAATGGATGAAGGACCTGAATGTGAGACAGGAAACCATCAAAACCCTAGAGGAGAAAGCAGGAAACAACCTCCTTGACCTCAGCAGCAGCAATTTCTTACTCGACACATCTCCAAACACAAGGGAATCAAAAGCAAAAATGAACTGTTGGGACCTCATCAAGATAAAAGGCGTCTGCATGGCAAAGGAAACAGTCAGCAAAACTAATAGGCAACCGACGGAATGGGAAAAGATAGTTGCAAATGACATATCGGATAAAGGGCTAGTATCCAAACTCTATGAGGAACTCAAAACTCCACACCTGAAAAACAAATAATCCAGTGAAGAAAAGGGCAGAAGACATGAACAGACACTTCTCCAAGAGGATATCCAGATGGCCAACAGACACACGAAACGATGCTCAGCATCACTCATCATCAGGGAAATACAAATCAAAACCACACTGAGATACCACCTCACGCCGGTCAGAGTGGCTAAAGTGAACAAATCAGGAGACTATAGATGCTGGCGAGGATGTGGAGAAACGGGCACCCTCCTACACTGTTGGTGGGAATGTAAACTGGTGCAGCCGCTCTGGAAAACAGTGTGGAGGTTCCTCAAAAAATTAACAATAGAACTCCCCTATGACCCAGCAATAGCACTGCTGGGGATTTACCCAAGGGATACAGAAGTGGTGAGAAAGAGTAACTTTAAAACAGAAATGTGACAAACCCTACTTCAGCCAGGTGAGCAAGGTAAACATCAACAGTGATAAGTCATGTTTATAGCATGCAGGCCTGACATGCTGTCATGAGAATGGTACTTTACTTCCACAGTCTTCCTCCAAAAACCCCATAACTTGAGTCTAATCATGAGAAAAACATCAGACAAATCCAAGTTGAGAACTACTCTACAAAACACCTGACCAGTACTCCTCAGAAGACAACAAAGTCTGAGAAACCATCACAACAAAGAGGAGTCTTTGGTAACCTTCTGTAACATCCTCGCAACTTTTGGAGAAATCTAAAATTATTCTCAAGTAAAGCTTCCTTTTAAAAATGCAGTACTTCCCCTATTCTACTTTTTCCTCCTTAAAAAAAGATCTTGCCTAATTTTACCTCATTATTTTAGAGATTAAGTTGTAAATGTAGTAAAAATGTCCATGTATCTTAATGTTTAATTTGACTGAATTAGTTATGACTAAGCTAGAAACTGCTCAGCCTCAGTAGCTAAAGCTTAACAGTTAAGAAAACCTTAAAATATTTTACTAAGAGAGATCAAAAGATCAAGTAGGAGTAATTGGGAGGATAAGAGGTGTGTTACAATTTCTAAGTATATGTAGGGTGAAACGAGAGCAGCTCAATTATTCAAGGCAATTAAAAGGGAAACTATTTAGGCAGTCATGGTCAAATTAATAAAATATCACAAATGGGAAAAGCATCACTGACGCAGTAAAGTCAAAATCTTTTGTTCTAATCCAGATCTCTCATCCTAAATCTTCTCTACTCCAAAGACTTCCCATTACCCTCAGCCATTCATTTCTTCGACCATACGATGTCCTTGGGATCACTCAGAAACGCTACCCCTCAAAATGACCTTTCTCATCACAACTCTTAGCATCCTGCATTTCACCTTACCCAATTCCACCTAAACCCATTCTTTGACCTCCTGACTCTCACGTCCCTCAGTATCAGCCTTCAGACTTTGATTACTTCCTTTCCTACCTCCTGGACCTTGGTAAACTTCAAAAGACACATCAGCAACCTTAGGTTTCTCGCCACTTCACCCATCCCACACACACTGCCTGCCTCCAACCCCAGCTTTCCCAGGCCTGTAGTGTACACTGCACGTGGGCGCTGTGCTCTGCAGCCAGGCTGCCGGCGGGGCTCAGAGCCTGCCTCTGCCACTTGGCACCTGTGTGGGCTTTCCTCTCTCTGTTATTGACCTCTATGCCTCAATTCTATCTCTACAAATCTGGATTGATGATAGGACCTCCCTTCTGCTAGGAAGCTGTTATGACATGCAGTAAGAATGTCCCCCTGCCATACTAAGAACTCAATAAATAACTATTCCTCACCTGTATTTAAAAAATTTTTTTAATGTTTATTTTTGAGAGAGGGGGAGGGTCAGAGCACAAGAAGGGGAGGGGCAGAGAGAGAGGGGGAGACACAGAATCTGAAGCAGGCTCCAGGCTCTGAGCTGTCAGCACAAACTGTGAGATCATGACCTGAGCCAAAGTTGGATGCTTAACCGACTGAGCCACCCAGGTGCCCCTCCTCACCCATATTGATGTTAAGGTAAATGGCAGGCACAACTATCATTTACAGAGAGTTGGGCTTCTGCTGAATTCTCAAGTTTGCTTCACAGTCCTTTTACTTAGCTCCACACTCTCCATAAATTGCTTCCAACCTCTGTGTCACCACACGAGTCACTTCTCTTCCTCATTCTTTTCTACCTCTTAGTCCTTGCAGAGGAACTGGCCTCTTCTAACTACTGAGGTATTAAGATTCCGTCAAGCATGAATTCCCCAAACTCTGACCTCAGGGTCTCAAAACTTCTTTTCAGGCACCTTTACCTTTATACTCAGATATACCATCTGAGTATAAAGCAAGAGCTTTCTCTTGTCCTTTCCACGGCTCATTGCTTCTTTGCCTATGCTCAGGACCCCACTTGACCTTCTGGGACTTTAGTTAATCAATTATCCCCTTCCCCTTGTTCCATCTAGATTGATTCTTTCTTCTTTCTAACCAACATACTCAATTCTCAGCAATCCAAAAATTTCTCCTCTGCTTGTCTTCCCTATCAAACTTTTTGAAAGAGAAGTCAACAGTATATTCACAGACATTCTTGTTATACTTCACAACCTAGTAAAATATGATTACATTCCCCTGCAAAAGACATTGGTCACCAGTGGTTTCCCCATATCCAGACAGTGGGTTCATCTTAGCCTTCATCTCAGGTGGCCTTTCTATAGCATATGAGACTGCCAACCATCATACTTCCATCTCTCCTGACTTCCACAATACTATTTGCTCTTGATTCCCTAATTACACTTCCTCAGTCTCCACTTCTTCTGCCTGTTCCTTAAATATGTGTGCATCCCGGGGCACCTGGGTGGCTCAGTCAGTTAAGTATCTGACTTCAGCTGAGGTCATGATCTCATGGTTTGTGAATTCGAGCCCCGCATCGGGCTCTGTGCTGACAGCTCACTGCCTGGAGCCTGCTTCAGATTTTGTGTCTCCCTCTCCCTTTGCCCCTCTCCTGCTTGTGCTGTTTCTGTTTCTCTCTCTCTCTCTCTCTCAAAACATAAAGTAAACATTAAAAATTTTAAAAAAAAATATGTGTGTCTCCCAAGCAACATTCCCTTCTATATGTCCTACCAAGGCCATTTTATCCACTCTCAGGGGCTCACCACCCTACCACAAATCTTTGACTTCAAGTTCTCTCACACGAACTACTTGTAGTTCCAGATCTCTAATTTATTGTTGAACATTTTCACCTAATTTATTGGTGAGCATTTTACAAATCACAAATTCTCAAATATGCCTAAAACTCAACATGCCTAAAATCAATACCCTACTCCTTGCCTGCAACCCCTCCCCCACATTACCACCACCACAGAAAACCACCTGTTTCTCTTCTGATCCTCCCAATCATCTGTTGGTTTTTTTTTTTTTTTTGACACACGGAAACTTGTTTATTTTCATGAATAAAGCCATTCTAGTATAAAAATTAAGGAATTTGCACAAGCAAACTTTCACCATAACACTGAGCCATATGAAATTGTTTTGTATAATTAAACATATTTCAGGTAGCTAGATAATACTAGAAAGAGTGCAGAGGCCATCTTTTCAGTACAGTTTGTGTGTTCTTGTGCATAAGCATCCCAATGTCTGCTTTTTTTTTGTTCAGATTCAGATCTTTCTGTGAAAAACGTGTGTGTTTGTGTGGTTTGTAGACTTTATTGATTGATGAAACTGAAGTATAGTTGACATAACATAGTATTTTAGTTTCAGGTGTACAACATAGTGGTTCCACATTTGTATACACTGGAATTGATCACCACAGTAAGTCTCGTTAACGTCTGTCATCATACAAAACTGATACAACATTATTGATTGTATTCCCCACACTGTATCTTACCTTCCCACTCATTTTATAACTGGGAGTTTATACCTATTGATCCTCCCAGTCTTCAACAATGGCATCACTGATGACTTAGTCATCCACATCAGAAACTTGCAGTCACTCTAGACTGTTTTTATAGTCTATAACCAAGCCCTGTCCATTTCATTTGCCAAAAGTCTTCCTTATCCTTCCCTGATTCATTCCATTCCCACTGCTGCCATTATAATTTTGGTCTTCAGTATGTCTTACCTCAATGACTACATCGACTCAACTGGTCTCCCTTAATTCCATCATTCTAGCCTTTTCTCTTCTCACAAGTCCTATACTAGATTTAGTATACTAAATTCTACTAGATTCTAGATTCTAGACTACTTCCTGTTCTTCAAGCACTTGATGTACTTTCCAAATTTTTGGTTGTGTGGAAAGGCGATTATGAAAAAATCCAGACTTACGGAACTTGTCCTTTGGCTTTACTATGCAATCACTATATTCGTCGTCTGCCAATTTTTCCATATGACTGGTGCCTAGTCTTTAAGGCAGTCTCTTTTAAAGGAAAGAGCTCATATATTAATACAGGGTGAAATGATATTTATATAGTTACTCTTATCTTCCTCTTCTCAATATCAGAAGAACCACTGATTTTGTTGGCATCTACTTCTTCCCTAATTCGAACTCTTTCATTCTATCAGATAAAGGCTAACAGTTTGTGAATATATGTACTGAAGCTGAAAGGGAAATGGGCAGGGGGAAGAAGGAAGACATGCATGTGAGGAGAAAGAACAGAGGGAAAACACTCTTTTACCCACCATCTACAGTTATTACGAAGACAGGTGTACAGAAAAGATAGCAAATTGTAGGTGTTTATAATACTCACCCAACCCCATAGAGAAAAATCTCTCTTTGTTCATTTAGCACCTTTTCCTCCACTGCCCTTCTAAAGAAAATCGAATCTTTCAATTAAGTCCTGGGAATTAACTGTGCAGAGTGTGGTACTAACTACAAATCGTGTAAAAACGAGGTATTACCTGGTGTAATTCACATCTAAAAGAGCAGGAAGGGCTCCTTGCAGATAGACAAGGAAAAAAAGTGAGAAAAGTGGATGGGAGCATAGAATTAATCCCTCCACACAGCAATGGTTTGAGGAGTTTCTGGAGTTGAGAGTTAAGGATCAGAAGTTTGAATGAGCCTTGGGAAAACTGCAGGGTCCCGGAGATATTGTGAGTTCAAGAGGAGCGAAGAGAATTTTAAGAAGTGTTTCTGTGAGTAACAAACTGGATCTTTGTTGACATCCTTGGAAAAACGCCAAAAAGGTTTTGGATGCTGTACTGTTTCTGGGACTCTACACAGAGACCAGGCAGTGAGCTGACCCCGGTTATATCCTGGTTGCAAATGTAATTCTTTCAGGCATGTAAACATTGGTATTTAATAAATATTAATTCTGAAATTTTAGAGGCTCAGGAACTTAATTTTAGAAAAGTTGCCCCACACCCCAATATTATTTTGGCTCCCCTTCCCCTTCTAAACTATTCCTTCATTGTATGTATTCTTCCTTATCTTATGCTTCAGTCCTAGACATTCAACTTTATCATTTAAATGCCATCTTTTCTCATGGCTTCAAATGTCACCTCTATCTGATCATTCCAAAATTTCTCTCTGTACCTCTCACTACATTTCCACTCAGATGCTCTGTTTGTCCTCTTATCTAACATCTCCAAGCCAAACTCACCACCTTCCCCTCCTCCCCCCAGTATTCCTCAAAAGTATTGTGGAGAAGTGATTCTAAACTCATCCCTTTTCTCTATCTCTAATTTCTCATCCATTGCCAAATTCACTTTTTCTTCCCTGAAAAGCTCTATTTTGTCATCTTTTCTCTATCCCCACAGCCTAATTTGGACTCCTCTTTATTTTCTGGACTAATGAAATCACACCATTCATTCACAAAACTAAGAGCTGTCTGCTAACCTCCTAACCTGACATTTTGCCTCCAGTCTTCCAATCTATCCTACAAATATCAAAAACTACAATTAACTCAGGGCTATTTTCAGAATGTCTTCCTCCACTAGACTACATTCTCACTGTCCACTGGATCAAGTTCAATCAGCTCTCTCTGACACTCAACAGCCTCTATGCCTATCCACCCTCCTAAGACATGCTCTTTAATACTACCAGTCTGGGTTTCTCTTTCATGTGGTTCCACTTTTTAAAAATTCATGTTCATTTCTTCCTCCTTGAATGGAGGGCCTCCCCTGCCCACCCACTTCTAAAATCATCCTAAAATATCTTAAGGATAGGTCCCACCTTCTCAGGTGAAGACTTGCATGACAAATATCAATCAATAATAGATCTTAAAATGTGGTCCCTGGACCCCTGCGACTTTTTGGAGGGTGTGTAAGGGAAAACTATTATCATAATATTAAAATATCATCCATCTTGCTCCTTGGGCTGACTTCTGTAATGACAGTGCAAAGCACTGGTAGGTAAACCTGCCATCTTAGCGCAAATCATGGCAACGGCACAAAATGGTATAATGGACGTTGGATTCTCTACTGCCCTACTCTTGCAGTTAAAAAAAAACAAGGGAGTAAAAAAAACAAAGAAAAGAAAAGAAAAGAAAAACGTTAAAAAAAAAAAAAGGCAGAAAAAACCAGTTTCATTTAAGAATGCCCCTGATGGGGGGGCGCCTGGGTGGCTCAGTCCGAAGCGTCCAGCTTCGGCTCAGGTCATGATCTCACAGTCCATGGGTTTGAGTCCCGTGTCGGGCTCTGCGCTGACAGCTCAGAGCCTGGAGCCAGCTTCAGATTCTGTGACCCTCTCTGTCTCTGCCGCTCCCCAGCTCACTCTCTGTCTGTCTCTCTCTCAAAAATAAAATAAAGACATAAAAAATTAAAAAAAAAAAGAATGTCCCTGATGAAGAATAATAATTTCATTGCATCACGGCCTTTGAGTATATCTTTTTAATATTCTGTGTGACAAAACGCGAAGTATACATAATACATATCTGCTGAAAAGTATAATAGTTGTCTGCAGGAAAAACCCTTGGATGATGATCTGAACTGTGAGCTAAACTACATGCCTTTTCCATGGAACATCATTTTTACTTGAAAAAAAAAAAAACCTGAAAAACTATGGTTATTTCAACTCGGGTATTTGGCAAGCATTTTCTCAAAAATGAAAAGTGAGTTTGTCACATCGAGAAAAGAAGCTTGTCAGTATTTGTTGCCAATAACAGAATTTGAACTTTCAAATGAAAATCAGAATTTTGGAAAATTTTTATCAGCCACTATGAATTTGGTAGCCTTCCAACACTTTGAGACTTTTTAAATGAGATCAGTGGTGATACTAACGTGAGGTTTTTTTAACATTACTAATAAATGTACCAACATTTGGAAGACCTACATAACTCAGTGACCCAAATGACAAATGACAAAAACATGATGTTACATAATTAGGCATGGGCAAAAGATTCAAAGCGCAAGAAAGACCAATGGATTTGAATGTAACTATATATATGGAAAGTTTGTTGATATGGTTTCAGATTCTACATTTAACTAACCTTTAAGAAACTACCTCTTGGTATATTTTGGTGTAATGTTAAAGAAAAATATCCACAATTATTTGAAAAGGCTACTAAAATGCTTCTACCTTTTTCTACTACATTATTAACTCTGAGAGGCCAAGGTTTTTTGTGTTTTGTGTTTTTTTTCATATGCTTCTACCAAAACAACATTTCACAACAGACTGAAAACAGAGGCAGCCTTGAGAATCCAGCTAAATACTATCATGCCAGACATCAGAAAGAGCTGCAAAAATGTACACCCAGGACAGTGTTCCTGCTAAGATTTTTTTTCATTTTGGCAATGTAGTTATTTTTCACACAAAAAACACATTATGTTAACATAAAATATTATTGTTACTATTAAATGAATTAATAAATATTTTTAATGCTGCAGTTTGAATTTCCAATCTGGCAAATATCAATAGATATAAGCCCACAGGAAATAAAAGTTCATTCAAGTCCTCAATTATTTATGAGATCTACAAGTTTGAGAACAGCTGTTTTATACCATTAATACCAGCACTTTTTTTCACATAATGTCTTGTTTTACTAGCTAATTATTTTCTATTTTTAAGTCCTATTTTCTCAAACATAGACACGCCATCAGACACCATACTCGAAGGTCCCGGAAGGCAAGGACTGGGACATTTAGGTACTGAGGGGGTATTTAGTAAGTACTGAATTAACATATTAAGGAGCATATGAACAAAGTTCTTATAAGATATTGAATTTTAATAACAATGCATAAATATGTCCTCATGACAGTTAAGGGCATTTAGGGAAGAAAGAAGTTACCACCACTGAATTACTTTTTTGTAAAAAGAAACCTGATGCATGGGTAAAACTCAGCAGCAGAAATTTAACTGAAACCCAGGTGTCTAAGCTTTATTTTAGTCCTCTTTTCCTCTAGAAGCCACCACATGCATCCCATGTGTCTTAAATTATACAAAGCTCCAAAATAGAGAAAACATAAAAATACCACAAACTATAAAGAAAACAATTAACCAACAGAAACTCTAAGAGAGCTTAAGTGGCTGCGCTCGATTTTGTAACTATCTGCTTGCTCTTCCCTTATACCATTTCTTGTTCACATTCCAACCACACTTCTCCCTTTCTTAATTTACTAAAGACTCAAAGCTTTTAGATAAAGGTATAGAATTAAGCTATCTCTAATTTTATGAGTTCTCAGAGTTTCAAACAAAAACAAATGGAAGTTCCTTTAAGCATCAGAGTTAATTTTCTCCTGCTTCAAAATCTCATAATCTGAATCACATTCAAGAGATGCTAAAGTTTAACTGATCACTTCCCAGGGGTCATTTTTTCAAAAAGCAATTAAATGAGTACTACGTGCCAGACAATGTTGGAGTGCTGGACCATGCAAAGTTGAACAGAACTGCACCCTTGATCTAATGAACACAGAGATGAATGAGAAGAAACAGCAAGAGAGAGAGAGAGAGAGAGAGAAAGAATGCTATCGTAAAATACACTAATCATAATGGGGTAAATGTATGTCCCTATTGTGGAAGCACAGGTGAGGGACACTGAGCTCAACCAGAAAGAGATGGGACTCAGTGATGGAAATAATCCTCAGGCTGAGTCTTGAAGGATGAGCAAGGAGCCAGGAGACCTTTCCAGCATATGGACAAGTTGGAATGAGAGAAGATTTTGGAGGGAAAAATGTGGTGGAAAGAGAGAAGACAGCTATACTTGGAAAATTCTGTATCACGTTAAGGAGCCCACATTTTATCCTGTAATGAAGCAGGCGCCACTGAGGGGATTCAACCAGGGGAGCTGCGTGTTCGTTTTTGGGTTTTAGGGGGATCATCATGGAAGATACTAATGGAGAAGAGAGAGAAAAGGGGAACAGAACCGGAGACAGGTAGACGGTCTAGAGGAGGGATCAGCAAACTTCTTCCCCCAGGAGAGAGTAGACATAAAGAGGCTTTGGAAGCTGTACGGTCTCCATCACAATCAACTCTGCTGTTATGGTGGATCAGCAGTCATGCAAACAAGTGAATAAAGCTGGGCTCTGAGAAAATTTCATTTGGAAAAAAAACAGCAGTGGAGTTGGGCCCTTGAGCCTTAGCTTGCCAACTCACAGTCTAGAAAAACACTGTTCTAAAAAGCTTTCTGCAATAACGAAAATGTTCTATAGATGTGCTACCCAATTCAGTAGACACTAGCCACATGGGGCTGTGAAGCATTTGAAATGTTACAAGTTAGACTGAAAATGAATTTTTAACTTAATTTAAATGTTAAAAAGTTACATGTAGTTTGTGGTGCCCCTGTTGGGCAGTATGGGGTTAAATGCTGGGACAGCAACCTAGGCAAGAGGTGATGAATGAGGGCATTGAGAGCAGAGATGGAGAGTCAGTGGCCAAGGCAAGAAACATTTAGGAGGTTTTCTGATAGGACCTGGTGATAGGCCAAATGTAGGTGAGGGAGAAACAGTCAAAGGTAATTCCCACACATCGAGCAGGAGTGACCAAGAATGGCTGGGCCACATGCTGAATGAGAGAATAGACGAGACTACAGAGGGAAATATGTTGCATTCTATTTTAGACATGTTGAATTTGATGTGCCACCTGGGAAGGGAAAACACTTGACTATAACACAAATAAGTGTGTAATATTAAATATGTTCTTTTTAAGGAGAAAACAACCATAGTACAAGGATGTTAAATAACTTACCCAAGGTCGGGGCAAGTAAGCGGCAAGGCTGAATTGCAACTTGAGTATATCTGATTCTAAAATTCACACATCATCCATTATGCCAAAATGAGCAAACGGGTCATTGTTGATGCCTTGAAAATAGAACTCACCCCAGGGAGAAGCAGGGAGAAGGAAGATCAGTGGGCCCAGAAGTGAGCCTCAGGGCATGTACGGAACTGTCTCTTACTAAGAGACTGAGAGAGGATAGTCAGAGAAATACAAGGACTGGATGAGTGCAGTGTCATGAAAGCAAAGGGAGTTGGGCCTTAGAAGGTGATGAATAGCATCAAGTCCACAGAGAGATGCAAGACAGGCACTAGGGGAGTTCACTAGATTTTGCAACTAGAAGTCATGGGTGCCTCTAATGAAACAGTTCCAGCAGAGTGACAGAGGAGGAAGCCTAACTTTAATAAGTTAAGAAAAAAGATAAAAAAAAAGTAGAGAAAGGAAGTATAAACTACTCACTTCCAGTGTTCACTGGGCTTTAGCATATTGAATATGCATGTCAGTTAGCACTTATTGAACATATACTGAATGGCAGGCACGAAATCTCACTGAATCTTCACAACAAACTGTGAGGTCTGTAGGCATCATTATCCCTGTTTTATAGGTAAGAAACCAGGCTTAGAGAGATTAAATAATCTTTCACTCATATACAATGGTAAGTGGGAGATCTTGGGTTTGAAATGCAGGTCTTTTGACTTCAAAGAACGTGGTCTTTGCTCTATACTTCCACAATTTCAGAGTCTTTGAGGATTGCAGAATTGTTATTTTAAAAAATTAAACGGCATAGCCCAAGGAACTGATTATCTTCCTCAAAAAAATAATTACACCAGGGCGCCTGGGTGGCTCAGTTGGTTAAGCGTCCGACTTCAGCTCAGGTCATGATCTTGCGGTTCGTGGGTTCGAGCACCGTGTTGGGCTCTGTGCTGACAGCTCAGAGCCTACAGCCTGCTTCAGACTGTGTCTCTCTCTCTCTCTGCCCCTCCTCTGCTCATGCTGTCTCAAAAATAAATAAATGTTAAAAAAAATTTTTTAAATAAGGTTACACTATCTGAAACAGTGGCATACAAAATAAGACAGTGTATAAGCACTTGGGAAAGAAAAGGTTAAGCAGCAGATCCATAATCCAATCTTTCCTGTTTTGGGGGTGGAAGAACCACTCCTCCCCCTTCCCCTACCACCTTCGGCAAGAAAAAAAGATCAGGCTAATTGCTTGGTAAGCATACTAACGACAGACCTCCTGATAAATGGACTAATGGTATGTGTTTCAGGAGAGTCTCATCCACGCAATGCTTTTAGGACTTACCTACTCTAGGGTTGCTTATGGCAAAGGAACCTAGAATGTACGGATTTATAGGGCCTGACCCCCTGGGGAATGTTACATAAGTTATGTAATTATCTGAGTATTATATGGAGATGTGTCATAACCAAGAAAGCTCCTTCTATGTCCGCAATATGAACTACGCGTATTGCTTATGGCCCTCATAGATAACTTTATTTCAGTGGATGCCCAATGCAAAAAGGACCCAGGGAGCCATTCTGATGTACCAGGACCCTTGAGCTTATTTAGTAAGGTTTAATACCAGGTACACTCTCTAACTCGCATGACTCTGATTTGACAGTCCCAATTCTCTGGGTTATCTCTATACTTCATCACAAAAGGCTACATACAATCATGGGAGCCTCCCCTGGCTTGGGACTTTGACCTAAGACTTTAAAGATCAGCAAAATTTTTCAAAGATGGAGGGGAAATGGAGGATATGAATAAAGAAAGAAATGTCAGAAAAATCCACAGGTGCATAAGACAGAAAGTGTTCAAAATTGACTCTAGTGAGTAGTAAGAAATAAGGCTGGAGACATAGGGAGCACATTGCAATGAACGTCAAAGTCAGAGAAGAGTCTAAACAGGATTCAGTTTTTAGGAGAAAATAAGGTATAGAAAGTGGAACACAAGGAAGATTACGTCGGCAACGCTGTGAGGAGAGGGTGAATCTGGAATAAGGGAAGTCAGTTGGAAGGCTCTGGCAGTAAGTGAACCATGGACATCCTGAAGGTTCCCAACTAGGACCATGGATATGGAGTGAAAGGAATAGCCAACATTACACAGAAAACAACATCAGTAGACCTCATTAAATGACAAGATAAGGGTAATAAAGCACCATAATAAATCCATTGGCAAATATGAGCAAGTACTTCCCTCCATGAGGTAGAGCTTAATTCCCCCTCTCCCTTGAGAGTAGGCTATACTTTGTCTCTTGCTCTTAAAGAATAGAGTAAGGAAGTGATGGGCATGAAGGAGGGCACTTGTTGGGATGAGCACTGGGTGTTATGTGGAAACCAAGTTGACAATAAACTATAAAAGAAAAAAAAGAATAGAGTAAGGAAAAGAAAAAACCTCACTGTGGAGAAACCCAGCAAATACCACCTCAACCATGTGATGAAAGTTCAAATCCCCACTGATGTCATGTGGACATTATGCACCTCCTGATGCGATGTGATGACGAGGGCACTTTGCCTCCATGGAATTCCTCCCCAAACCCCATAACCTCCAGCCAGTCACACAAAAAACAGACAAATCCAGACTGGGGGACAGCTTATAGAATAACTGGACAGTACTTCTTAATACTGTCAAAGTCAGAAAAACAGGGAAAGACTCAGAAACTGTTACCACAGGAGACTGGGAAGGTATGACAACTAAATGCAATGTGGCAGTCTGGACTGAATCCTAGAACAAAAAAGAAAACACTAATGGAAAAACTGGCAATCTGACAAAGTCTGGAGTTCACTTAATAGTGATGTATCAGTGCTAGTTTCTGAGTTTTGACAAATGTTCCATGTAATAGAAGACATCAGCAATAGGAAAAACTAGGTGAGGAGGATATGAGAGTTCCTGTGCTGTCTTTGCAACTTTTCTGTAAATCTAAAATTAGAAGACTGTTTTTCTTAAACGAGGGACTAAGGCGATGTCAGTATCAGAATTTGGGAACAGGAATAAGCTGGTGTCAAGAATATGAACAGGAGGAGCACCTGGGTGACTTAGTCGGTTAAGCACCCAACTCTTGATTTTGGCCCAGGTCATGATCTCACGGTTCTCAAGTTCGAGCCCCCCACTGAGCCCTTTGTAGGGCTCCCCTCTGACAGTTTGGACTTGCTTGGGATTCTCTCTCTCTCCACCCTCTTTCTGCTACTCCCCTGCTCCACACATTCACACAAGCTCTCTCTCTCAAAGTAAATAAACTTAAAAAAAAAAAAAGAAGCGTATGAATGGGACCCAAGATGAACCCAAGTATAATAAAGCATCATCACCCTTCCAAGAGAGCTCTGTTCAAAGGCTAGGACCACCACTTTGTAGGTAGGAGTTCTTGGATAAGTTTCTCTAACCCCTCCAAGGCTTGGTTTCCTCACTTGCACAATGGTAATAATACTTCATATCATGTATTCTCATTTTTATTTAGTGGCTTTACGATCTTGGAAAAAAATTTCCCCAAACTAAAGGTAAACAGCATAAGTTTAAAATAATGATATCAGTAACCTACCGTTGATTCACAAAAGGGCTGGAAAGTTCTGCAAGCAGGCGAAAATTCCCAATGTATGCCAGCACTCCATTCTTCTGAATGATAAACATAAAATATAATGTCAGGGAGGACATTCTTATCAAAATTTCCAAATATTAAAGCAACATTCAATAACTTCTCAGCATGAAATAATGATCAATGTCAAAAGAGACCAAGTCTCCTAGCTGATTTTCTTCTTTATGAGAAATTAGAAATGTCACTAGAATTCTACATTATTTTTAAAATACAGCATATTGTACACTTATGTTCACTTATAAAACAGATTTTAAGCTGTTGTCTCATGTTGAACTAATGAATTCTGCAAATAGCCATCAGTAAGAGCATCCTCAAATTGTTATAGAAATAATGATCAAAGTAGTATGAATTTCAGCAGTTGAGGAATTTTAGAGCAACTGAATACCTAATAGAAACTCATTCTTATATCCATTAATGAAGGGGCCTTAAAAATCTCCAAAGTGTACTTTAAATCCTAAATAATGTGTGAGCCTGTGAGCAGATGCTTATTTACCAAATGTAACAACACATGCTAAAACTGATCACATTTGACCTGAAAAATGTATTTGTCAATTGGAAGAACCTACAGCTAAAACACATACTTTCAGGACCTTTCTGAATTTAGAAACATGATATGTAGTACACTGTATGAATTTAATAATAGGAAAAGTAGAGAATTAATAAGTATTAGAAAGAAAACCAAATACATATATTCCAAAAATATCATGTAATTTAAAAACTGTTACTAGGTAAATAGAGTCATTCCACCACTTCCAGTTAAATCAGAATTATGATTGCACATAAAAAGAAATAATCCTACCTGCCCCCAAAGCATTAGGAACATATGGAACTTCAAAAACACTAGTCCTAAAAGCTATACCACACTGCCTTCCAAATGGAAACAATATAAAGCAAAAAAAAAAAAAAAAACTTATTTGAAGATTTTCAGTTCTTCTCCATGGAAATTATTTTAGGGGTTAAAAAGTCAGAGCTGGTTTCAAGAATTAGCTTTTCTAAGACTAATGTAGAACTTTTTATAATCTCAGACTCACTGGCCTTAGCGAAACAGAAACGTGACAAGGAGGAAGGGAAGGAGGAGGGCCAAAGGGACAAAGGCAGTGGCCAAGGTGAGTACTGTGCACAGGGAGTGACTGACTTTACCTCGAGTCAACGCAGATGCAGCCATACCTGTCCAAACACACATGATAACATAGGAGAAATAACTATGCACATGTATTAGGACTTTATCATGGAACTAAGAAGAATCGGTGTTTACTTGAAATTATATATTGTTCTATATTATTTACTTTTCTGTTACTACAAAAAAGTCAAAACTCTGTCATTTCTGCAGGTTTTGAGGAAGCTAAAGGTGAGAAAGAATGTTCATTACGAAAGCCTCAACATCAGAGGTAAGCAAATCACATCCCTTTGTGACACTGTTCTACACAAGGTGTGGAAGATGTTTCGCAGGTAATACCTTTTCCTTTTCTTTGGGGAGAAGTGGATAGACTGAATGGAATTTGCCAAGTTTACTACTGCCAAAATGTGCAGACAGATTGAGCAAAATCTAATTCGTCTTGGAACCACACATCAACAATTGTTGTTTTATGTGGTTTCTTTATAATCTTCATAGGAGTCAAAAATTCAACTTGAAACTCCTTTTTTCAAATCCCAATAGCTAAGAGCTAGGGCAACATGTTTTTAGTGCTGTGATTCCATGCAACATGTGCTAGAGGAAAGAAAGCATGATCATTGGGAAGATCCAACATCATCAGCTCTCTCTACGGCAAGAAACCAACACATCTGTTCCCACCATTTACCCCTTTTTTCACCGACAGGATGTGTTAGCTGCAACCTCTGAATCAGGAAATGTAACTTTACTCGGTTTCATAGAGCAATCAAGGGAATGATAAGATGTATACATCCATATGGTATGTCCAAGTTCATTAATTCAATGCCTGCTATTTTTTCCAACTGAGTGTCAGTGTCTTTGGGAAGATGAAAAAGTACAGCTCTGTGTAGATGTACTTGTCTGTCTCATTCCAGATTTGTGACATGCGGTCTCTTTAGGAGCTTTTCCATCCCCATCTCTAGCAGGCCTGTATTAGGTTGCTAGGGCCGCCCTAACAAACTACCACAGGCTGGGTGGCTTGAACAGAAACATATTGTTTTATAGTTCTGGAGGCTAGAAGTCCGAGATCAAGGTGTTGGCAGGCCCGTGCTCCTTATCAAGGTTCTAGGGAAGGATCTGCTCCAGGCCTCTCTCCTAGTTTCTTGCAGTGTCTTGGCTTCCAGGCAGCCCAACTCCAATCTTCACATGGTGTTTCCCTGCGTTCATGTCTGTGTCCAAGCCTCCCCTTTTAATAAGGATACCAGTCATATTGGACTAAAGGACCATCCTATTCAACTATGACCTCATGTTCACTTAACTAATTATATCTGTAATGGCCCTATTTGCAAATAAAGTCACATTCTGAGGTACTAGGGCTCAACATAAGAATTTTCAGCAGGATGTAATTCAATCCATAACAATGCCCAATCCTAAATTCTTTTCTGTGTATTGTGCAGTCTGGTCTCTTTTGATTATCTAATTCCTAACACAGGTGTCTTTCTATCCATCCATATCATTATATACTAATATATATTATACATATTTCCATATATAATAACTGTAACATTCTTTATTGGTGATCTTTGGGGCATTCTGGTGTCGGTATCATGGTGTTCACATTCTCATTATCTGAACTTCCAATGGGCAAAGATGACTGTTAATGCTCATGATTACAACACATTCCATGCTATCATTCAGTGTAATGTGACAATGAATGTTCCATTATTATGAATTGCAAATCGTGGTTGCCACAATTATTTTGCATCAAAGGGAAGGACTTCACAGGATGTGGGATTTTCAGTTGTAAAACAGGAAAACCAGGATAGACTTGGGCAGGCCACTCCCATCTTTACTGTGAATTTTATTATAATGAATCCCAAATGGTAGGTAAACTTTTTCATTTTAATACATAATCAAAATCACATTCCTAGCTCTAAGAAAGAGGAATGAATAAAGAGTAAATGTCTGATGTCTCTAACTCATCCAGCACAAAGAAGTACTTTCAAGTTAACAGGAAGCAAACTGCCTTTCATATTCTAAGTTCCTGGATGTTGTGTGGACTTATTTTTGAGTTTTGGTGATTTGTTTAAAGTTTAGGTGAGTGTTTCCAAAGGAAGTGGTTGGAATATTTCCATTAAGAAAAGGTCAGGAAAATAAGTAATTGTGTTTATTGGAGACCATCCCAGTAAAATTAAAAAGCTGAAATGTTCTGCTTTTCTCTCCCCCCATAGTGAAATTCTTCAGTGAGTAGGGCAAGGGAGAAGAGCCAACTAGAACATGACTCTTGGGAAGGCAAAAAATGCAAAGAAAAGAGTTACTTTAGTGAGATTCTTACTTGAACCAGACATAGAAAATTTTCAGAAATAGTTGATTAGTATAATCCTCTATTATAATGACTTCATGTATGTAATAAACATTTACTTTTGTTTTTAAAGATAAATTCTCTCATCTATAACATTGCCTTTCTCCCTCAGTTAAAGGCAGCTCTTTTTCTAATCTATTTTTCCTAACAATCTTCTTTTGTTTATTTTTTTTTTTTAATGTATGGTGTTCTATCCAATGGTTAGAGAATATGGACAGACCAAATTGCTATAAAATATGAGTTAATATGTTCCTAAGTTCAGCCAAAGCATTGCTAAATTACTTACTGTATCTTTCAAATACATCATTTCCCCTAATAAGAAATGCAATACTGAAATTTTTTAAGTTTTTGTGATTTCTAAAATATTTTCAAGCAGACACTCCAAAATCATGCAAAATATTGAAATAATATAGTAATCACCTTACTCTTAAATTTTAAGAAACAATTCTAAACATTTCACTCTAGTGAACTTTAAAAATACAAAAAAAACCTTATTAAATATACTATGTCTAAAACTTTTTTGAGAGTTTAGAAGATTATTTCTTCAAACTCCTTTCAAATTGTTATAAAATTAAATGTAACTATTAACCAAAGTATCAAATTCATATCAGATAAAACCTGACTCTCCAATAGTCTTTAAATATTAAAAGTTACTAGTAAAAATAGTCAATTTGATATGTTGCTTTCATCTAAATTTAGCCAAAGTGCTGTATCTCCACACTGAAAAAAACCTCTTGAGTTTATTTTTTAAAAATTGGGCATAGCATCCTGGCTTTTCTTCTAATTTCTCTCACCTCTTCCCAAAGCAAATGGTTCTCTCATATCTAACATAGTCGTTCTCAAAGTGTCATCCCCAGACTAGCAGCATTACCATAACCTGGAAATTTGCTAGATGTGCATCTTCTTGGACCCCATCGCAGACCTACTGAATTAGTAACCCTGGGGGTCAGATGAGCAATCTAGGTCTAACAGGCCTTCCAGGTGATTCCAATATTCACTAAAGTTAGAGAACTACTCTCCTAGCTTACAGATGATCTAGGAATCTCTCAGCCCTCAGGAAACTAACTCCATACTTCTATGAAATTGTAATTAGTGAAGATTTACACCCCCCCAATCAGATCCTACAGCATTATCAAGGTAGACCAGCTACATACCTCTAGAAATATTTTCCTGACTTCTTAATCCTGAGCTGGGTCAGGTGTTTCAACAGATTTCTCTGTCAGACTACTTACACCCTTGCAAATATCTATGTTCCTTGTGTCTCGTTTACTGGTCTATCTGTAAAGCCTAGTACAGTGCCTGGTGCCTATTTCCTGAGTTGAACCTTGCCCTGCTCCTCAGCGTGAAGCAAGGAGAATCACCTCCGAAACCAATTCCTAAGAGTCCTGCAAACCTATCTGAGTGGGTGAGCACTCTGATGAGAATATTAGTATTCCACTCTAAAAGGAGAAAAATATCCAGATTTTAATTTCGTAAAGAGATCAGTAGAAAAGAATTAAAGGTCATCAGAAATGTGTTATTATAAAAAAGGTCTGACATTTAATCTCCAAAACTTGATACATTTAGATTAGTGAAACAAGACCGAAAAAAGTAGGTAGGCAAGTAAGAGGTGGGGAATATCACCTCACACCCATCAGACTGGCTAGTATCAAAGACAGAAACTAAGTGCTGGCAAGGGTATGGAGAAAGGGAACCCTCATGCACTGTCGGTGGGAATATAAACTGACGCAGCCACTGTAGAAAACAGTACGGAGGGTCCTCAAAAAATTAAGAATAAAACTACTATATGGTCCAGCAATTCCACTTCTCCGTATTTACCTGAAAAAAAACAAGAATCTCAATGCACTCATATTCATCGTAGCATTATTTACAACAGCTGAGATATGGAATCAATTGAAGTGCCCATCAATAGATGAATGGATAAACAAGATGTGGTATTTATATACAATGGACTATTAGTCATCAAAGAATGAAATCTTGCCATATGTGAGAACATGGATGGACGGGACCTGGAGGGTTTTATGCTATATTAAATAAGTCAGACAGAGAAAGACAAATATCATATGATTTCACTTATATGTGGAATCTAAAAAAAACCAAAATGAACAAACAAAAGGGAAAAGAAACAGATGCTAGATATGAAAAACAAACTGATGGTTGACAGAAAAGAGGGGTGTTAGTAGGGGGGCAGAGGGCTAACAGAATGGAAAGGGAAGGGGGTTAAGAGGTACAAACTTCCAGTTGTAAGATAAATAAGTCATAAAGATGTAATGTACAGCAAGGAGACTATAGCTAATAATATTGTAATAATTTTATACAGTGACAGATGGTACTAGACTTAACATAGAGATCATTTGGCAATGTCTAAATACATAAAATCATGATGATGTAAGCCTGAAACTAATAGGATATTGTATGTCAACTATGCTTCAACTGAAAAAAAAAAAAAAGTAGGAGAATTTGAGATCTGCATGACAGCAATGGATCAGAAGGAAAACAGCTAGAAGCTGGTTATCAATGAGCATGCCAGCAAACTAAGGAGCCCTTTCTTAACCGCATGACTTGTGGCTATTCCTGAATTTCTCTAACCCCATTTCCATATCTCTGTAAGTCTGGTGCATACATTTTAAAGAGCTGCTATTAGGAGTGTACGGCTGCCCCTCCCACCATCCTCATCTTCCATTTTATGAAACAGTGGAATGACAGAATTAACTGATAAATGGAAGTGTCTATGAACCACTATATCCCACTGCTGATGGCAGAATTTCCATATTTATTGGCCGGCTGACTGCTAGACTCTTTCAAACCTTTATTCTATTTGGGCAATTCATTATGATAATTAAGCAATTAAGTCTGGGGAGGCAGGGATAGTTCAGACATGATCACAAGCCTGTGGTATGAAGGCCAGGATTTGAACCCTAGCACTCCCAGGTGACCTCAGGTGAAACTGATCTAAATTTCAGTTTCTCCATTTGTAAAATGGGTATAATACCATCTTTTTGACAGAACTGATGTGAGAATAAGATATGTACTAATAGCAACCAAGAAAAATGTGAAAATAGAAAAGGCACTCAAAAAGTAGAAAAAGGGGCACCTGGGTGGCTCAGTTGGTTGAGCATCTGACTCTTGATTTCAGCTCAGGTCATGACTCCAGGGTTGTGGGATGAGCCCAATGTTGGGCTCCATGCAGAGCATGGAGCCTGCTTAAAATTCATTCTCTCTCTCTCTCTCTCTCTGTCTCTCTCTCTCTCTCTTTCTTTCCCCTGCTCTCCAATTCTCTCTCTAAAAAATATAAATAAAATAAATAAAAAGTAAAAAGGTGGGAAAAAATTTGTAGTTAAAAATGAAAATGAACCCAGTAATTTTTCATATCATGATTATACAAAAGATTAATTAAGCTGAGGAACAAGTCCCAAAAGGGCTGATGCCATCCTATCTATGTAGAAGTCTTCACCTCACTGATACTTGGGTGATGTCACAGGACTAAGGGCCCAGCCTGAAATGATGAGCAGAAAGAGATGATAAGAATGACAGGTCACCATCACAATTAGGACTGAATGTAGGTTCACTATTGCTATTTCAAGATAAAACATAAATTACGTCCACATATCATTCCTCAGAAAGTGGTTAATGTTACTTCCTAATTGTTTCAGGAAAAAAATCCAGTTTGAAAAGGAAAATAAATACTTCCAAGGGTGAACTTGTAACCTTGTAATTTATTAACCTTGTAAATAGGTTACACCAACTTTGTACCTCACAACTATTTCACCCAACCCAAACTTCACTCTGTTCATGACAACTTTTTCTTACCATCATGATGTGGTAGGGTTGAAATGGACTCTTAAGATGGCCTAGTTCTATTACCAACAGATTTTTAAATCCCATCTACCAAAGCTCTTCAATTTGCCTTTCAGCCTGCACAACTCCATGGTGAGAAGTGTAGCATGTCCTAAAGCTGCCTACTCCCTCCTGGGAGTGCTATTCAAAAGTTCCAGAACTCTTCCTGCACCCTCTCTGACTTCCATCTGCCAGTCCTACTACTGATCCTGGTAATCCAAAAATCTCTTCTTCACATGACAACCCTTCAAATATTTAAAGACCATTCAGGTCCATCTTCTTTCCAGGGACCATTTCCAATTTGCTTAGAAAATTTTGGTCTACCCCCTTCAAAGTTCCTGACCCTTCCTAAACTGGCAGTCTCAGACAACAAAACAAAAAGAACAAACAACAAAAACCAACCAATCTCTTGGTGAAAAAAATTGTTTCCACATAATAATCTCCACACATTAACCAGTAAAGTCACACATGCACATACATCCTTTTGAAGGCGCAGGGTAATCTTTCCAAAGAGAATTTTAGCAGAACATGTTCATACCACTTGCCCAGGATTTCCTCTCTACAGAATTATTTTTTGAAAATAATTGTGTATGGCACAAATATGAAAAGATATAAGGATGTTCACACAAGTTATACATAATAGTGAAACTCAGAACAAACGTATAACAATAGGGAATTGGTTAAATATGATTATATGTCCACATGCTGCCAACACAGACAATGATCCAACCAGATGGCCTGAGAATAAAAAACAGTTTCAGAACTTACAAAAGACTTAGAGAATTTACCTCCTTCATACTCTTCCTTAGGAAATCATTTGAAGTTATGCTGCAGCACAATGAATGAGTGAACCAAGAAAACACACATGGGATCCAGGAAACAGTGGCCCCAAACCAGGAAAGTCATGGCAGGAAGCCCAGGACACTGGGAGGCAGACCTAGAGAGCAATCTGTTCAGACTGGAGTGGACAATGGAGGGTTCCAAGGACAGGTATCTGGGAAAAGATGATCTCAGAGATGTGATACTATCCTTGAGAATATGGAACAACTCAAATAAAGGCAAAGAATATGTTGCAAGAAAAAAGGGAGGCATCGGAAACTCCAAACAAAAATTAGACAGGAAATGTAATCTTGCTTGTGCAGTCACCTATTTTAATATAATTGTCATAAGCACGTTTTTTATTTTCTCTGTGTAGGGTCAACTAGATGTACAGGAAAACTTAGAGCTTAGTATGATTATGGAATAAAAGTTCATAAAATAGTTCAAAATCTTGACAATACAACCCCCACCCTCCCAAGTACAAATGACAAACTGAGAAGTGAAGTAGTGGTTAGAAACACAAAAAGTAGCACAGGAGCACTAATACCTGCACCTTAGAAAGTATCAAGAGGTGCTACAGAACCAGAAATGAAAGTTTTCAGAGGAACTTAGAAACTAAAATTCTTTTAATGACACTGAAAGGAAGAAGGGAAAGGAAATAGGGATGTGAGAGTTAAATTCTTATCATAGCGAGAATAAATGTTATCCAACATCGACAAATAAGACATGGGTAATGGTCTCCAAAGATGGCCACCATCACCTCCTTCCCTTCCTATATGTGCAGCACAGTGCTTCTCATATGAAGAGGTGGGATCTTATTTTCCTCCCCTTGAATCTAGGCTGCCCTAGGAAACTCACTTAATCACCAGAATGCGGTGGAAGTAATGTTCTGGGTTTTCTGAAGCTCAGTCATGAGTAGCTTTGTAGCTTCTTCCTGAGAAGCCCAACCAGATGGACAGGCCACATATGGGCACTTAGGCGACAGCCCTTCTGAGGTCCCAGCAGAGAGCCAGCATTAATTGCCAGCCACTGGAATGAGCCCCTTTCAACCCAGTTGAGCCTTTAGAGGACTCCAGTCCCAAATGCTACCTATAAGCACCCTCATGAGAGATCCCACCAAGAACTGTCCCACTTTCTTTTTATATATATAAATATATATATAAATCATTAAGAACTCATGAGTCATTGGTTTTCAATGGCCACAATAGTTATTCTAATTGATGATCAAAATGTCACACTTTTAGCCAATGAGAGAGCCTTCATGTTGGTTCGTGTGTCCTTTTGACACAACCCCATTAGTCTTTGATGGCTCCTTGCTTTCTGACATAAGATTATACTAGAGTTATTTTGTTGTATGCAATACTCCAATATGTAAAATAAATTTTAAATTTTGATCCCATTTTTGTCATATATAATCATACACAGAATGCTATTTTTGACTCATGCATACACCCATAGGAAAAAAGTGGAAATACATTCCTAAATGTAAATGATAATTAGGTAAATATAAATAGTTTTCTCTGGGTTGTGGGGTTTGGGCCTTATTTTTTCTTTTTGCTTGTCAATATTTTCTAACCCTCAAATGAAAACAAATGACCTGTCTAATTAATTTCTTCAAGTGGCCTCTGCTTATACATTTTTCATAGCTTTTTAAAATTATTTCTTTATTTTTGAGGGGGGGGGCAGAGGGAGAGGAAGAGAGAATCCCAAGCAGGCTCCACACTGTCAACGCACAGCCCGATGCAGGACTCTATCTCACAAGCTGTGAGATCAGGATCTGAGCCAGAATCAACAGTGGGTTGCTTAACCAATTGAGCCACCCAGGCACCCCTTTTCAATTTACAGTGTTGCTATAAGGGGCCTTAATCACTGTTTTTCCAAATGTACACTTTTGTGGTTCTCTTTCTACCCCTCTGAAGTTCTCCTCTGCCTCTTTTAGAGGATCGTCCTTCTTCTGGTCCCTGCCCCTGCCCCCACAAGACCAATCTTACTTCTAATACATACGGGTCCCTTTCCCCTGGGACAGCCGTGCTACTGCCACAAAGTCTCACAGCATTGCAAAGTATCTTTCTGCCCAAATGGTCTCCCAGGTCCTTCCATGGTATCACATCCCTCTAGTGCTCTGGGCCGTTTTGCTCTCTTCTTTCCCTTCATTCTGTGAAATCCAAATTAGTTACCCTGCTCTGTTGACTACAAAATGGTTTTAAGATTTTTTTTTCTTCATTAACCTGACCACCACCATAACTACCAAAATTAAATTCTTCAGAATCTATCACACATATTAGTCCAATAACCTCCTACAACATTTCCTCCCACACGCAGTATTTGTTCTACATATCACCATCAGCCTTATCTTTCTAGTATGCCAGTTGTACCAAGTTTTTCTTTTTGGCTAACGGGCCTACAATTCTGTGAAAAGGAAAAATGCGAGTCCGGTGAGTTGGGATGTTGACTCCATCTTATTCATCCAAACGTATAACCACTACCAAGCCCACACACATCCATGCTGACACCCCAGTCCTTACTATTACCTCTGAAGGGCTGACCTCTTCTCCTCAGTGATTTTCCTCATGTCTTCTGGCCCAAGAAGCCTTCCCCACTTTTCCCTGCTAATAATCTAAACACACTGTGTGTGTGTGTGTGAGGTTAAGTCCCATCTATCTCAAAAGCTCTCTTAGAAAATTCAAAAAAGCATAAATATATATAGGAAAATTTATGCACAACTTATATTCACTGCAAGAATATACATCAAGTATGGTCAGTAGTTATCTCTGAAGAATCAGACCTAGAAAACATTAGACCTACTAAGCCCTACATTTCAACAGACTCAGTTTTTTTATATATATATCCATATTCAGACCAAAAAAATTAATAGAAGTTAACAGTCATCTTTCCATTCCCTAAATTGTTATAGCATTACCAATTTATCAGTGGGCGATGTGTTTTTTGAATTTTTTGATAGTTTCCTATGCTTAAATCTTAGCTGCCTAATGGAATTCCACAGGTTCTGTCATATACCTTATCCCCTATACCCCCAGAGCTCCTTCATTCAAAACCATACAGGAGTGGAGAACTATGCTTCAGTCTTGCTTCTATATTTTCTGCTCCTGTATATCAATGACTCATCACCTGTTTCATCCAGTATACCTGTGACAGCATTAGGTGTGACACGACCATTAGATAAGCTTTAGGTTATGTGTAATTCCTCGTTACCTTATCCCCTTCTCTCCTACTCAAGAAAATCTACCGACATACAAATGAGATGGGTGTTATTAAAGGGATAAGCTTAAGTCTACTCTACTATTTTTAGACAAATAAATTACAAATTCTGATACTTTACTGTTCGTAAATTATGACAAAACTCACAATTCACTTCTGGTCAATATGGCGTTTCCCCCTCTGCCATCTAGCTTTAAGGAGCTCTCTGCCTGGAGTAAAGCTCATACTTGCCTTGGCCTCTATGTGATTCTGCGAGGGAAAACAAAACAGGATTTGTCTGATCCCTTCCAGAGCTTAAAAGCAAAGATATTTTATGGTAGAAGAGCTACTTTAAAAGGCCATTGTTACAATTTTCTATGTATTAACAGTGTCTCTTCTGTAAAACAGAAGTTTTGCCTGCCTCGCTTTTACTGTCCCCAAAGGTCCTAGTTCTAACACCTGAATTAATCCAGAATAAATCCATTCTCTTCCACTTAATAGTCAGTCCTCTCACATTCCCAACGACCTTTCCAAATCATCATGTCCTACAACTTATCGTTTGTGGGCTGACCTCTCTGGGTCCTTCAATTGTTTGTCTCAGGACAATAGCTTCCTAATCTAATCTCTACTCTGTTATCTGGCAGCCCTTCACCCACCCCTGGTGTATGCAAGGTCAAGGACTCTAGATAATGAGCTTGGGTATGGTTTAACCAGGAAAACTGTAATTTTTGTTTGAATTGGATGTTGTGCCTCCCCTAATAGAGTCTAAATTTGAAAACAGCCTTCTTTTTAAGCAGATGTGACATGCTATTGGCCCAACTGAAGTTGTGGTCATTTATCACCTCCAGATCATTCCTCCCCACTTATACATTGTCACACCTAACCACAAAACCTAACATTTATCATTATTAGGTTCCATCTATTTGTTTCAGCCTACTGCTCCAGCCTGAAACTTTTTAAAAACGTCATACATCATCCAGAATATTATTAGTTCCCCTTCCTAACCTTGTTGCAATCGTTTGATAAGCTTGTTTAAAAACAAACACACAAAAAAACTTTTTATTGTGGTAAAATATACATAGATAAAATTTACCCTTTTAACTTTTTTAAGTGTTTGTCTCCAGAACTTTTCATACCCCCAAAATGAACTCCCCCATTCAACAGTAACTTTACAATACCTCCTCCACCCAGCCCCTGGTAACTATCCTATTTTCTGTGTCCAAGGATTAGACTGTTCTAGCACATTGTACAAAGAGAATCATAGGATATTGTTTTTTCAAATCTGATTAATAAAATCACTCGCTTCATTGCACATAAACTATAAAAATAAATAAATAAAAATCTAATTAAGAACAATTATTGACCTGGGTAGACATGGCAATCCTCTTGGCTGACATCTATTTTTTCTTCACACGTAAGTCCAATATATGAACTATTTCCTTTCCTGGTATTGAAAGGAAACAGGCTTCAAAAGCTAAGCGAGGTTAGGGAAAGAAAAGGAGACAGTTCTACTAAAATGATCCAACTATGCAAATCTGAGGGGATGCTTTTCCACACCCAAAAAGAATGAAGCAGCAACCACAGACCAAGGAAGGAAAAGGTAGCCTTGAACTCTTCCTAAACCAAAATGGAGGAAGGCCTTAAGGAGGCTTGTTATATTCATGAAATATGGGGAATGGTCACATCAGATATTCTACAATAAAAAGTAACTATTGGGGCACCGGGGTGGCTCAGTCAGTTCAGCGTCCAACTCTTGATTTTGGCTCAGATCATGATCTCACGCCCGCATCAGGCTCGGCGCTGGTGGTGGGGAGCCTGCTTGGGATTCTCTGTCTCCCTCTCTCTCTGCCCATCCCCCCTCTCAAAAATACACAAACATTAAAAAAACAAATTTGAAAACCCGAACACATTTGCTTTCACCCCTACATATGTACATGTCTTTACATATATGCACATATATATATAACACATTTTTAAATGGCCACTTAACATTTTTACCACAACTAAATCCCTCAATTAGTAGTACAAGTTATAAGCTGTTTAACTATGGTTGCATGCAGATTTGAATAAGCTATACAAATAATAATAAAACAATTTTTAAGACTTACTTCTGCTAATCTATTGCTCATTACAGTTTAAGATGACAGTATTTTGACAATCTTTTATTTCAGTAGAAAAAAGGTTAACATGTTATCCCAGTTTTTAAAATATTTTCTTTGATTTAAATATTTAATATGTTTTTAAGTTTACTTATTTTGAGAGCACACGCATGGGGGAGGGACAGAGAAGAGGGAGAGAAAGAATCCCAAGCAGGATCCTTGATGTTAGTGCAGAGCCCGAAGCAGGGCTCAATCCCACTAACTGCGAGATAATGACCAGAGTTGAAACCAAGAATTGGGACGCTTAACTGAATGAGCCACGCTGGTGCCCCTAACATGTTTTATCCTATGCAAATTTAGTAGGAAATAGAAATCACACTGACCTTACTACTGAATCTTGCTTTAGTAAGCTATAGTAGGTGGCTATTTTAATACTTACCTAGTCAATAAAAGTGTTAATTTTTGAAATTTTATTACTTTTAAAATGTTGCTATAACAGTCATGATAGTTACCGAAAATTCTTCTTTAAGACTATCTTAACGGGAGAAAAGGAGGAAATACATTATTTATGCGTAACTGAGAATAGGCAACACCATTCAAACCATCTTAAAACATTTAAACAGTTTAACACTGTTAATGATAAACTGTTAGTGAGTCACGCCATTTGTTGCATGGCTTGCATGGCGCTGTTGTGGAAATTCTTTAGACTAAACATAAGACCAATGTTTTTCTAATTCTTGTCTCCTGATATAAATGACAACTTAACCGTATCTGACATAACACGTCTTTCATTTTTCAACACCATTTCCGACATACCTCCTTGCGAAGTGTTTTTAAAATATGGATACTGGGGCTGAACATTAAACAAGAAACAAGGTCTCACCTTCAAGGTATTCACACTGCACCTGAAACCCTTAAATAAATGCACTGAGAGCCTCTGAAACCAAATTTTCTTCCTAAAATGCAGCTGAATGGTGTAATGATTAGATTCCAGGGTAATGTAACCACGCAGAAGAGTTGGGGAAAGTCTGTAGAGGAGTGCCTTTCTTTTCAAATTTAAAGGTTTTCCAAGTGTTACATAACTTGTTATCTAAAGGTGTGGTTTGACTGGGGAGAGAGGGTGATTCACAAGAAACACAGAAGAAAACTAAGGCTACTGGAGAGGTCACAATGGAAGTACAAAAGACAGTGGTTTATCCTTAAAAAGAAGCCTTAAAGCAATAAATGTGTTCACATAAATGTGATAAGAGATTACCCTGTCCTATTTTCCCGGATAATTAGTATCCTGACCGAGGGGCGAAAAGCTGAATATTAGGAAAAATCTGTAGGATTTTTACCTTTTTATATAGACACAAGATTCCTTAAGCTCTAATTTATTCCCCCAGAGAATTTTAAGTGCCAGTAAATATACTAAAGAAAGGTTAAAAAAAAATGATCAAAACATTATATAACCTACATATAACTTATTTCATAACCTAAATCTAGAAGACTCTTACTTTTCAACTATTCAGTAGAGCATACTTTTAAAACCTATGGATAACTTCCCTCCATTTTCCACTTTAAGTTTCATTTAGTTACAATCAGAAAATCTTTTAAGTTACTACGAACAGCTTAAATAGTCTCATACGTATCAAGTCAAAGTGCTTGCCAAATACCAGTTCTCATCACATAAGTGAAGAATTTCATAAAAGTTTATACAAAATAACAGTAGTAGTAGTAGTTGTTGTTGTTGTAATTTCGTTAGCCTTAAACTGCACAAAGTGACCTGGGAATCATTATAGTCAAATAGGAAATGTAAAAGCTATAAATGACACAGGATCGCTACATCTATGAACATTTATTAGTTTCTAATTTTTTTGTTTCCCTATGAATAGACTCACTTTAATTAGATAGACTTACTTCATACCAGTCATTTATTTCATACAATAGAACACAGGAAGACATCGAAAAAACAATCACCTCTAGAAAACACTGCAGTTGATTTTCTGATCACCTTAACTAAATAAAGCAAGAGTTGATTTCTTTTCTTAAAAAAATTCAGCATGCACTTTATTGATTTTTCTTTATAAAGGCATAAAAGTCCAAGGAGAAAACAGTATTCATCCCACATAGTTAAATACTCAACTTACCAAGGCAGGCACAGCCAGCCATTTGCCAAGCCTGTGATTCAGTGGCCAAGACACAACAGCAGCTCATAGTCTTCGTATTTACAAATCCACGTAAGTGACCTGTTATCTTTCACCAGCTTATATTCTTTTCATAGCACAATGGTTATTTGTGACTCATGTTCAGAAACCATACTTCTACACTGCAGCATGATATTAAACTCACATGGGCACCCACACAGTCTTCCCAGATTTAACCAGTATTTTGTTGGTCAGCTTTCATGGTTTTTAGCAAGTGTTTAGGGAACAAATGCTTGTACATAAAATATTTAAGACCTGTAAAAGGTAAGAGTCTATATTTTATAACTACCTAGAATCAATTAAAATCTAAAAAGAAGACAAACAGTAGGAAATGCCAATTAAAAATAGTGTATTGCTTCAGAAAATTAAATATTCATATTAACTATTTAGATTTATTACTTCAAGTGTGTGACACAGAGAAATATTTTGATATATCTGGTTTTTGCAGAAATAATGCCAAACTGATATCTTATTCACCAGCTCTCTTTATGCAGGCCAATATAAAGAAAAATAGAAGAATATTAATACACATTAATTTTTTAAAACCCTCCAAATAGTCACAGATGTCTGTTAATATAAGGATTTTAGCGGTACCAAATAGGGAAAAAAAAAAAAAAAAGCCAGTGGTTAAGTTTTAAAAAGGAGAAAACATGAAATGGTATACCATAACTATTACATAAAATTTATACTAGTATATTCTGGTTTACGTATATCTATTATTTCCAAATATCTGTTTGGGGCTTGTTTGTATATCTAGATTGACTGAAAAATAACTGATTATGAAGAAGCCTATCTAATGTAAAAGAGATATAAAACTGCTATTTTACAAACGTGTAATGTAGAAAAATGATTTTAGATCTAAAATTTAATATGCATTACTGCTGAGATTTGCTGTGAGTATCCTCTATCAGCTCAGTCTTTGAATTCTGATGACGTCTCTGAGCAAGACTCTCCCACTGCCCCGGCCTACTTACATGTAATTACATACACGCACATAATTATACGGGAATTGAACAGAGAAGAAATACTGTAGCTAGTTATACAAGAATCTATTCCCAGCTCTGGCTGTTAAGTCATCATCGCATCTAGAAAGACAGGCAAATACCAATAGATACACAATCCTAAAAGTCTTAAGTGAAAATTCAAGAAATTGGGTTCATCTGCCTTTCTTAAATTTTATGAATCCAAACAGACACACTAATACAAACACACATGTAATTATTTTTGTTAATAAACAAGATAACCTATCACAAGCGTGAGCCCTGAATGCATCTGGAGGTGGTCTTCACACACTGGGAACTGGGATGTTTAGATTTCTGTTCACCAGTAAGTCCTTACTCCCGATCTTGTCTACTTGTCAGGCTACCGCAGATCCTGGCACTCACCAGTAAAATGGAGTATGCATACAGCGCTGTACAATGATGGATTATAAAGTATTTGTCACCAACCACTTTCCAATACAAAATGAGAATCAACAAATCTGAAAGAAGGAAAAATAAGTGAGATATCACAGAGGAAGAAGGCTGTATTGTTTTTCAAGTTATTTAACTCTGTCTTCCTGACTTCCCACTTTGTTCATACTGCACCAGTCACGATACCCACCCAAAGGATCTGCTTCCATACACCTGTTTCCCCCACTCTACTGTGACTTCTCCAGGATGAAGAACAAGTGTGGGATTCTAACACAGTGCTTACGTATTTAATATATATTTGCTGAATATATTCACAGGTAATATACTTACTGAAAGTATAAATGAATAACTTGTTTCTGGGGTTAAATAAAATGGAAATACCATTGAATAAAACCAACTTTTAAGTAAGCTTAAATGACTGATGTTTGTTACTACAACAATTGAAACAGATAAGCTGGTTGCAGAAAAGTACATAATAACCAATCTGTTTATCAGACAAATTCAACAAACAACATTTAAAAATTAACAAAGGATGTGATTAAATGTTAATTCAAAATAGCAAAAAAAAAAAAAAAAACAAGCAAAAAACAAGAACTAGGACTATTAAAAAGATATGCAAAGAAAGACATCAAGGCATCAATTTCTCTTTAAAAGATCCTGAACCTAAACACCATGATTCAGAAAATGGTTTTCTTTAACAAAACAGAATGTTTAACAAAACAGAAACTTCTCAAAATGTCACTGCAATTATTTTCTTTACCAAATGGTTAAATGTGAAATTTAGACATGGAAAAAATGGCTATCATAGATGGAAACCAGAGGAGGATTTAGGTTTTATGGGGTTGGAGCTTATATAATATGGGGACCTTCTTTTATAAAAAATAAAAATTACTGATTTGAATATTTATACAAAACTAGATGTGAATAATCAGATAAGAAATTTTATAGAGAAAACAAACAGTACAAACGTGCAAATCATGTTAGTAATTAACTGCATGACATGATATACCTCTCTGGATACACCTTCTCTACATGTTTTGGCTGTATACTCTTTGGTCACCAATTTATATGATAATGACCTTGTAAATTTTCCATAGAGTTCACTTTTCGTTCAGCTTGGTTTAAAGAAGTTTGTTTCAGTTCATATTCTTATTTTTAAGTGCTTCAGATTATTATCTTATTTGGGGAAAACTTTATCAAGTTTCATTCATATGAGACTTTCTGGGTGGTAATTACTCTACGAACTGACAATGCTCATCAACCAGTGCAAGAGGCATACGTATTATATAAATTTTGTAACTGTCATCCTTGTCAATGACGGCACATTTTGTGCCAAACAAGCAAATCTTTTTCCAGTGTCTTCACATGATTCACTCTTCTTTTAACTGGGCCATCAAATGATCCAACAGCCTACTCATTATTTTAATTCAAAATTGATCTCTTCTTCCTAATGAATGACTATGTTTGGGTATAATCTAATCTTTTTATTACAATTCACTTCTTGACGGCAGAAAATTTTCTACTGAGCCCCATCACTCATCTTTATCACTTTTGTTTCATATCCCCTTATTTTTATTTGGATTTTCTGCCAGCTATTTATTAAATTTGAAAATTATGAAATAGGGCTCTCTATAAAATGTCCAAATCAGGGATCTGTTCTTTCGTCTTACTGAGATTGTCTACAATGTCTTTTCAAAAAGTTTAAATGGCATATCCTCACTTAATTTCCCCCTTTGTCTCATAGTGTAAAAGGCTATTCCAACCTCACTCATCCCACACAAGGGGAAATATGACAGAGGGAAACATGGTGTAGGAAGAGTTCTTGATCTAAAGTGATTATGGTTAAAAGTTTCCCTTTGTAAATTTTACCCAAACACTACAAACCAGGAGCATAGGAACACATTTCAAGGGCCCTTGCAAGTCAGAGACTTTGAGGCTTAGCTTTATGAGTTTCCCAGGAATTCCACCTGAGAGACTCTTTAAGCCAAAAATGGACCATCACTACTAAAAAAAAAATATCCAGGCCTAACTGAGGCCCCACTCTGCAGCTCTATCTTCAAAGAGAACCAGAGAGCCAACAGGAAAAATGTTTCATGTTCCACCATCACAGCAGATATTATTTTGTCCTGTGTATGAGTCCTACAAGCTACTTCTCAAATAAATAAACCAAAAGCATAGACTATGTATTCTTTGCAAAATCCCATGAGTTTAAAAAAAAACAGTGAGCAACATATCACATACCAGAAATGAGGTAGCCTGAAGCAATAGAGATATTCACTTTCACAACCGATGAATCACCCCTATAAATATTAAAAAAAAAAAAAAAAAAGATTCCTTTTTTTAGCACATGGGGTATAGCTACATTTTTTTCTACTGAGTATAATTAAAATGCTTTCTATAGATTCTTGAATGGTGAATTGTCATTTCCACAAGGCCCTGCGTTAGCTGTGATATGCTTCTAACTGCACAAATGATCATAATTTCTTACATGAGCTAAAAGTTTTATATCAACAATTTTACCAAAAGAAAACTTTTTTTAATGTGTTCTCATATGATTTGTTTGTGAAAGGATTCAAACGGAACTCAAGATGCTGATGTTTTTGAGTCCTTATTCTAAATCAGAGACTCAAATACTTTAAGAAATCATCTAGCTGCCCCTGATTTTGAAATAATACACTATTATAGGTATCATTTTGCTGACGACTGGAGAGACTGACCTCTTATCACATGATTGAAAAATGGCCGAAACAAGACAGCTTAATCCTGCTGTTTTGACACCTTTACATATCAAGGTCTGACAATTTTCCCTAATAATCATCCTTGCTCCAAGAAACAAATATGAATTATTAGTCTTTTAACTGACTTATAATGTGAACTACTGGTGAAATGAACACAAAATTAAACTGGAATACAAATGAGAAGGTGAGACGTCCTGTCTTCTTTACAAACTTTGATCTGCAAATATGGCTCAGGAAAATTGAACCTGGAATAAACTACAGCATCAAAGAAAATGTGAAAATATCAAAAACTACACAAGGTAAACATTTGGTAAGGACAAAAATTGATTGAATCTTTGTCATAAAATTTATCTTGCCAAGGAACTGGTTCTGTTGACAATCATATTACTATAATAGAATTATGAAAAAAAAACTTAGAAACTGTTTAGGTAGATTACATAAAAACCTCATCATGGAATTAAATTCACTAAGTTGATTCACTGAAAAATACCTTCCTGATGAAAATTTATCAATACTGGTACGGTTCTGATGGGCATGAGTCCATATTTATTAAAATGACATGGTTGCAGTCAAACAGAGGGTCAGAAGTTAAGTCATCCCACATCCCCCAGAGCCCACGTCTACTGCATCCATAAGTAGTGCTTTCTCAAAACATACCTCATCTCTCAAACCAAGCTGAACTAAGCCTTCTCCTCAAATGCCAGGAAATAGTTTGCAATATCTCTGCCATTGCAACATTTAATTTTTTCGAAAAGAATCCTCTTACAAATTATCCTATTATTGCTGAACACAGTTATTATTAGTGCTTCGACTCTTCTCGTGTGGTACCAAAGTCCTCTCACATGGATGTGAATGATTCTCGTTTTAAACCTTTGGTATCAAATGATGGGTTAAACACAAAACTGAGTCATCAGTAGATAATATCCCAGTTGACTATCCTATCTCAATAGCAACTCATTTTTGCTCAGAACAGTGGTAACAGTAACTTGGTTTTACTAAGTCAGTATAAACGTTTACATCATTATCATCATATTCTCTGTCTTGGATAACAATTGCAATACTAGCACAAAGTGACCCTCATTATTTGTATTCAAATCTAAAATGAATCATTTTATTGCACCTTGCTAAAAGAAGTCTGAGCACAAGCATTTTAATAACCCATGCATCATCAATATGTTTTCCGTTTTAAAGTAAGAAATGTTCTTATTAATAATTAAGATCAAAACATAAATCAAATGGCCTATATTGGAAAGAAACAGCTTACCAAAGTGGATCGGCTATTAGAGCCTCATCAAAAAAGAAAATGTAGAGGCCAAAAACCCCAACCACCAAAGAATGGCATGTAGATACTACCCTGAAAAGAAACAAAATACACACAACGATTTTAGATTCTTTGCAATAAACTTGAAACTGGAAAGACATTTAACATCTGAAGAAGTGAAATCTGGGAAGCATTTAAATATAGGAATGAAGTAGCTCTAAGAGCATAACAAAATTGCCACTGAGAAATCCAAGAGCTACAACTTTACTTTGGACTTAATAACAATAAGGTTACCCAGGTCTACAATTTCCTGCTAGAAGACTGTGGAATCACTTACTGGTTAAAAGTTCCAAAGGAGAAGCATATCTGATGATGCAGCTGACAGAGTTCTGTGCAGACAGACGGCAACTGGTAAGCCCACGACCCAGCACCCGACTCTAAGCTCCATCACCAGCAGCATCGCTGTGCCATTAGTTTCGTGTTCCAATCAGGAATAACTTCCAAATTTACTGGCCTTAACCAATTCCATATCCGTGAATCAGGATTCGAATGGATCATGAAATGAAAACTTACTACCTTGGAGATTTCAGGGTTAAATGCACATTCACATGCATTGCTGTACTTGATTCCTGTAACCAATCCATGAGAAAGCTAGAGCAGCTATTATTAGTCCCTTTTTGTCATTATTATGAAACCACTTCTAAATAGAAAAATTGGGGACCATGAATTTGTACAGAAAATCTATTTTTAAAAGAAATGCTCAAGCGAAAGCAAAACGTTCGTGAAATCCAGGCTGAATTTTCTTTTATAGAAGGAATAAGGTTTAGATAAAAAACATCAGTTTCTATGACGATAATCTTGCCAATAATTTAATGATTCAACCTATACCATGCTCTAGGATATGCTAAAGAACTGTACACAGGTTGCAGTGTATTTATTCACATAATGAAAAAGTTGACAAGTAATGAAGCTTCTTTTCTCTTCATTAGAATAAAGGACAAAAGGAACAGCAAAATTTTCTCTTCAGAAATTAAGGGGGTACAATAAACTTGTCTAAAATATGACCCCAAATCTTTAACAGTGAAATAGATCAACTAATACAAAGCTTGATATCAGAAAATTTTACTGTAACAAAAAAATCAATGTGCTTCATCTAACAGATGATGTGGTCCTAAGTAGATATATGTTAAATCATATTTAAATGCTCAAAAATCCTCACTAACTTAAAGGCACTAACAAAGAATCCTTTGTAATACCAAAGGATCATTTTGATGTGTGAATAATTAACCCAGTTTATCTGGTTTACAAGTCTGGAATTCTCATGCCAAACACACCTATATACCTAACATAGCAGTCTAAGGATTTAAGTTCCTTTATGTCAAATAAAACACTCCATTTAAATAATCATACAACCAGCATTCCATTGCCATTCAAAAATTCTATGAAAGGAGAAAGCACAACCTCTTACTAACTTGCTCTAGTGTTTAGTAAACTTAGATCAGAAAGTTTCCCCTTGGAAACATGACAACTTTTTGTTTCTGGTACTTAGCCCTCAAATTCCCTTTTGTGTTAAAATGTTACATGGTAAATGGGAAGGATTACAAATGCTTAGCTGATGGAAATGGCATATAATTCATGAGAGAAAAGTTAAAACTTACTTGGGTCAAATGACATCCCACTACAATGAGCAGGAAGAGCAAATACCCTGTGCTTACATACTGCATGCTGCATTAAAAGTCTATACATTCAGAAACTTGTTAGTAAACATTCACTAGCAAAGCAAGATGTAGATTCCTCACTGTCTAAAATGAAACACCAAGATTCTACCCAAAAGAAAATACTTTTTTTTTCAAAAAAGGGTAAAAAGAAATGTTTGTGCTAATGAAAAGACAGTGAAATAATGGAAATAATGACTACTGTAGAACAGCAATTTAAAGGCCCTGATTTAATCATTCACAAGTAGCAAGAGTCTTACCAACAGAAATTATTTATTTAGCTCAAATAGACAAGAGTTAAAAATTAGAGAAGTAGATTTCAAAATTAGGAGTATTTCAACACAACTGGGCTTTCTATACCACAGGAAAACAAATGGATATAAGAAAATGTTTTTTAATTATAAGACCTAAATAATACCTACAAGTATGTTTCTTTTCCAAAAAAGCAACAATGAATTATAGCAATTTATCACTTATAATTAATTAAACTATCTCTCAGGTGGGAATTTTCTGATGAGGTTTTTTTTCTCCTTTTTCTACTGTGTGGCTTAGATGACTAGTTGTTCAGAAACTTTCCCTGATTATTAGTAAGAATTATGTGAGTTGTATTGATCTTGATGTTTTAAGACTGGAAGCTGAATTTCAAGACATATATATGTACTTTACTCAAAAAGCAGCTAATTTTTTTTCTTTCTTTGCACTCCACCTCACAGCTTAAGTCTCATGTAAACCAAGCTGGAGTGGGAACAGGAGTAAATTTGATAGAGAGAGAAAGAGAGAGAACACCATTTGAGTAGGGTAATGAATCTTCTATACTCCCAGACTCCTTTTTTCAAATAGGAACTCGGTTTCCCAAATGGTGATTCCACGCATCATAGAATGGCAGTGATAAGACTGAATAATGCAAAGTATTTTTCAATTTCATTTCATTCCATTTTCATCTTTGCCTCTCTCTCTGTATCATCCCTATTTCTTTGGCTTGCTGCTCTCCAAGATTCAAATGCCCTTACCTACCCTAACCATGGTGAAAAGGAAATGAAAAACAGTTCAAAATTGACTCTCAGAAAATCTGGTCTCCCATCCCAGCCTCTGGCCCCTTCCTTCTCTTTCCCTATTCTACCTATCTCCAGGTTAGAAAGGGTTTTTAAAAATAGTGGTTATTATCTTTTGTATCCCACATTTGAACAGCAACTTTGTGCTATTCTTAAGACAAAAAAAATCATACTTCTTATTTTTCAAAAATACATAGAGCAACAATTCTCACTTTTGGGGTAAAAAGAGATACAGCCTGTATGAACTGGACAAATCACTGTAAGGTGCAGAAGGAAACTCGAGTCTTATTCACAATCTGAGTTATAAAAGTGGATGTCTACAAAACAATTTGGCTCAAAGACAGTGAATTTCTGGTCAAATGTGGCCATTCTCAAATCAATACTTAGACTTTGGCAGAAGTTAATTATAAAAGGAAATTTCAGCAAAAAACTATTATACGGATTTTAGAGACCTACTGAATTCATTTTATAGTTAGCATTAACTTCAAGTACGTAACAACACCAAAATGTACCCATAGCTGCTCCAAATGCACTGCAGTTTGCAAATGCCCAGTGATTTTGGGGACAAAATGCTCTAAAGCACATGAAGCTTTAGACGTGACTCGTCAGAGTCATTTTGTGTTTAAAATGTTGTGAAAGATTAAGGAGTGGCACACACAAAAAAACTGTAAACCAACAAATGAAACCTCCTGCAGATTTCTATATGCTTACGTGTACGAGTCATTTTCCATTTATTTTTTGTTTAAAAAAAATCCAAAAAGCAATTTTTACTTTAGCAAAAGAATCGGTTCTGGTGGGCTCTGAATTATAATGAAAAGTTCATTAAAAGAGACATACAGATGTGCTAACCAGACACCATGTTCTCTGGTGTGTAGCATAACAGCCCCCAGTCTGGCTAAGCCAGCCAACATGATACACAGGCTACTCACAGCCCTAACTAACGTTTGCTTAGGTTATCATTTCCAAAGAGCATGTGTTTGTTATATGTTTCAGAGAAGAATGTAAAACAGGACGTTTCTGCAATCAGCTGAAATCTGCTTAACCTTCCCACACTTCCCCAGAAAGTTCAATTTTTCCTCACATCTTTCAATATAAGAATTTTTAGAATTTTTCTCATGCAAGATTTATCTACTTATTTTCCTTTTATTCCTAAGGTCAAATTAAAAACTCTGACCCTAGGGGCGCCTGAACGGCTCAGTTAAACATCCCACTCCTGATACTGGCTCAGGTCACAATCTCACAGTTCCTGAGTTCGAGGCCCAAGTTGGGCCCTGGGCTGACAGCACGGAGCCTGCTGGGGATTCTCTCTCTCACCCTCTCTCTCTGCCCCTCTCCCGCTCACGCGCATGCTCGGCCTCTCTCTCAAAATAAATAAATAAACTTAAAAAAAAATCTGACCTTAAGTTTTGTCAGATCTTAAAGGAAAGATTGTTTTTGGAAATATTTTAAATAATTTTATTTCATAAAACTAACTTTTTAAAATCAATTACATTTTCATATGCTTTACCTTGAGTTCCATTCAATCTTCTTTTCAAAGCTGAGACTATTAAAACCTGGAGAAACTTTTGCTGAAAACCAATAACTTATAAAGTGGAAAAGAAGCTGAAAGGCGAAAAAGCTGGTAAAAACAGTGCTGAAGACCAGTTTGGTGTTGGTATCCATATTTCTTCAACCTGTTAAAAGAAATGATGGCTATAAATTGCTTTAAATTGCTCATAATCTAAATTAATCTTTAATTTAAAAAGACTATGTGGTTATATTTTTAGTAATTTATTTTAATTTAGCACAAATCTAAGAATACTAAGAAACTAAAAGACTTTTAAGTCTTTACCAGCTATTTGTCATGTATCTTATATCTGTATTAAAATAAAAGGGGAAAATCGATTATCTTAAATATCTCACTATTATAAAGCTCAGAAGGCAAATTTAATAGCATGATATTCAAAATGATCTAAGTCTTAGAGTTTAACATTAAGGGGGAATTTCAAGTACTATAACTAAAGGTATTCTTTTAGTAATATTAATTTTTAATTAAACCTAGGACATATCACCTGATTTCTGTATGCCTCAATTTCCTCATCTATAAAATGAGTTCATTAGACAATTTCTAAGAAACAATTAAGCCAAAAATCATAATAAAACTGACATTATCTGCAATAGCAAAACAAAAAATAATTATGTCATAAAAACTAATTGTACAGTGAGACAAAAAACATTTAAGACAAAATTAAAATCTTAAGAATACCATCTGGTTCTTTTCTACTTAAATTGGTATTTAACTTTTAAAAATAATTCTGCAATCACACACATCCTTGGACCAAAAATCCTCCGTGGCTTTTTATCTCTAAAATAAAAGATTTTTATAAAAGCGCTTCAGGTTTTAAGGGTAGACTTAGCAGTACGAATAGTAATATGCATATATACACATTCAAAGTATGTGTTCCATCTCATTGAACTGAACTTTATTTGTCTCCTAAAAATCTTAGGAACATTCAGACCAAACGAAAGACACTAAAGCATTTACTCATATCTAGCAAATACAGCATTTCTAGAAATGGCTCCATCTTTGATAGAGCTGACCCTCAAATGAAAAGGAAATGAATCAATACATATTTCCAGCTGCCTAATGTGAAGAAATAAAGTCGCCTAGTGGAGCCAATTCACTAGAGAAAAACCAAGTCATTGACTGCACGAGCAATAACCCCACTTCATTCCCTTCCAACCAGGACCTTGTAATAAGAATCAGGCTCCCACAGGGCCCCTTCTGACAGAACTCATGTGTCTGTAATGAGTTCCTTCCCCATTCTTTCTGGTGTGTGTGCTCAGTGAAAATATTGATATTACCATTCTTCTGCAGGAGGTTCCATTAACTTTATTGCTCATTTACTTTTTTTTTTTAATTCGACATGTGTTTTGGAGTAGTAAAAAATTTCATTTGTGATCTTTTAGCCGAGGCTTAATATTAACCAAATAATACATAAAACTAAATTTTGTACATAAATTAATCATTATAATTCACTAAGTGAGAGGTAAAAAGGAAAATGGTTTTCGAAGATTAAAGCAAATGGGGATCTGGAGGCCAGGTGGGCTGATAAAGAAAATGAAGCCAGTAACCAGAAAAGACTGGACAGTCTAATCTTAAATGTGGGGATGGTTTGCCCTGAAGGGTTCTATATGTCCCCCACTGGTCCTAAAGGGTGGCCGGATGTGAGCTACTCATTTACTTTTGTTAGAATTCAATGTATATAATGAGCATTTATTTCATTAATGTTTGCTAAAATTTGTATTATAAAACATAGTAGGTATTACACATTATCCATTTTATGAATTGTTCACGTAACCAATACCTTAGAAAAAAAAAAAAAGGACTCAACTCACCGTGAAGAAATTCCCCATTCCTAAAACAGCTAGTTTTTATTAAGTCTTTGTTATCCTGGCTATTTTATATTTTCAACAGATTTCCTTTCACTTAACTGGGGGGCCTTTGAGGGATATGTTGAGAGTCTCCCTTTGCAAAAAGGTTTCATTTAAAACTAAAGAGCTCCATGTAGTCCAGTTGTGGCTTCTATTAAAGGCTCGACAGACAGAAGCTAATTAAATTGTTCCTCTCTCAGCTTTGCTTCTTATTAAGCAGCTGCTTGCTTCATCAGTCATGCCAAATCAAGGACAAATCTAGGAATTTTTTATAAATTTCCTCCAGAAAACCAAGGCTTCTGGTAGACAGCAAGTACCTCTGTTCATTCACTGAACCAGGCAAGAAGAAGGGGAAAATGGACAAAGCCAAACAACACTAATTACTGACACAGATTAAGAACCTTTGAAAGTGTGGAGATTACTGAGTAGAAGGATACACAATCAAAGGAGAAAAGTACTAGACCTGGTTCATACACCTCTATGTGTGGCTAGGAACTGGCAGAAGGCTGGGATTCTATGCTAGGAAGGAACAGCCAGAACAGAAGTGGGAAATATTTCTGTGACAATTTACAAGGGGAGTGTCTAGACATGAACTTTACGATGTAATTAGCCCATCTCGATTCACACCAGAGAAACTCTTCCAGAGGCCTCCTGAATGCAATGATGTTTGAACATTTTCTCCCAAGACGGTTTCCATAAACTTCCATTCAAGCTGGTTTCTTAGCAGAAGAAAAACATGAGAAGGTTTGAAGTACACCTCTCCACCATCAGCTTATAAGAGCCCTCCTCCAGCAGGACTCCCAGAGGCAGGGCCACCGGAAATAGCACAGCCAAACTGACTCAGCCCTCACTTCAGCCAACAGTTCATCAGACATCTGTCACATGCCCACCAGCCAAGCCCTGTGCCAAGACTCGAATACAAAGAGGGACACACTTATAGGCCAGTAGGAAAGCAAAGAAACTGATCACTAGCACATAAAGTGTCAAGCTCAGGGTGCTAAGGGGGTATTCCCCGCTTTCTGTGAAATAAACACCCAACAGAGAGGACACATAAACAGTGAGGATGTATCAGAAGGTACTCAGTGCAAACCAACAGGACATCTTCTCTTCTATTTAAGTCCTGACAAGACCCTTTAAGGCTCAAGTGCAGGATTCAGTTCCACCAGCTGAGTTTAGAACTACCGACCTGGGAACACAACGATTACTCTCATTTCCCATGTTTGTTATTCCCTTGTAATTCAAGGGCTTCCCTAGGAAGTATGCCACCTCCAGAGGCATAGAGAACTGCACTCCTTCCCATTCGGACACAACATGAACCACTGCTGTAGTGATCAGTGGTCAAAATGTTAAAACAAAGAGGAAAAGGTCTCATGTGGTTGTCTTTAAGGTGGCAGCAAGGAAGGGGGAAGCTGGGAAGAATGCTTCCTTGTGTTTAGCACTCCTTTTCCCCATCCTTTATGAGTTCCCTTTCCTATTTCTCACATTGATTCCATACACTCACTGGACTTAAATCTTCAGTTCTCTCTCTCTTGTAATAGATATGCTTCCTTCCTATTTTACCAAAAAATGGAGGCCATCGAGCATGGACTCCCTCTTGCTGAAATGTCTACCACTCCCCTGTCCCAACCCAGAACCTCTTCTTTGTACTCTATTGGCTCTGCCTGGGTGTATGCCCAAATCTTTAACACAGCTTCTGTTGTGTGCAACCAAAGCTCACTATCCCCCAGCATACCAGTCCTGGATGGTCACCTTCCTTCTGGATGGCTCCTTAGGGGTATCTGGGAGGCCCCAGGGGCTCTACATGACTCAAGCTGAACTTAATCCCAAACCAGTCCTTTCCCCAGGGTTCCATATCTCACAGAATGGTGCTATCCACCACACTTTCCCATCTTCCAATCTAGAATAGCTCAGTCACTCTGGTCCCCTTCCTGTCCCTTATTCCCACAATTAAATGACTGCCAAATCCTGGCAGAATGAAGAATACCAAATGAAGGATAACTTGATTCCAGGAGAGTTCTGAAAGTTCCTCATGAAAACTTTATGAAGAATACAAAGAAATGTGGCTGGAAAACAAAATTAGGTAAATCCAGAGCTAGCTGAAAAACTAGAAGCAGCATGTGGATCAACGAGCTGAAATAAACTTGAGAAATATATCCTGCTATCCTATAAGGTTCTCTATTTCTGGTCTGTCTTAATAACATTTTTACAAATATTTATATGATACTCAATCTGCACCTAACACAGAGCTGGGAAGGACAGCTAATGTAATGGATTAACAGAATCAGGTTTCTAAATTATCTTCAAAAGTGGTAATAGTGAGTCCCAATCAGAAAGAAAAGTATAATAGGAATAAATTGTCTAAAGGCAATACCTAAGTATAGGACTTAACATATCAGCTACATCTCTCTCCCTCCCCCTCCCTCCCTCCCTCTCTCTTCTCTCTCTCTCTCTCTCTCTCTCTCTCTCTCTCACACACACACACACACACACACACACACAGTTGGAGCCTTAGCATTTGAAAATACACAAACCTATGAGAGAGAATAGTGTAATGAAGATACTAATAACAAAAAACAAACTTCAGGCTCATGTAGTTAATATAAAAGTATACCTCTGGATCAAGACTCTTACCAGTCCCACTTTACTCTGAATTAATCACAAACCATTGGGAACAAGATTACTTAGGACTCAAGAGCATCCTTTAAACATCTTCATTGCCATGTAGAAAAGTAAAAGATGGAACTTATTCTGCATTACTCAAAATGGCACAAATGGGCAAAAATTACAGGGACAGAAGAGTTCAGCTTAATTCAAGGAAGAACCTTTTAACAACTTAGAAGTGCCCAAGCATCCATCACGGAAGAGGTAAAAGGACGTCAGGGGGGTGAGCCTGAGTCTAGCCTTCAGAGAACTCTCAAAGAAAGATTCTGGGATTCTAGGACTGAGCTGAACTTTGGTATCTAAAGAGACAATTTTGTATTAAATACTACATAAGCTTCTGACAGTCTATCATACAGAGTGTTAAAAATCACAACTACATCTGTAGGAGAATATTAAGTACACATAATATGGTGGGACAGGCTCAGTCGCAGTCTTGGGATTGAACCTTATTCCACTGCTTGCTAAGTGACCCGGGACAGATTTCTAAATTTGCCTTATCTGAACCTCGGTTTCCTGCAAAATGGAGGTGACAGCAGTCCTAACTTGGTACGGCTGTCATGAGGCATAAACCACATGTGTGTTGGATACTTAGAACGGTACTCGGCATACAGCGCACACGCAGTACGTTTCTGCTTCCACCGTCATCCATCCCCAGCAGCAATGCGGCAGGCAGTTTCTGGGTCTGTTACCGCTCCAGCCAAGGGCAAAAAGTCCACTGTCTGACCACTAGCCCTAGGCCCCTGACTCATCCCTGTTTACATTAGTCAACACACACACATGCAGGCAGACCCCACTGCAGAAATCTATCCTCTACCACGGGACTACCTCTGTCATGCTCAAAGTTCCTTCCCGGCAGCCACCTGACCCAGTCCCTCTCTCCCTCCACCTCTCAAACCCGTCCACTAAGCTGCTCCCTACCCATACCCCCTGCCACTCCCCCATGTGCTCTGAAGACACCCCTCTTCCCCCGAAGCCCCTCTCAGGGAGCGGATGCTTAGTCTCCCACAATTCAGAGTCAGGAGGCCGCCCTATATCCTCTTTGCTCCTCGTGGTCTCCTTCAGGCCCTAATCCTCCATTCCTCTGCTCCCCGGAAACACCCAGAGTGTTTTGGGCCTACTATTCAGTAATATCACCGCTCCCCCCTTCTCAGTGCCGTATTCTGACCTCCTGAACACTTCCTTCCATTCAGGGACTTTGGTCTCAGTTCATGGATCTCTTCCAGCCCTGAAACCATCCTAAGTGATTCTTACTATGTAGGAGACCAGATTTCCTTAACAACTTAGTCCTTTCTTCATCAGAAATGGCACCTCTTCCATGCCACCTTAACCAATCTGGGACCTTTACTGTCCCTTACTCATTGTTTACCTGCCCCCAAAATAGCATTTCAAGTATTCCCCTGTTGACCTTTCCTTCAGGTGGGCTCAGTGTTACAATATTCAAGTCCACTTGACCTCTCGGCTTGTTCCCAATGCATTAGCCCTTTCCTCTGTTTTACTTCCCTCTTTAATCAGCTTAGATCCTAGAGCCCCTCATTTCAGTAACTCTTACTAACACCCTACATTCCTTTTCCATTGTTAAGAGCTGGCAAAACTCCAACCCCAGAGCTGCTCAACTATTTACTCAGTGATGAGCCCTAAACAATCAGAGCGCTGTTGGGGACTGTCACACACCTGCAGAGATTGAGGCTGGTGAGTGAGAAATGACAGAGGGATCAAGCAACCCTCAACGCCACACTGGGCTCCCATGCATTGCCCAGGCCAACCAATTCTTTCAAATTCCACAAATGATTGTCCAAATCATCCCTAGTTTTCAACCCTCTAACCATCCACCCCCATTCTCAACAGATAACCCCCATCCAACTTCACATACACACACACACACACACATACACTAGAAGCCAACATATGAAAACACTACCGCACTACCAACCACACAAACTACCTGCACCTTCCCCCATCTGTCCTTCAGAGCAACTTCCCTAACCCATGCACTTTGAGTCCATCCTTCCTGGCTGCCTTGGAAGTCTTCTGCTCCCCATTACCCTTTTATTCCCTGCAACTAGATCTTTCTATTGGCTTTTAAACAGGCTCAAGTTCTCAGTAAAAACAAAAATCAACAAATCTATCACCTCTTCTTTAATCCAACAGTTTTTTCTTTCTCTTGCCCTCTCTCCCCCTACCGCCACTCCCTTTAAGGACACAGTTCTAGAAAGGTGTATCCATACTTCCATCATTTCTCATCTCTCTCACTTCTCAGCACATTCCATTCTTGTCCCCACTTTCATGACTTCCCTGAAATAGTGATCTCTAAGGTCAACAGTAACTCCTACATGGGCCCTTCCTGTTACCTGAAGTCTCAAGAAACGTCCGACACTACTGACGACTTTCTCCTTGTGATGCTTTCTTCCCTGTGTTTCCGTAACACCTTACTCCTTCCTCTGCCCAGCCACTAAATAATAGAATTCCCTAAGGCTCAATCCCAGACCTTCTTCTACTTATTTCCTATGTGATTTCACCCATACCCATGACATGAGTAACCATTTATGTGCAGAAAAATCTCAAGTTTAAATATCCATCCCAGATCTCTCCTCTGAGCTCCTAATGTGTACAGCTAACTGCCTACTAGTCAGTACCACATAGCATGTCAAAGGCATCTCAAACCAAGCTCATGACCTGACCCCAAACTTGGTCCTCTTCCAGGTTCTCCATCCTGATGAATGGTATCACTGCACATCCAGAACCTAGGAGCCATCCTTAATAATAACTTTTTGCACCTTCCAACTATATGCCCCATAATCGACCCACCAAATCCTATGGATTTCACTTCTTAGACCGTTTTTTCAAAACACCCATTTCTCTTTAGCTATGACCATCACATTTCTGGACTGTCTCTAAACCGACAGACTGTCTCCAAACGGACTAGAGGACTCCAGGGGAATCTTCACTAAAAAGCTGCCTCTAATTATGTCACCTCCTCACCTACATCCAACTTAAAATCTTCAATGGTTTCCTGGTGCTCTTATGAGGACCCTACTTCCTCCAGCCTTGACTGGCACTTGCCCTCGCTTGCTGCAATCCAGCTAATGTCACCTTTCTGTTCCTTAAAGATGCCACATTCCCTGCCTCTACAAGTCCTTTGCAGAACCTATCCCCCACCCCCTACCCTGCCCCTATTCCCAAGTTAACTCTCAAACTTCTTCAGCTCTCGGGTCAACTCTCACTTCCTCAGAGAAGCCTTCTCCAAGCTCCAGCACCAGGTCAGCCCCCCTCCCCTTATCTGTTCTCCTAGTGCCAAGGCCCTCCCCTTTACAGCTGGAATTTATTTAAAAAATTTTTTTAATTTGATAACTGACACAATGTTAGTTTCAGGTGCACAACACAGCACTTCAACAAGTCTGTATGTTACAGCACGCTCACCACAAGCGTAGCTACCGTCTGCCACCATATGACACTATTGCAGTACAAATGACTGTGTCCCTTATGTTGTGCCTTCCATCCCCGTGACATTCATTCCGTAACTGGAAGCCTGCGTCTCCCTCTCCCCTTTACCCATTTTGCCTAAGCCCCACCACCCTCTCCTCTGGCAATCATCAGATTGCTCTCTGCAATTTATAGGTCTGATTCTATTTGTTTGCTTGTATATTAATCTGTTCTTTTAGATTCCATGTGAGTGAGATCATAGGGTATTTGTTTTTGTCGGATAAAGCTGCAATGTCAATGAATGCCTCCTTCCCTCAGGGAAGTGTGAGCCCCATAAAGGTGGGAAACATGAACATTTTCCCCCTCACCACTGCATCCCGGTACCTAAGACAGGCCTGCCATATAGCATGTGCTCAATAAATGTCTATTAAATAAAATGACAATAACAGACATTCATATCCTTATATGTGCTTTCCATTCTGCTGGTATTTCATCAGCAACAGGTCCCTCATTTTACAGTGTAGTCAGAATACCGGGAAAACTTTGTATTATAACATGAAAACATATTTCCTTCAAAAGGACTGTCACCTCAAATGTCCAAGAGCAAAAGGTACCAATCAACATTACAAAGTGACCTAATACTGAGTGTTTTAGTCCATTTGTACAGCTTTAACAAAACACCACAGAATGGGTGGCTTATAAACATCAGAAAATTATTATTGCCTACATTTCTGGAGGCTGGAAGTTTGAGATCAGAGTACCAGCATGGTTTGGTGAGGGCCCTCTTCCGGATCACAGACTTCACCTGGCAGAAGGGGCAAGGTGGCTCAGTGGGGTGTCTTACAAGGCCATTCACGAGGGCTCTACCCTCATGGCCTAATCGCTTCCCAAAGGCCCCATGCCTGCTAATACTACCACCTCTTGGCGACTAGAATTTCAACATATGAATTTGTAGGGTGGGGAGGGGGACACAAACATTTAGGTCATGGCAGTAGCACATATGGTTTGTCTATCCCAAATTCCTTATAACAAATACTGTGTTCAAAGGTTTCATAATAGTCATAATCTGCACTGTATTTTCATACTTTTGTCAACTACAGAAGTACTTACTGATTTATCTACCATGTCAGTCAGCCGAACATGTGAAAGTGTTTTAAAAGTCTCTACTTGCAAACTACAAACCATTTATAAACAAACACATGACTGCAGAAGATGAGACGTTTACCAAACCAAAAACCCTTTCAAAAAAGCTGTACCTGCACCTCACCCATTCATTCTGGTTTCTGTTTGCATTTACATATGGGTAAATGATTATCTGTCTAAATGCTCATGAAATGTTAGTAATTAACAGAGATGACAACACCCTCCACTTAGTAAAGAATAATATCGCACTCCCCACTTTTGTCTTTCTATTCTTGTAAAAATAAACATCTAATCAAATATGTACAAAGCTCTCAACTAAATACAATTACACTTTTTGTTTTTTATTGTCATTACTGTTATTTGAATTCTGCATTGAAAGCTGTATGAAACAAAGTTAGGAAAACTATGTGCAGAAACATTCCCACCTCCTTTCATTTTCTGAGTATCAAGTTCAAGTACCATTAGCATTAGTGTGAAAGTCTACCAGAAGTCAGCTACATTAAAAAAAAAAAAAATCAACCTAACTTCCATAAATCCTCCAATATTCATGGTACTGCCTTTTAAACAGAAGCAATGGGAAGAAAATGAAGACTAAACCAGAAAGGACTAAGGAAACCTATATTAATATGATTAAATTATGCTCCCTTTCTCAGATATATGTTACTTAAGATTTAACAAGGAACTGTTCATGAGGATAAGAAAAGAATTCTCTATGGTTCCTCCCTGTCACTTAAGATACTAAACTTTGAATAAGGGTATCCTTTATATTTTTCCCATTCCTTCGATCCTTTTTCTTCCAAGAGCATTTAACAGAATTCAAATTAAAGAAAAATTGTTCAATTCTCCCTGCTACACACCCTGGCAATGGACACCTCCCTGAAATAATTTCTTTTGGATTATAGATTGTCTTAATGATAACAAAATTTTTAAAATTTAAGGTTAAATATTCATACATTTCTAACTGGCCTTTATTTCCCCCACCAACCTATTCAATAGCAGGATGTACTAGCAAGAGGGAGGCTAAAATTCTGTTCCCCAAACTGGCTCTGTAAGAGACCCCTACACTCAGGGGCTGTGGGGTGGCCCCATCTTGTTACAACTAGGAGAACTGTTGTAATAGCTAATTCCTATTGCTATAAATCTCTTTAGTCCAAGATTTCCCTTTCATCTGTCTCCTTCTGCTAAATGCCTTCTAGATCTTTCTCTGATCTCTCTCACTGTTTTTCAAATTTTCATATCCCAGAGCTTCTCCCTGCCCCTCTCACATGTGCTCATACAGTACTTTCTCTGTAGGTGTTCTTATTCAAACCAGTCAAGAAGATTCTGTAGTCTTCTTTTTAAAGTTTGGTTGTTGTTGGGGGTTGGGAGGTTGATATTTTTTCACTCAGCCCAGAGTCCCCAACAAGACTTTTTTTTTTTTTAATGTTTATTTATTTTTGACAGAGACAGAGTTCGAGCAGGGGAGGGGCAGAGAGAGAGGGAGACACAGAATCTGAAGCAGGCTCCAGGCTCTGAGCTGTCAGCACAGAGCCCAATGTGGGGCTGGAACTCACGGACCGCAAGATCATGACCTGAGCTGAAGTCGGACGCTTAACCGCCTGAGCCACCCACGTGCGCCTCAAGACATTTTGCCACAGCAAGAACGGGCGGGTATTTCATCTCCTTAACCCCTGAGAATTCCTGCTCTTTCAAGAAAATTTCTCTCCTGTTTCCCACAGCACTTGATCAGGTCTCCCTTCTATTATAGGTTTTTGTTGTTGTTGTTGTTTTGTTTTTTAAGGAGCCTCCATGTCCAGCGCAGAGCACAATGCAGGGCTTGAACTCACGGCCTTGAGATCAAGACCTAAACTGAGATCAAGAGTCAGAAGCTTAACCAACTGAGCCACCCAGGTGCCCCTAGTACAGGTACTTTCAATTAGGATTTTAATAGAACGTTTATTCTTATTTTCCTAACTTATATTCCTTTATACTTTTTACATGTTCTGGCTACTAACTTTAAATAAAATGAAATCTAATACAGTTAATCTACATTGTGTCAACTTTTTAAGTTTTTTGTATTATTTACATTTATTTCATTTTACACTGACTCTCTGGTATGGGAATTTGTTTTTATAACGCCTAACAAGAAGGGTAAGGGAGTGACCATGGAAAAAAAGGCCACCTTCCCCAGCTTTCCCTTCTACTGTCCTGGTTCCCAGCCCCCAATCCACCGTAGAATTCGCCCCTTAGAAATTCGATTCATTTTTAGGGCTTTAAGCCTGAGAGTACAGATGGCACATTTTATTTACTTGGTTAATATTTCCTAGCATCTCACCCCACTTAAAACTTTATTATAAAGAAGTTTTTGTTTCTCAAACCTATGAGCTCCAATGGCAGCCATTAGATTTCGGTAAAGCCAGGATGCCATAAACCCAGAGACAACAGTAATTGGAAGATAACACAAATACAGTACTTGGCACAAATAATAAGGGGTTGAATGTATGTACAATTTGAGGGCTCGTCTTTAAGGAAATCAACATTTCAAATACGACACACTCTCCAACCTTAGAAGAGGTTAGCATGTGAGGGGCCTATAGCAGAAGAAGGTGGCGTCATGTCATCTGGCCTCTCAGGGAGAGGAATGGGGTTCTGCAGTGAACCTCTACCCAACTTTGGGTGTCCTGATTTCCCTGAAATTCCCTTCCTGGAAGGGAGCCTCTTGGCTTGGGATATCTCTTGGCGTTCTGCCAACACTGTGAAATCAAGGAAAAGCTGGACAGATCAAGATTTTTCCAAATATGTTCTGTTCCTTTTCTAAAGGAAGCACTGCCAAGCAAGCTGGGAAATCAGAACCTAAGGAGAGAAGGGAGGTTCATCTCACCTTCAAATCATTGACCCAACTACCTCTGAGAGAGTCCCTGGGAAGCAGGGAAGTGGCTGAGGTGGGACAAAGCCCGCCTGCCTTCTGTGTCTCTCTCTGTTTACCTGCTCTACACAAAAACCAGAGACACTATTAACTGGGTTAGGGGAGCTGAAGAACAACTGAGCAAATCTCTTCCACCTGTTGAGTCTTAAAAAGCATTTCATTCTAAAAAAATTTTTTTAATGTTTTATTTATTTTTGAGAGAGAGAGAGAGAGAGAGAGCGAGCGAGCAGGGGAGGGTTAGAGAGAGAGGTAGACACAGAATCTGAAGACAGGCTCCAGGCTCTGAGCTAGCTGTCAGCACAGAGCCTGACGCGGGGCTCAAACCCACAAACCGTGAGATCATGACCTGAGCCGAAGTCAGATGCTCAACCAACTAAGCCACCTAGGCGCTCCTAAAATGCATTTCATTCTAGAGAGAGACCTGGAATCAAATCCTCGTCCCAGGACTTACCAAGTTGCCATGGGCAAGAAGAATATGACCTTTCTGACTTGCAAGTCCCATGAAAGGGACTAAGAACGCCTACGTTGCAAGAGGGTTGTCTGGCTTAAGTGAGATGGATCAAATACACCTGGCACAGTGCTCGGCACATGTAGCCACTTGTGAGAATTCCTGAGGAGTGTGACATTGCCACTCCTGTTGCCCAGAGGTGGAGTCTATGTCTCTGCCCCCATGAATCTGGGCTGGCCTTGTCAGCTACTGACAAACAGATGGTAGAAGAGAGGCTGTGAGGACTCTGGAGCCTAGGCAGGCCTCAAAAGACCTTGCAGCATCCACCTTTTGCTCTCTTGAGCATTGCCCTAAACCTGCCATGTAAAGACACCGGTCTAGTCTCCTGGAGCGTGAGACCCCCTGGAGAACCGAGCCGCCCAGCTGACAAACCAACTCCCAGCCACGCTGGAAAGCATGCTTCCATCTTCCAGCCCAGAGGACCCTCCGGCTGAAGGCAGCCATATGAATGAGCCTATAAATGACCGGCTAACTGCCCAGCCACCCAAGGAATCAGGACAGAGAAGAAATCATTGTTGTAAGCTGCTAGGTTTGGGGTGGTTATTCATGAATACACCAAACCACCACTCAGTAAAGGATAGCACTTATCATCACCACCTTTTCCTAACAAAGAAGTGTTACACCCATCTGTCCAATGTTACCAAGTCACAGAGTGATAGATATTTGGTATCTGAAGCAAAGTGACCATTTCCCTCTCCTTTTTTATCTTTGGCCTAGAGCCCCCGCAGCTTGTATTCACCTCTAATCTGATTGGGGGATGTAGTGGCTTAAATGAGAACAGCCAAAGAGTTTTTAAATTGTCTAGGTGAACTTTCATGCTGGTCCTTACGGGCCAACCAACGTACTTTTGAGAGCGGTTTCTCTTCTGACGTCTTCCCAAAGATTGCTTTTGCTAAAAGCACCATTTCCCAATACACGTGGTATTTAAGAGCCTGATTCAATATCTGGTTTGACAATCAGGTAGCCAAAAAAATCTGAACACAGGGACATAGTTCCCTGAACTACTTCGCAGGCTGAGAGGTGATGTGCAAATCAATCACATGTAGCTCTGGGTGACCTCAAGGTTAACACTGACAAACATACAAACCTCACGTTTAAACTCAGGGTAAGTCCTATTAAAGTACCTCAGCTTGACTGATAGACTTGGTAATAAAGAACTGTCCTGGGACAATGCTCGGAGGCAAGACTTAAGTGAATGTGGTCATGGAAACACAGACCTAGGTGGCTCATGAGAGTCGAACTTGCCCAGCTTCACAAAGACAGGGTCACACTGCCCCATCCTATAGATCTCTGTGTCCTGCTAACACTCTCCCAGGCTACCACCTAGTAAGAACGGAAAGCTTGGAGATGCTCCCAAGATTTCTTGGAACGGTGGCTCTGAGCCTTTCTCACTCGTGGAGCTCCTCAAGGTGTGAGCACGTACTATCCTTCCTGCATGGTCCAACTGCAGACTTGTGCGTGTGTGTTTTTTAAGAGGAAATATATTGTTCATTGTTATAGTTCCAATACATTAATTTCATTTAAACATAATCCTCACTTCTTGGAGGTGGGTGAGGGGCAGGGGTGAAATAGGTGATAGGGACAGAGGAGTGCACTTGTGATAAGCACCGGGTGACGTACAGAAGTGCTGAATCACTGAATTGTATGCCTGAAACGAATATTACACTGTACGTCAACTGGAATTTAAGCAAAAACAATAAATAAATAAACATCCTCACTTCTCGCTTTGTAAGTTGCAAGCCTAGTAATCTTAGGCAGGCGGGTTCTACTCACAGAAATTCCACTAAAATTATATATCCTGTACTACCTTGTAGAAAACATTGTCTAAGAATAATACCAGATTGCTGTTTTCATTGGTACTCTTAAAGCTCTCTCGATTAAACCCATGAACTTACCCCTCACCCTAATGACTTTTACTGAGGAGTCCCAAAGCATGTTACCCTTGGCGGGCAAGGAGGAACATGGCATGAAACGGCATCTTGAAGCAAGGTCACTAGGTTTTACTGTACCACATCAGGGATGTTGTTGAGAATGCTGGCCACTGCAAATGCAGTGGTTTCTTGCTGAAAATCCAAAGGGGAAGTTTCTCTCACCACCTAGAATCGGAAATAGATGGATTTCTCCTATTTGGTTTCTGTTCTGGACACCTTAAATCTTGTTGTGGGCTGTTTGCCTCTTCTCTTAGGCTGCTGGAAAACTAGAACCTGAAGATACACTTAGCAACCTCACTCATAACTCCATCTTATTTTCTTTTGGCTTATTTTTCTTTCTCATCCTAGACTTACTGTATCTTGTCATGTTATATGGATCTTTGTAAGCCATCCCAGATCGCTTTTGGAATAAGGTAGGGTATAAATCAAACTAAAATTATAATTATATTATAATCGGTGTTTATGCCTAGCTCCCCTCCTCCAGATGGTGAGCTCTTGGAAGGGCTGTCACCACCCCATTACATGTCTAGCACTATACTTTTACTGAATGAATATTCGGGGAACTAAATGGTAGAATATGTAACTTTTGAGAGCACTGTGTTAACTAGATTATAAAATGAGCAGTACACCGATGATTTTATCTTTTATCCTCAAAACAAAAGCACGTATGTGTCAAAGGATGCACGTACAAGGGTGTTTACTCCAGCATTAGAAGAAACCCTAAGGTGCAAGGATAGGGAAATGATTATATTGGTGCAGCCGCACTATCACAGGTTATACAGACATTCAAATGAACAAGACGATACAGAAGGGCATTTACCCATCACACACTATGGAGTGGGGGGGGGGGGGGAAGCAGGCTATGAAATAATACATTTTTCACAAATACCTAACTGGGTTATTTTGGCATTTGTAGAGAAGAAGGGCTATTCCCCCAAACGGCTACCTGGCTGTGTTTGGGAGTAAAACCAGGGAAAACAGCAGCTGGAGAAAGGGGAAAATGTGAACTGTCGTTCTCTTCAGTATTGGTTGTTTTAATGGTTTTTATGTGTTTTTTTTAACGAGCAAGTTTCACTTTTGTCTTTTAAAAATAAAGAACAGTGCAGAAAACATTTAGCGACTTGAGGTTACAAAGCAGTCTCCAATCCTCAAGATGCTGAATGTCTCAAGGCTTTGGCTGGGGATGCTAAGCTGGGATCCTCCCAACAGGCTGCCTTTGGTCCAGGCAGCCAGGCCCCCCAGGTGGGCGACTTGGTCTCCCAGCCTTAGGGCCTTTATCCCAACCTGGACTCCTCCACTAAGACGGTAGGAAATTGGTCTGTTTAGGACATTCATACAGGTTTTCAAAATATGAAAGGGCAATGAATCTTTCTCAATCAGAATACAGCTGAAGTCTTTACAAGTCCTGAAAAGAGCAGGTAATAAATTAGAAAACATTTAAATTCTTAATTGTCTCAATGTTTGTGTACATATTAGAATAAAACGTGTTAACTGAGCAAGACTAGGTTGGGGAATTGGGTCCCTAAAATGTTCACACTTTGTAAAGGAGGTGGGGGGGTTAATTGTTTTAAATTCCCCCCCCCCGAAGGAAAATTCCTTCTTCCCCCATTGCACCAGTAAATATATACCAAATGGAAGTGTTCTAGGTCTTCAAAATGTAATTTTGAAAGGTATTTTTAAGCCTATTTGGAAAAGGTACTTAAATTAACTTGACCAGGATAGATTCTCCATGCCCCCAACATGTAAAAATAAATAAATCAAAACCAACATATAAACCCCTTGATGTACAGTTATTTCTAGGGTGGCCACGGCAGGATACGGTGGTGACCAACACAGCACAGGCTGGAATCCCAACACGGGACTCTATGGGAATAGTCAGGGGGACACCTGTTAAATCCAGAGCTCAGAGGTAACATCAGAGAAAACATTAGACGTATATACACCAGACAGCTGAGAAATAAAGCCACACACTGAAAACACATCAACTGAGGTTAAGAAACTCAAACAAAGCGGATGAATCAAAGGGAGGCTCCATCTACGTCAGAATATGGATGATAAAAACAAGCAAATAAGGAGGCAACCAGAGTGAACTCCAACCCCCACGCACATTCTCTTCTGTGCTCTGTTGTACTTGCCTACTGGTGACAGTGTCAGATGTAGAAGTCAGGTGTTAATTGTTATGAAAGGCAAAGGCATGGAGATAACCCCTGCCCTTCATTAACTCCAGGCCATGGATACTGGAAAATAGCTCAAGGGCAATGCATGCTGCCTCACCTATTTCTCCAAGAAGCTTTTTTCCCGCAATCCCAAAGCCTATGAATGATGATTCCAGTTTGATTGTAGATCTTGAACTAGAGGTCTAAGAAAGCTTTGATAAGCTAACCCTTTTACACAAGGTGATGAGGATACTTTTCCATTTCTCTGTGAAGCAAGCAGCTAATAACTTAGTTTGCTGAGTTTGGTCAGCACATGGGGTTCTGGAAACAACACATTCCATCCACGTCTTCTATAGAATTTCTCAAAGCTGTAAGGGACGTTATGAGCCTACACTCTGCACTATGAGCCCCTCTGCTCCCTATCCAGCTGATGAAAGTGGACGTGGCCTAAACCCACCAGCCAATTTGTTTGGGATCCATTTGTCCTCTTCACCTACAGAGAGAAATGTGCTCTAAAGACATGGTTTTCAAATCCAAGTTTACTCCTTGCATGCTTCCTTCTCCCTCAAAATCATTTTACTTTGAAGTGGATACAATTGGTAGGAAGGCCCTTTTGCACCTGTCCATCCAGCTGCCTTCCCTAATGTGAGTCCTGCATGCATGAGCACACCAGATGAGCTCCCACACTCCCGCCTTTCCCCACCAACAAGTGTCCAGATTTCCTAATCAACTCCACGCTCCCCTCCACCTCCTCTAGCATCTCCAATGCATATCCATCCATTAGGCAAATGGTTTCCAACCAGTGGACTCTGATCCACTAACAGATGATGAGGTTCTCAGAACACTGAGTAGGAACAGAAACCAGAATGCGGTACACAGAAGCGTCCATGTTGTCTCATGAAACCGGTTTCAGACTTACACATACTTACTTCCGTCCTGGGTCGCAGTGCAAAACCCATTCTGTACCGTGTCGTCATCCAAAAACATTGGAAACACTGCTTATACAAGCCTTTGTCCCTCTAGTCAGACTCCCCCCTTGCTATCCTGCCACTGCTCAGCAACTCTCTTCCTCACGCTGGCTCGAGCTCTGAACTGACTTCCAGCTGTCTTCTTTACCCGCTGTTTTCACAAACCTTGGCCTTTTACAATGATTCTCAAGCTCCTTCTCATGTATCCACAGGATTGCCTTCTCCTTGAACAGACCAATGTTCTGAGCAAAAAAAAAAAAAAGGAAAAAAATCTTTTGCTATTCCTGCCTTCTTTTCAGGTCTGGGATCTGCTTGCAGAACATCCAACTGTCTCCCTATGAATAACAAACCTCAGAGCAGTAGGACTCCATTTCTTTGTGTGCTACCTTTCATCTCCAGCAAAAAACACCACCAAAGTCACTCTCACAATACCTTAGATTTTCCTACAAAATGACCCTGCTTTCCTGATGTAATGCGTTCTCGGGTGTCACACGTTCAGCGCCTGATAGCAATGCCAGGTGAATACAGCTCATCTCGAGTGGTGAGTTAGAGTCTGGTTCCCATCCTTGAGAACAGATGGTTTCTCCACCTCCATACTGCTATCTTCTTCCACTCGCAAGGCAAATGGAAGGGAGAGCACAGCAAGGTGGCTCCACGCGTGTGGCAGCATCCTTTCCTCTCTCAAGGACGAGGGCACAAGCTGTCCGGCACAGTTCCACCACCCCCTCCTGCCCTCCCTTGTCCAGCCCGCCCACAATTCTCGCCCAGACAATTAATTCATTATCTTCCTCCACAGAAAAAACCTAGTTTTCTGTATCTTCCTGTACACTGTTCAGTTTACTTTTTCCTGCCAAAATGACTACCCTAGTTTTTAACCTTCCAAGAGATATCAAAGCTAAATGGAGTCTTAATGTGTAGGATATGGGACACTTATCTGAGAAGAAGGGGGTGGGGAGAACTGGAGGTCTGAAGGTTTCTTATGAACCCTGCTGTTTCCTCTCCTACTTGTAAGGCCAGCTTGGAGGGAGACACATAAACGCTGGGGGGGCCTCTTTTAGAGCACCAGAGGAGGAGAGGGCTGCACTAGACTCTGAAGGGCCAGGAACACTCTGAGGGAAAGGGAGAGAAGGGGAGGTCACACCTAGGGCACATTCCAGAATTTGCCTTGGAGCTCCAAAACTCCCTTTCTGTAGCCCAGCCCTTTTCCCACTTCCCAGCTGGGATTCCAGGGCTCCTTTATGACCTCTCTGGTTGCTGGGATGGCCCTCTATCCCCTCCCGAGTCGCCACTTCCTCCTTCCCACTCCTGTGGCTGGGAATGCTCTTAACCAGTCTAGTGCTGAGTTAGATTTCTGATTGCTCCCTGCTCCCAAGGCCTCCTCCCTTGGTAATCAAATCAATCTTTCTCCAACGGAGATTTCAGAAAAGGAATGAAAAGATAAGCCAACACTTGCATCCATACCCCGAGAGTCTTTGAGAAGACCCAGCTTCTTTGGGTTACCCTTCAGCTTCTTGACCGGTACCATTCCTAGGCACCTCCAAGTGTACACAGCTGTAGTTGCAAAGAGCCATTAATCATTCTTTCCAACAAGGTCAAGAGGCTTAGGGTGAAAGGTATAGGAACAGAAAGCTCACAACAGAAACAATTATGACCGCTAAGCAGCTGGATGCCAGGTGCCCAGCTCCAGCAGGTTAAAACTCATACAAGATCACACGGCAAGGATTCCAACGCTGGAGGGAGGCATTGCAACAAAAGCAATTGCAGGGGCAGGAAGAAAAGAAGCACTCTCAAAATATATTCTCCGGATCATCTGATGATGGGGGGTGGGGGTGGCAAGTCATCCAAAGTCCACCGCTCCTGAAGCCATTCTTTCCAATTTTCTAGCATGGCAGGAGTCCACTCGTCTAATTTAGTTTCATCATTACAATTTAAGGAAAGATTAACACGGGGGAAAAAATCTCTACTTCGCACTTAAAAGGAAACTGGCATTCTGTCATATTACCTTCACTGGCTCTGCAAAGATGAAGCTGCATTCCAGCCTATCTACCATGTGCCCAGATAGCAGTATCTCTTACACACACAATCCAAGATCCATTTTTCTCAACTCCACTGGTGACTGAGTGAAGATTTCACTAAAATGAGGCTTTCCCGCTTCACACGTCAACTCCTAACAACCACACTTGTCCCTAAACTGGTATCGGATTCATTTAAACATTGTCAAAGGTCACTCTTTAAAAACAATTTTATAACTTCACATAAACACGTGAGCTAAATTAACACTCAGGTGTGTACTTTAAGAAAAAAAAATATTGGCCAGCAACAGTGAGGCTTTAATGAACTTCGACAACTCAAAGTACTTTCACAGAGGGTTTCCCACCCCCCTTGAGCTGTAGGAAAATGCTAGCATTACGGATCCCATTTTAAGGCTGGGTAAACCGAGGTTCTCAGTTCAATAAACTTGCCGGGGTTACAATGGTAGAGCTGTAAATAGAACCCAGCCTCTTTCCCACTAGACTCTACTGCAAGAGGTGGCTAAAAATGGGACCCACTTGAGAACTACCCGGGTGAATAAAAAGCTTGTTTTATTTAGGGGGGGGGGGAGGTGGGCGAGGGGGAGACTTACCCACTTGATGCACCTGATTGTGTACCGGCCTCTAACAAGAAAGCTTTCCCTGGCTGCCCCACGCACCCACCCCTTTGAGCCGAGACCCGAGCGGCACCGCCGAGCGGACCCAGCAACACGAATCGCGCACACCCGGGGGCGGGAGTGGGACGCGGGGCGTATGGGCGGCGCGGGGCCACGGGCCCCAGGACACCGCCAGCGCCCCGAGCGGCGCCCGAGCCCGCCGGGCCGGGAGGATGCTGCGCGGCCGCACACACCTGCTGCCGCCCGCCCGGGCGCCGCTGGCCGCCTCCCGCGCTCGGGACGCCCACCCAGCTCCGGGCGCCGGAGCCCGCGGCCGCGCTAGGCCGGGGGCGAGAAGCCGCGGCGCCCCTGCCCGGGGACTGCGCTCGGCGGCGCGGGGGAGCCGCGGGGCAAAGCGAGCCCGCCCTTTTCCCCGAACCCCCTCCAAACAGCGTCACCTGTGCCGGGTCCCGGGGCGACTCGCGCGCGGGCGGCGGCTGCACCGGGCCGGGGAGGGCGGCGGGTGGTTACGGGCGCCTGGTCAGCCGGCCCGGCCCGAGGGCTGGCGCCGGCCAGAGCCGCCCCGCGAGATGCTCGGCGGGAGCCAGGGGAGCCGCGGGCCCCGTGCCGCTTGGAGGAGCAGTCACGGAGGCTACAGCTACCGCCGCGGCCGCCGCGCCCGCCCGGACTGCGGGCTCGGGTTACCGCAGAGCGGCTCCTTAAAGGGGCCGCGGCCGCTCCGGCTCCGGCTCCGGCTCCCGCTCTGGCTCGTGGCAGCTCCGACCCGCGGCCAAAGTGGGCGGGGCCCCGAGGCCAGCTGTGGGGCCGACCGGGACCCGGGACTTGGGTCCGGGAAAGGGCTCGGAAACGGGAACACCCAAGGCGGACTGCGGTGAGATCGTGCGAGAACCCACCTCGCCAGGGACAGGGCGTGCGGTGCCTCGGCTTCCCAAAACAAGTAGCAAAACAAGCAAGTGACGAGAACGGTCTGAGCCCGCATCCGCGGCGGTCAGTACCTGGGCTCGCCACGGTACCCCAATTCTTTTCAGATTATCAATTTATATTCTATTTCTATTTATAACAGAAAGGAGGTGAAAGAGTAACTGCTGATGTTTCATGCCACGTCTGACTTGGCCAAAGCCAAGTCAGCCCTATTCTTGCTTGGGGCTGCAGGTGCACTCCAAACTGGGTAGGGGGCGTGTGTGGAAGAGGCACGGTCTCTCGGAGCAGCCTCCTCCGGAATCCCTGAAAAACACCCTAGACAGTGCACCAGCTCTGCACCTACCACCAACACCTGGAGCCCCTCTGCTGTCAGGGTGGGGAAGTAGGATTTGAATTTTTGGTGCTGGCAGAAAATTCCAAGTTGCCCAGTGCATAAAGTTTGCCATTCAAGAGTAGCTCTTCTGATCTACTAAACAGAGCCTCAAAAACCTTCAAATGTTCTGGATCAACAGGATGCAATTGTTTTGAATAAAACAAAATAATGAAGAAGTACATTTAGGCTGTTATAATTTCTGAAAAGTAATCACAAATACTTTCTCGGAAAGAGGTGAGTTCTAATGGTAATTAGTAAGCCCCTCTATTAATATGTAGGGCAGTTACTTGTAAGAAATGCCTATCAATAGAGCTAATATGTTTTGCCTAATATTTACATGCACACAAATACACATTAGCTAGTTGAACCTCATTGAGGCTCAATTTCTTCATCTACAAAATGAGGATACTAATTCACAGTTACCTATGGAGACCCAGTCTTGGCTAAGGTACCTCAGGCTAATGAGAAAGACAAAACCTATTCTACCATATAGGGACTGCAGCCTGCCTGCTGTCAAGCAGGGAGGAAGATCCTGTAGGCCTCCAAGTGCATTTCTCCATTCTCTCCCGGAGACTCAAGACTCGGGAGACATATAAGGGCACCAGTGCCCTTTGACCACAACCTGCCCCGTCATATTTGCTTCACACAGTTCTTGACAATTTTGGTTTGCCCCGTATCTGCGCGGGCAGGAGGGTTATATGTACACTTCTGTGGGGTCAGCCCTACGTGTATAGACCACACGTGTCATCTCAGGACTCTGCCTTAAGATACTTCCTCCAGTGTCTGTCTCCAGTGGCTGATAGTTGCTGGGTTTTCCTGATAAATGCACCATCATTATCTTTAATATGCATATTTTCTAACACCCACGGCGGCAGCCAAAGCCAAGTAAACCCACAGAAATCCACTCTGCTCTAGGTCCCACTGTATTCCTTCATGTTAGGCCTCTGCAAATGCACCATCAAATCTTCAGGATTATTGTGAGATTATACAGAGCATGGAAGTGAATACATCAAGGACAAGGCCTGAGATAGGGAAAGGAATTCAGTAAATATTAGGTGAGTTTTGAAATTTTAAACTAATCAAAATTCAAAATGACCTTAGGAGGTAGAAAAATGTATCAACTGCAGATTTTCATGACTGTAATGCAGCTTAATTTCTTCAAAAATCTTCATTTCATTATTCCCATTTAAGTCTTTAACCATTTTTACTTTGTTTTCTCAGTATTTCCAAGGAAAGTTCCCCCCAATTCTATATTTACTATCTGAAGTTTTTCTGCTTGTTAACTGTGAGGTATCAAAACTGGGCTGCACTTTTCGTACTTTTGTTCATTGAAACAGTTCAGAGAAATGAAATTATCTTTGCTTAAAAATAGAGAAAAATACAAAAATTCTTTTGAGGCAAATTTTTCTGATAAATTTTTTTTTCATGGTCTGTAGACAAGAGATATGGTTTATTATATTTGGTCCTCTCTATGTAAGGTATCTCTTTTCTGTGTGTATATTTGGGTTTCTTTTAATTTCTTTTTTTAATTCCAGTATGATTAATGTCAAGTGTTATATTAGTTTCAGGTGAGCAATACAGTATTCGACAACTCTATACATTACTCAGTCCTCATCATAAGTGCAGGCTTAATCCCCCTCACCTATTTCACCCATCCTCACACACATTTATATACACACACAATATCTACTTTATCCATTCATCTATCGGACACTTGGGCTGCTGCCACAATTTGGCTGTTGTAAATAACGCTGAAATAAGCATACGGGTGCATATATCTTTTCAAATTAGCGTTTTCTGGATTTTTTGGGTAAATACTCACTAGTGGAATTATTGGATCGTATGGTAATTCTATTTTTAATTTTCAGAGAAAACTCCATACTGTTTTCCACAGAGACTACACCAGTTTGCATTCCCACCAACAGAGCATGAAGGTCCTTTTTCTCCACATCCTTGCCAAAACTTATTGTTTCTTGTGGTTTTGATCTTGGCCATTCTGACAGGTATGCGGTAATACCTTGTAGTTTTGATTTGCATTTCCCTGATGAGTGATGTTGTGCATCTTTTGCATGTGTCTGTTGGCCATCTATCTATGTCTTCTTTGGAGAAATGTCTGCTCATGTCTTCTGCTCATTTTTAAATTGGATTATTTGGTTTTTTGGTGTTGAGTTGTATACGTTCTTTATATATTTTGGATACTAACCCTTTATCAGGTATGTCATTTGCAAATATTTTCTCTCATTCAGTGGGTTGCCTTTTAGTTTTGTTGACTGCTTCCTTTGCTGTGCAGTTTTTTTTTGTTTTTGTTTTTGTTTTTTTTTTTTTTGCTTTTGTTTACCTTGCCTTAGAAGACCTATCTAGAGGGGCATCTGGGTGGCTCAGTTGGTTAAGAGTCCAACTCTTGATTTCCACTCAGGTCAAGATATCACATTTGTGAGATCGACCCTTGGGTCAGGCTCCGTGATGGGTGTGGAACCTGCCCATCTCTTTCTCTTTCTCTCTCTCTTTTACTCTCCTTTTGCCCCTCCATGTTCTACAGGGACACAGGTGCATGCTCTCTCTCTCTCTCTCTCTCTCTCAAAAAAAAGAAGACATATCTAGAAAAATGTTGCTGTAGCTGATGTCAGAGAAATTACTGCCTGTGCTCTCTTCTAGGATTTTTATGGTTTCAGGTCTCACATTCAGCTCTTTCATCCATTTTGAGTTTATTTTTGTGTATGGTGTAAGAAAGCAGTCCAATTTCATTCTTTTGCATGTTGCTGTCCAGTTTTCCCAGAACCACTTGTTGAAGACAAATTTTCCTGATGACTTTGTTTCCAAAAATTCCTAACCTACTAAATAGAAACAATTACTTAGAAAACTGAGACCAAAAGCTGCTTCTTTCTAAAATAACAAGATAATTAAAGTAAAAATATTTTGGAAGACTGCTGCAATTATCCACTCTGCTCTGTTAGTGAGGATATAACCAAAGTAACACCAAGCATTTGATCAGAAAGATTTGGTCAAAAATTAATAACCCCAGGTACTACTTTTTATAATTATTATTGGTAGTTTTAATGTATCAAGAATTTGTGAGTTTTTTTTCAGGATTTAAAAGTCCTTTGATTTCTTTTTTCAGAATTTTTGAAGAAAAAAGTATTTCAGGATATTAGCCATGGTCATCTCTGGGTGGGTGAGATCCTTAAGTATTTTTGTGTCCTTTTTGCTTATCTTATGTGATTTTTTTCCTATAATATGTATGTACCGCTTTTGTGTGTATTTTTATTTTTAATGAAAGTTATATATATATAAGTGAAAATTCAAATAGTTCAGAAAGGCTTATAGCAAAAACACCCAAGTCCTATGAATCACCTGACCAACTTCCCCCCACATAGCGTCACCCCACGTTCCACATAACCCTTCTAGGGATTCATTTCCTAAATGATATACCAATGCTTCCTGACTCTCAGTGTTAGACATTATTCATGACTTCTTGCCATGGTACTTGACGGTTTAGCTCTTTTACACATACCGCCACCACCACTTTGCCCTCACCCTTCCTTCTCACACAGCTACATCACCCCTTTTATTCAAATCAGTAATTTGTGTTTAATCCTGTCAGTGTAAATACAGTTCATTGCTGAATCAAGTAAGGTGCCATGAGAATGCATCTCTTGACAATCTCCTGTTCTCCCTGGAGTTAATAACTGCCTGGCTTTTTCACTTTTTTAAATGTATTTAACCCAAATTTTATTCGGATGCTTCAACATGTCTATCAAATGCCCATCAATAATATCTTCCAATGCCCAAACATTGGAAGTTCACTCTCTGATGTAAGCTAAAGCGCAGATTTCAGTAGTTTACTCAGAGGGTGTGCTGGAAGGTAAATTTTTTTAGAGTACATGCATATCTGAAAATGTCTGTGTTCTAGTCTCATCCTCAATTGATAATTTGGATAGGTTGAAGATCATGTTCCCTCAGCATTTTAAAAGCACCGTTCCACCATCTTTTACTCCCTGTGGTTGCCAGTGTAATAATTGCCTAATGCCTTTCTAGTTCCCGTTCCTCTGTATCTGGCCTGTTTTTCTTTCTAGAATCTTCCCATTATCTTTATAGTCTCAAATTTCACAACAAATGTGCCTTAGAATGGGTCTTTTTTCTTTGATTGTGCTAGACCCTCAGGGGTGCTTTCAATCTTACCTGCAAATTTTTTTCTTTTATTATTTCTTCACTAATTTCCTCCTCATTTTCTATTTTCTCTCTGTGAACTCTTGTGAGCAGGATGTTGGGACTTCTTTATTATTCTCTAGACTTGTTGTCCTTTTATCCCACTGACTATCTCTGCATTTTTCTTTTCTATTACTTATTGTCTAAGACAGAGGTTCTCAATTGGAGCAAGGGCGAGGGGTGTTGATTCACTGCTATTTGGCAATGTCTGGTGATACTTTTGGTTGTCATCACAGAGAAAGTGTCATGTGTGGGCATCTAGTGAGTAGAGACCAGGAAGGCTGCTAAGCATGCTACAATGCACAGGACAGCCTCCCACAACAAAAAATTTCCAATCGCAACCATCCGTCATGCCAAGATTGAGAAATCCTGGACCAGGAGCATTACTTCCAACCTTCTACTTAAGTTTCTATTTCAAACATCTTTTTCTTTCCCATCCTCCAATCAGCCCTTTTGTTATGGGAACTCTCCATCAAAAGATAAACTCCTTTCTCCCAGAAAAGAAGCTTCATACGTCATGGTGGGATTGTGTTGGTGGTAGTATGGTCAGTGTGAAGTGCATGAATGCAGGATGGCTGAAGGATGGGGAGAAGGGACCCAGTGGTGTCCAATAGCTTTGAAAGCAACTTGAGGGCAATTCTCCTTCTTCAGGTTTGCGTCTCACTCCTGCCTTCCATGCCTCACCTCTGCCTTCCGTGGTACACTGATCACCAAGCACTAAGGCTCTTCAAAGCACTTTGGTTAAACCCCTTTTCCCCTTTGCCAAGTCAATTATCTCTACTCCATCCAACTTCTGGCTTCCAAAATTTATTGACATCTTTCATCTATTGTAGACTTTTCTCCTCTTTTCTTTTTCTTTGTGGATTATATCTTGTAAACCCCTTTCTACACTATCATTTTAGTGCCACTTTGCAAAGAATAAGGATAAACATAAAAGAATTTTTTTAAATAACAGAAAGGGATCCAAAACAGAGAAAGGGGAAAACACAAACCTATTTTTCATAAATGTCTAACTTGTTTTTAATTATGAGAAAATTTTTACAAAATTTTCAAATTAGTTGAAATTGATGTTACCAATCACCAGTTTATATTCATAACTTTTTTTGCATTTTATAACCTCATTTATTCTTTTCTTTTCTTTTTTATTGAAGCATAGTTGACACATGATGGCACATTAGGTTCAGACATACAACATAGTGATTAAACAACTTTATACATTATGCTATGCTCATCATAAATGTGTTACCATCTGTCACCATACAATACTATTAGAGCACCATTGATTATATATTCTCTAAGCTATACCTTTCATTGCCATGACTTATCCATTCCATTACTGGAAGCCTGTACCTTTCATTCCATTTCACCTATTTTGCCCATCACCCATCCCCCTCCCCTCTGGCAACCATCAGTTTGTTCTCTGTGTTTATGGCTCTGTTATTGCTTTGTTTGTTTGTTTGTTATGACTTTTATATTTCACATATAAGTAAAATCATATGGTTTTTGTCTTTGTCTGACTTATTTCACTCTGCAGAATATACTCTAGTTCCATTCATGTTGTCACAAATGCAAAATCTCATTTTTTTATGGCTAATATTCCACATCTTCTTTATCCATTCATCTATCAATGGACACTTAGGTTGCATCCATATTTTGGCTACTCTAAATAATGCCATAATAATATATTTATAACTTTTAGATTAGTTTGTTGAATATCCTCCCAGATACTTTTCATGCATATTGATTTGTATATACTTTGATTTTTAAAAAAAAACAACAACAAAAAGGACTAAAACATACATATTATTTTGTAATTGCTCAGACTATCCCATTCAACAGATGCACCATAATGTGTTTTACCAACATTACTAGTCCTTTACTGCTAGACATTTATGGACCTTACTGATGGGCCAAACTGTCAGTTCTCCAGGAAGAGCAAAACAGTAATGTCTCACTAGAAATTAATTCTAAGAGTCAAAGTCAGTTTAGATTAGATGGAGAAACACTGGAGGGTTCCTGCTTAGGTCAAGAGGAGGATGAGGGGATACCCAGTCTCCCACTGATAATACAGTGATAGCTGAAGTATCAGTCAAGGGAACTAGTGAAAGAGCGAAAGTAAAAACACAACTATTGGGAAAAAAATTACAAAGTTGTCATTATTTCTGGATTATATGATTATATACCTAGGGGACCCAAGAAAATCAACTGAGAAAATATATAAGCAACAGAAAATTAAGTATGGAAGCAGGATATAAAAGTAATTTATGAAAGTCTGTGATATATATTCATATGTGTATATGTGTGTGTACATATAAATATGCATATATGCGCATGTGTATATTTGTACACATACACATACACAATATCCTCTTACAAAATAAAAGAAAGAAAAGACTCCACTTACAATGATAGCAAAAATGTAAAGTGTTTAGGAATAAATTTAACAGGGAAAATACAAAGCTTACAAGAGGAAAACTTTAAAACACTCCTGGAGGAAGCAAAAGTAGACTTGAATAAATGAAAAGACAGACCATGTTCTTAGGTAGGAAAAGTTAATGTGTGTCAAGTCTCCCTAAGTTTTAATTTTTAAATTTATTGCAATCTCAATGAAAATACC
>CM053570.1:24513206-24688466 GCA_028646485.1 Cryptoprocta ferox
GACGCCTGGGTGGCTCAGTTGGTTGTGCATCTGACTTGGGCTCAGGTCATGATCTCACGGTTCATGGGTTTGAGCCCCAAGTTGGGCTCTGTGTTGACAGCTTGCTCAGAGCCTGGAGCCTGCTTCAGATTCTGTTTCTACCTCTCTCTCTGCCCCTCTCCTGCCTGCACTCTGTCTCTCTCTCAAAAATAAATAAACATTAAAAAAAAAGAATCAAAAACCACTATGAGTTTAAAAAAATACCAATAATAACATATGCAAAGTTGAAACACAAATTACAAACCAGGAAAAAAAATATGATACTCAAATCACAGATAAAGAAGGGATTACCTCCTTAACATATAAGAGGCTTTTAGAAATCAAGAAGAAAAAGACCAGTCACTCCACAGAAAAATAAAGGGCATTAAACAGACAGGTGATAGAAAAAGAAATACAAAAATGACCCGTATGCATTATAAATGGCCCTCATTCATAAAAGATATGCAAATTAAAGTTAACCGATTTCATCCCAGAGAAAGATTGTTATTCTATTTTCCCACTACTCTGACTTTGGAGCATTTACTTCTCACTATGTCCTCTTCAGAATGGCTCTACCTAACATCGGTTTGGGTAAAAGTGGGAAATTTATGAAGCTGTATCTTTAAAAAAATTTTTTTTAATGTTTATTCATTTTTGAGAGACAGAGCATGAGTGGGGGAGGGGCAGAGAGAGAGGGAGACACAGAATCGAAGCAGGCTGAGCTGTCAGCACAGAGCCCAACGCAGGGGTGGAACCCACAAACCCGGAGATCATGACCTGAGCAGAAGTCAGAGGCTTAACCGACTGAGCCACCCAAATACCCCTCATTTTTTAAATTTATTTTAAGTTGCAGATCCCAAATACCTTGTTAAGAAGGCAGATAGGCCTTAATTGAGTAAGAGTAGAGTATTATTGTTTATCAACATATCAAAATTCATGCTTAATGTTTTGAAACATGAAAAACCCATATACCATATGATAAAAATCAGAATCTATTCCCTGTCCCATTCTTATGAACAAAGATGTTTTTTTAAAAATAAAGTTTATCATTGAATTATTCATAAGTAGTTTTCATAGACCTTATAGCTAAATATAATTTTAGAATTTAGAAATATTCCTTAGTATAAACATCTGCCCTACCGTATCCACTCATAAGCATATTCAATTCCAAATCAAATTTTTGTAGTCATGCAAATCTACTACTTTGCTGGTCATATGTTCACATGAACTATTTATATGAACTATCCTAAAAATAACTAAAAAGAGAAAAACAGTATTTGTTTAATATACATATTATCTCCCTTACATGTCCCCAAATTGATCTCCCAATGTCATTATGACAAATGCTCCTGCAATATGCTATTACTATAATCAACTCACCCCCATACATCTAAATCATGTTCATCGCTAACATGTGTTCCTGTTTTAGACACTCTTTATGAAAAGTTAAAAGCATCAAGAATGATGGTTATATAATTATTATTTACATAGAAAATGTATATGCTGCGTTCAGATCTCCCACTTAATCTTGAGGTATGTATTCTTTGCATTTTGGTAAAAAAAAAAATTTTTTTTTGCCCTCCAGCAAGTAAACTTTGAAAAATTACCCATTGCCATCTCTTTTCAAAATCCTTTTGTTATACTTTGCAATATACAAAGAAATTTTCCTTATTTCAAAAAGAAGCCAATCTAGTTTTAATTAAAAAGAAATTGCTGATTAAAAATAAATCTTATGGGAATTTATTTTCCACAAGGAAAGGTATGATTCTAGTCTCAGATTTTAAAATTCACATTGCTACAAAATATAAGGTAAAAAATAGTTTTTAGAGACGGTTACAATTAAATATCTTCAATCTTTGTCAAATATGTTTCATAACGACACATGGAGTATCCCAAAATGCTAACATAATGTTTAATAACCAAAAAGTAGGAACAACTGGATTGTGGGGTAAGGAAAATGTTAATTATTAGTACTTATTATGCATAACATATTAGAAACCATAATATCAATAATGAAAAGACCATCAGGATATTTAATCACTAAATTCTTCCCCTAAAATATAAATCAAGCATTTGACAAAAATAATATGTACACCAAATTGAAATAAAATGTCCAAATTTTTTGAAGCACAGAAATTATTTCTTTTGATGTAAATATGAAACTTATTTTTCCTCTAGATAGTTATGGATACAAGTTGAAGTCTCGAGGATTTGGTCCTTTGGAACACTATCTGCAGTGATTCTCAATCTCTCTGCAAGGCTACATGATCCACCAACCACGGAGTCACTTCTGACTCCCTTGCTGCCCCACAGAAGCATTCCCTGTGTGCATCAGACCCACCGTCACCAAACTGCTCTCTCTCCTTTGCTCCAGCCTTGTTCCTACAACTTCTAATTTACCTCTGTTATCATCAGTAAGAACATAATAAATATTTTCTGAATTTAGAAATAAATTAGATCATATATTCATCCGAAGTCCAGCTGAGTTCTGGACAAGTGCCTCGTTATCAAGGCCCGCGAATCACTGAAGGAAAAGGCAACATTATGGTCCATCAGAGTGTAAAGCACAAATGAGAGTCTCACAACTGTGTTCTGGGAGTTCAGGCACTAAAGATACCTGGATTTTAAGCTCCCTGAAGACAAAGTTTCTGTCTTATACATCTTCTCACCTTATACTGCACCCTGCAAGGGGAGTGCTCTGCATGGATTCTTCCCTTACATCTTTTCCCCACTTTTCCCAGCTTGTCAAGGAATTCTTTTAGGAATCCAAAGTTCTACAGCTTAGGGAGAGTCTTAACTGATAATCTGCACCCTACAGAGGAAAAGAGTAAAAGAATGACCTATTTCTCCTCATTTTTTATCCTAAGCAATTAAAGTTGATAAAAGGCAATCAAGGGCCACCTGGCTGGCTCAGTCAGTTAAGTGTCCAACTCTTGGTTTTGGCTCAAGTCATGATCTCACAGTTTGTGAGTTTGAGTCCCGCATGGGGCTCTGTGCTGATAGCACATAGCCTGCTTGGGACTCTGTCTCCCTCTCTTTCTGCCTCTCCCCTGCTCGCTCTCTATCTCTCTCAAAAAATTTAAAAAATTAAATAAATGATAAGATAAAAAGACAATTAAGTAATTTAAAGAACCTCTTTGCCTTTCCATTTAGAGCTCCTACTGAGGAACTGACCCCTGGTTTGCACTGGAAGTCCTGTACCAGATCACATTTTAAAAACTATCAGGATGTGGCTTTTAACACAGTTTTATGCACACAGTATTCTACTAGGAGAGAAAGGGAAAATAGCCCCCCAATGTATCACTGTAGAGGTGAAAGGAATTCCATTTCAATTCACCCTGTCTTAATGCAAATTGTTAATTCTTTCAACAAAGAATGCACATTTTAAGAGCATCCTGGGAGACTTTTAAAACAATTGTGTAAATTCTGATGCTAGTCATATGAGAAATTCTTGAGAAATAAGTAACTATAACAAACAGTTAAAAACAACTATTTGCCTTGAACATTTGTTATACTTGATTTGGAAGGTGGAGGGGACACATAGAGCTAAAGTTCAAAACCATTATGTCTCCTAAACAATGGAGCTGGAGATGTGGTTTTTGTTTTTGTTTTCGCAAATCTGCCCTTCTTCGGTTTGTAATGACCATTACAACACTAAAAACTAGTCATTCTTTGAATTTGAAAATCAATATAAAAATACAGAGTTAACTCACTGACATCCCTGTTATCACCCCCTTCATCCTGAACCCGGAATTCAGGACTTCCACTAGTTTCCACAGAAAATGATCTCCAAGAATTTCAAGATTTTTTTCCCAATTTTACCTAAAATTAAGGAGTTCCTGGGGAGTCAAATGGCCTCCGACCAGCCCTGTGTTCTTCTCTCTTTTCTTTCCTACATGAGAATTGAAGGAGTATTTTCTGTTGCTTAAACTTCTTGGGAGCTTCACTGCTTGCCTAAAGTAGCTCTTCCAAATAAATGTAGCACCACCAGTAAAGTCAGTCCTGGGGAACACACTCTCCAATCTGATACCCCTACTTTGCTCTCATTTCTTAATAAGCCCTTGTGTTCTCCTAGCCCTTGAGCTTTTCATCTCCAAGTTTTGATGATTCCTTGCACCCAAGGCTTTTCTGCTTAATTCTGAGCTCCAAAGTCTGCAATTAACCTTTTGCTCAGTTCACTTACACCCACTCCAGTAAATGGCCTCATCCAATTTGGACCTGATCTCAGCTTTTATTTACCTTTGACCTCTCTGTTGTCCCAAACACTGAGGTATAGCTGATATCAACTCAACTTACACAATTCCTGTCTAAGACTTTCTTTCTTGAGCTCCAGATCTTTATTCCCAACATCCTACTATGTGTTCCAGGTTCTTCAAATGCAGTAAAATAGAACTCATCTCCCCCGCCCCCACCCCATACTCTTTTTTCTAATCGTTCTCAGTTTATGGGGTCATCATGCCTCTAATCATCAAACCTAAGAAACCTTAACTTTCCTAGACTCTCCCCATGCACTGAGCCCTCTGTATCTAAGTAGACACCACATTCTGTCGATGCTGCTTGCTAATCATCTTCCAGATATTTACCTCCTCCACCCTTCCTCTTTGACTTTCTGAATTTAGGCCTATGTACCTTCTCAGACAACCTCTGATGGCTCTCTGGCATCTTCCTTCTTTGAGCCTTTGTATAGCAGGATAATATTTTCCCTTCCCAAGTTCTCACAGTGCTTAGGACCACATGTTTCACACACAGAAAACCCTTAGTAAATATTCATTAGTTCGGCAAAAGACTTCAAATCCTGTGATGTCACATCTTTCCATTCCTTGGCATTCAGAGATTGCCTCTGTCTCTCCAACCTCATACTTCTTCAGGATTCTTCTATCTTGCTGTTGATTATCTTCTTATTCTTTCCCTCTCAGTCAGCTTTCTATTACTCTTTACTGCCTATCAAATACGTGAATGGCACGAATGTCCTCCATTCCAGCTGGAACCTACCCTTTCTAGGCTTATGGTTAGTATTCTCCCTCTCACATTCTTGACTCAGTCTAGCCAAATCTGGCCACGAGCCATTCCACGAGTCAAAAATGCCGTGCATTTTCCTGACTCCTTGCTTTGGCTCATGCTGCTTCCAAAACACAGACTGTCTTTTCTTCCCTGTCTTTCCCTGTCAAAAGCATCCCTAGTTTTAAGACCTGGACAGAATGCCACTTTCTTCATAAAGCTTACAGATTCCTCCGACAGAATTTCTCTCTTTCTCTTCCCCCCTTCTTTGAAACTTAGTTTACCACTCGCTTTGGACAGGTATTTTATGTCTTCTACTAAAAAAGTTGTTCAAAGCAGTGTTTTTCAGACTACCGGAAACAGAGTAACTGCAGCCCTGTTAAAAAAACAAAAACAAAACAGAAACCCTACTGAAGCAGAGTCTTGGGAGGTCAAGCTAAGAGCTCTGCAGCCTAAAAGCAAAGTGCCCCAGTACAGTCTGCAGTGATCCTGGAGCCCTCGGAGCTGCAGAACTGGGCCTTTATGTCAGTCAGACTGGGAGTTGTATTCCAGTTATGTCTCTGTTCAAAGATAATTTTCAGAAAAAACCTAAAACTATGACTCTGGTATGGATAGAAGAGAAAAAAAAAACATTAAAGACTTTACTTAACTCATTCAATGAAGGAACCAGGCAGATGTTAAACCTGTTTGAAAGAGAATCTGAAAGAAACACATTTACACAAGGCTGTAAAATGGCTCAAACATGACCAAAGGCTACCATCAGATGATCCAGAAGGATGTGCAATAGCTCAAAGACAGTAGGGAATCAGGCAGCCTAGAAAATGTCCTCTGGGCAATGCAGTTCTCCGCTGAAACATAAAATTTTTTCTATGTCTCTTGCTAGCTGTGTGACTTTGAGTATGTTGCTTAACTTCTCTGAGCCTCAGTGACTCTATCTGTAAAATGATAATAAGATTTCATAATTTAAAAAATATATTAATGGGGATAATACTTACATAATATTGCTCTTGTGAGAATGAAATGAGTTAATGAGCACCAAGCACCCAGGACGATGTCGAGCACAAGACTTGAGAAACATTACATAGTGGTGCTAGTACTAGTGGTAGTCTTACCACTGACTGCAAGTTCCTTGAAACTCATCCTCATTTATTAATGAATGTATTCAGTCAATCAGTCAACCAATGTGTGTAAATTACCCATTCATGCTAGGTTTGGGTGGATAATAAAATAGTCCTTGTCATCAAGAAGTCTGGGCTAGCAAAGGAGATGAGAACCTAGGCAAATAATTATAAGGGGATATAATAAGTGAAAATAAAGATATGTGAGCACAATTGACAAAATGGCCAACCAATTGTGTAATGTACAGAATGCAGACAGAAAAGCATTATAAAGGGGAATTTGAGCTGAATCTTAAAGGGTGAGCAGGAAACTACTAAGAAAGTGCAGTGTGCTAACAATTACTATGCTAGATCATTATGCCTGTTAATCTTCTGTAATTCACAGAAGAGCCATAAATTAATAGCTCACTCTAACTGAGTACTTACTATGTGTCGGGTACTGAGTTAAATAACCATCACTATCCTATTTTATGAAGAAAAAATCCTGAGGCTTTGAGAAATCAAGTAACCTTCCCAAGATGATACAGTCAGTGAGTGGCAAAGCCACAATGCATCCCAGATAACCTCTTTCCAAAGTGTAGGAAATATCGTCTCAATTTATTAACAGAAGAATCAAAACTGAAAGATTATGAGATCTCCCAGAGAGACGATTAGAAATTGTGTCCTTGGTTTTAAACGCCAGGCATCTAGGAAGAAAACATACTCCAGAAAGAAGGGGAACACACAAAACCCTAGAAGCATGGAGGAGCCTAGCATGGTCCCAGGAACCAGACATGCGCTCAATATGCATTTATGGGAACAGCAATAAAAGATAAGATCATTAAAGTAGGCAGGGACTGTGAATAAACAAATTATGCCACACTAACTATTGCAGACTTTGCACAGGAAGGTATGAAAACAATGACAGATTTTAAGCAAGGGAATAGGATCAAAGGTTTAGAAATTGGGGGCAAGGCAATCAGTTATGGGACAGCAAAGACTAGTATTATTGAGATCAAGAGTTTTGAGGTCAAACAACCTGCCACTTATCATGACCTAAGGAAGGAGAACCTCTTTGAGGAGAACCTCTCGTCATCTGTAAAATGAATATAATAATAGTGTCATCATGAGGCTTAAATGAACGAAGGTAGGTAAGCACCTGCTACTGTACTTCAGATCTAGCAGGCATTCAGTAAATGACGGTAGTGTTACTAACAGCTGTTCATTGCTACTTTTGTTATGATACAGTACATAGAGACCTAGTTTAGGTCTTTTTGAAGGAAGAACACGTTAAATACTCTTTCACCTGGGCTGTTTGATTTGTTCAGACACAGTAGATTAATTTATAGCAAAACAGCAAAGCTCAGGAACACAAAAACAACCAGATTTCAGGAATGGCATGAGGTGAAGGGTTCAGTTTAGCAAACATTTCTTGTGTCCCTACTGTGTGTGTTTAACGTTGTATTAAGTGGTACATACCTAAAAATAACTAGGACACAATCTCTTTTCACAAGGGGTCAACAGGTTACAATATAGTTTTGGTTGGTCACCCCATCTGAGAATCTTGGGCTCCTCTCTTATTTACAACCTCACCTTCCTCTAAGGTCTGATACTTACACTACTCTTGCAGAGATGGTCTTGCTTTCCCGACTTGGTTACCTGCCCTCTTCCCCCACCTTGGACTATTTCCTTTCTTGGCTACTCCACCTGGACATGTGGAGTATTTCACCTATTTCATCCAAATCTATCCTTAGTACCCTCGTTCTGAGACATCTTGCTACTACAGACCAGTTAAACCAATTTTCTCAACAGCTGGTCCTAGAAATCTTTTCAGAGGAAAGCATCTAGAAGAGTTATTGTGAGTAGATGGTGTGATTGAGAACTGGGGTTAACAAGAGACAGGATCATAAAAGACCAAACTGTTCTCCATCAGAAACTCACTTGGGGGAATGAAAGAAATGGTTAGAAAAGAGAAGAGAAAGAGAGAAAAGAGATGGAAGACAGAATAACTTAATAGAACACCTAAAATATTTTTATAAATGTATAATACTCTATCTTGTTTGCATTTCTTTGACTCCTCTCATGTCTTCCAAATCTTCAGTAAACCTTCCACAATCCCTAAGCTCCCACCCCTCCCCACAAACACATACACCGTGTGAATGGAGGTGGTGGTGGGGTTAAGGGAAGAAATCATGGGGCCAAGATCCACTGCTAAAAGAAAAAAAGGAGCAACATGGAAACAGCGCACCCAGAACAAAGACAGAGTCCCTAACTGAACCCAACAGTAGGAGCAGGGCCCAAGGTAATGCTGAATCATAGATGTCTGGGAAATTGACAAAACATGTCAGCAGGTACTGTGCTTCATTCAAGAGTTGTGTAATAGGTGCTTGAACCAATCTTAAATCATTAAAAAACAAAAGAGATGATCTTAGCTGATATCTGGGTCATGACTTCTTGAGAGTCATTCATCATTTGGCACAAACTCCACAGGTCTATCTTTCCAACATTTCTACTGCTTTCCCCACAGCCGACCACCATTGTCCTACCCATGTTACTGTAACAGTCTCCCTGGGATCAGCAAACATTTTCTTGAAAGGGTAGGATAGTCAGATACTCAACTCTGCACTTAATAGAAGCAGCTATAGACAATATGTAAATGAATGGATATGGTTGTGTTCCAATAAAACTGTATTTACAAAATCAGGTGGTGGACTTTCTATCCTGCTTCTTCTGTTATCCACATTATAATCAGAGTATTCTTTCAAAATGTTATTCCTCTGCTTAAACACTTGATTGGCTTCCCATTGATCTTAGGATACAGTCCAAATTCTTTAACAGGGTAAATAAATTTTACCCCATTATCTCCTCTAGCCATTTCTGGCTCTGAACTCAATTTTTCAGCACTACTGAACTGCTTTAAATCCCCCAAGTTTCTGGCTCTCTCTTCCTTCCATGCATTGGCATATGCTGTTCTTTGGCCTGGAATCTTCTTCCCTTCCCCCAATCCCCTGACTAGTAATCCTTTCTCATCTAAATTTCAAGTTTCACATTAAGTCTAACTTCCTCCAGGAAGATTTCCCTGATTCCTAAGTTCTCACAAAGTGCTACGATTGCTGGTTTCATTGTCTGAGTCCCTTGTTAGTTTGATGCTCTATGAGGACAGGAAACTGGTTTGCCACTCATCATTGTACTCCAAGGTACTCAATAAATAATAGTGAATAAATGGACTCTTTGACTGAAAAGGAAAGAAAAGACAAAGGCTTTTGGGTGGAATGCAAGCTGAAATTTGTTTGAATTGCTCCCTCTAATCCAAAATCAGCTCCTAGAGCACTGTGCTTTCTGGTGTAGTTTACAGAGAGGTTTGAGAAACATAGACTACGTTGTCCAGACTTTCTCATGCAGCATCCACAGTCCTGAATGGTTTCACTTCTGCCTTGGTCTCCAGATGTAATCTGTTCCCCTCGTCTTTGGCACCTGATCTCTCACCTCACATCCTGTTTACAGCCTTGTACACAGTGTACTTTATATTTGGTAATCACCCTCGCAGAGAGATCTTGGCCTGCCTTTTTGACCAATGCTCAATATCGGATACCACGTGGCGGACATATTCTACAGGCCAGGCTCACGGGGCTTCCTCCGCAAGCCAGGCCTCACTTAATCACTGAGTTCTCCCTCTAGCCTCACAATGTTATGAGAGATCTGCTCTTATTATTTCCACATTACAGTTCACAAAAAGTAAGACGTAAAGGGAGAGAGTAACTTGCGAGAGAAACAGAGCAAAAGGCAGAGCTGAGATGGAAGGGAGGAAAGTCTGACTCCAGAGCTCGAGCTAACCTCCTTCTACTTTACACTTCTTCTAGGACTGCATCTGCTTACCTGTCTGTGTGCCCCAGAGGTCTTTGGTGGGGCCCCCACACAGTTCGTCCTGAATCTCATGGACAATAGGGGAACAACGCAATCGTAATAACTAACGCTTACCATAGTCACTGTGCTAAGTGCTGTTTATATAAGTGTTCCCTCATTTAACCTGCTCAGACCCTAAAATGAAAGATAAGGTTAGCCCTATTTTACAGATAAGGAAATAGAGGCACAAAGAGGTAAAATAGGGTGTCCAAGGTCACACAATTAGCAATGGGAGGACCTAGGATTTACACCTAGACACTCTGACTCCACAACCCACATTCCTAGGCAAGAAGAGAATGTGTAGGGAGGTAAAAAGCACAAAGGATTCTTCAGGCCTCATAAGATGATGAGAAAATATATGGGTGAGGGTGAATGATTCAGGCTTTTCTCATCCCAGAGAGGGGATTATAACCAAGGATTTCTTAGTTAGTTATTGCTCCCTAAACTTCATGGCTTAAAACAATAATCCCTTATTAGCTAAACTTCTGTAGGTCAACAGTCTGGGCTAGCCTTGGCTGAGAAATTCGGCTGGTTTTGCCTGGGCTCACTCATGGTGACAGTCAGCTGTGGCAGCTTAGCAAGAGCTGGATGGCCCAAGGTGGTTTCTCTAGGGTCAAGGCCAGCTTCATGGGCATACAACTTGTGCTGAGTTTATTGTTCTGCTATTCCTGTCTTGAGATTCTTAATAAATATAGACCAATGGGGCTCCTGGGCCTTGCACATTATGTCACCGGTCATGCTGGTGGTTCATGCTGGATGCCAGCTGGGCATCTTTTGCCACATAGCTTCTCTTTCCCAAAGAAGTCAGCCCACGTTTTTTCACATGATGACAGAAGCTTGCCAAGAGAGTGACAGAAAAGCCTGCAAGGCTTCTTGAGCTCTAGGCTCACAATTCCCACATTATCACTTCTGCTGCATTTTGCTGATCAAAGCAAGTCACAAAGCAACCCCAGATACTAGGAGGTGGAGTTCCAGAATCTACTTCTGGATAGGAAGAACAGAAAAGTCACAGTGCAAGAGGGCATGTATAGTGGGGGGATGAGTTTGTGACCATTAATTGCAATCTATCACAGAATAGGTACATGTTTAAGCAAAAGGAATTTTAGTCTTGGACATAATGTGATTACGATTCCTCCTGTGGTCAATCCAGGCAGAGGTATCCTGGACACTGTTGATCCAGCTGACCCTTGAACAACATGGCGGTTAGGGGCACAGACCCCCACGCAGTCAACAATTTGCATATCAATTTTGATTCTAAATATTGAACTATTAATAGCCTATTGTTGACTGGAAACCTTACTGATAACATAAACAGTCGATTAACACATATTTTATGTTATATACCTTGTATACTGTCTTCTCATAATAAAGTAAGCTAGAGAAAAGAAAATGTTAAGAAAATTATAAGGAAGAGAAAATGCTCTTGAAAAAAAATCCACAGATAAGTGGACCTGTACATGTTAAGGGTTAACTGTAGTTGGATAATACAGGTCTAGAACATAAAAGAGAATCCTGGTTTGACAGATAGATTTGAGAGTTGTCAACATGCAGGTCATAGGTTTCTGAATAAGCAAATCAGAACCCCCAGGAAGATTGCATTAATTAAGGCAAAGGTAAACAAAGAGGTTCACTTGATCCTTCAGACACTCAAAGATCTGAGTGCACTCTTCTTCCCAATCCTCTCAACCCGTCTCTCTAAGAGACACCATCTGTGGGCCTATCCAGTTTCTGTACCCAGCTCAAAGTTCAGTATCTCTGAGGAAAGGACTTCTCTGTTATGTGTAGATGTGGCTACATATAGTCCAATAATCTATAAATTAAAAAGAAGTTTCTTGGTGCCCACTCTTTTTTTTGAAAAATTTTTTAATGTTTATTTTTGAGAGAGAGAGAGAGAGAGAGAGACAGAGACAGAGTATGGGCAGGGCAGGGAGAGAGAGAGAGGAAGACACAGAATCTGAAGCAGGCTCCAGGTTCTGAGCTGTCAGCACAGCCTGACGTGGGACTCTAAGTCACCAACGATGAGATCATGACCTGAGCTGAAGTCGGACGCTTACCCACTCAGGCGCCCCACGTGATTCCCACTCTTAACCCAATATGCAATGGTGAAGCAGGAATAGAATTAATTATAACAAAGCTTCCTTTTCAAAAAGGACAGAATGGGAACATAAAACAACCAGTAGTCCTCCATAGTTTTCTTTGTAGACAGAAATTCCTGCCCTGGCCATGGAAAAAGTTCCCTGATTAACCCACCTGGATGCATGTGGTTACGCCCACAGTGCCCCTGGGCTCATACTCTGGGAGGTTCTCCCTTCTGTGTAATCCTCCAGGTTCAAAATTTCAGTGAATATTGGAGAGAATGCTTTCCTGGAGATGGCTTCAGGACACAATGACTGGCTTTTGCAGGTCAGATTTCGAGTTTCTTTGGCAATACAATTCCTCAAGATCTTAGTAGGCCTCTATGCTATTCATCTCCAATCTGTTACATGTACCAGAAACTATACCCAAAGTTCTTTTCAAGAATGAGCTCTCAAACTTGCTTATTCTCTAGTTTCTATGCTTTACTCATTCCTCTTTTCATTGTTTTAATGGTGGCTACTGTGAGGTAATCTTTAAAAAATAAGTGAGGGTAACACCCCTAATCTGACATTTGCTGCAAGGCTAGATTTCTTTGGCTAAGGAATCTTAATGGGTGGGCTTTAAGAAAGTCTCTTTGAGAGACACCTGGGTGGCTCAGTCGGTTGAGCGTCTGACTTCGGCTCAGGTCATGATCTCACAGTTCGTGAGATCCCTGCATCGGGCTCTGTGCTGGCAGCTCAGAGCCTGGAGCCTGCTTCTGATTCTGTGTGTCCCTCTCTCTGCCCCTCTCCTACTCATGATCTGTCCCTCTCTGTCTCTCAAAAATAAAAAAATAAAAATGTTAAAAAAAAATAAAGTCTCCTTGAAAAACAGTCTTCTCCTGTTTGGACTATATAAACCATTGGATTTTCCAACCTTCTGAGGCCCCAATTTTATATACACTCTATTTCCTTCCATCTCTCCTTAAAAACCCATCATTTCCCATGTGAATTCATTTCTTTCTTGAAAAGCCTTCCTAAACTAACCAAGGAGCAATAGTGACACATTTATATTCTGGTTCTTTCCAAATATTTTCTCCAAAATGCAGCCATACAAGAAACATGGTCAGTCTTCCAAACTGAGTAAGTGAGATTTTTACCAAATGTTTTGCAACGGCACTACAAGAATCACTAGTTTTTCCAGCTTGTAAGATCTGTTTCCTCACTGCCAATTCTCTGACCATTTAGGTAACGCTATATGTTTTAAGATTTTGTTAGAAGTCCCCCACTTCCAGGTATCAATTTTTGTATTAAAGGCTAAATTGCTGTCATAGAGACCTCAGAAAGCAGTGAAAAATGAAAAATGAAAAATGAAAATAATTTCTTCCCTTTTCACCTAATAGTTGGGCCCAGACTGAAAGGGCACTCTGTTCTGTGAGGTCATTCAGGACCCAGATTCCTTCTATCTTGTTGTCCCAGCCTCTCCTAGGATGTCTTCCTCATCTTGATGGGTGCAACTGGTCATAGACACGTCCATGAAGGAGACAGCAAGCAATGCAAGGCAAGCCATCTTCTTTCAAAAAAGTAAGGACAAAGTTGTACTCTCCACTTCTAGTTATAGTCCATTGGCAAGAATGCCCCCACAAAACCATAGCTTGCTGTAAAAGAGGACGAGAAGGAGTCTCCAGCAGGGCGAACATGCACCAGAAAGAAGAGAACAGATGTTATGGTGGCAGCCATTCATCTGCCACAAGAAGAAAGAAGAAAGGATTCCCAAGGTTAAGAATCCTCAGAAATTCAAAGTCCAAAATGTGGTAAGTAGGATTTTGTTTGTTAGAGGGAAAGAGAATGGCAGCGTGAAAAAGAAAAAAAGAAAGGAAAAAATCCAGCTGGTGGCTACCCAAGTTTCTATTTTATTAATTCTAGCATCTTCTAAATATATCTTTCAGTTGTTTTTTATTTTAAGGAAAGTAGGTAGAAGAAAAGCTATATAAGAATATCAAGTGTGATATAAAGAGAATCAGAAGAAAATGGAGTAATGAAAGTCAATGGGAGAAAAAAATTCAACTGCCTCAGAGAAGAGAAGAAAGGCTAGAAAAGGAAATGCTCTTTGGACTCAAAAATCTAGAGGTTACTGGTGAATCACTATGGCAGAGCTAGATTGCAGTGAATTACAGAATGAAAACGAACAAAGAAAAATGAGGCAGCAAACATGGACTTGTCTTTTTTAAAAACATTGAGTTTTTGGCAAAAAAAAAAAAGAGATAAAATGGTAACTAGTTATGACTAGTTCCACTTGCACGTGGACTAAGATGAGAACCAGCCCCCAGGGACCAAGTTGCGGTACCAGGTTCTGGAGATGAGGGTGGCCTCCAGTTCTGGCTGCCCCGAATATATATAACATGCACCTTAAACAGCTGGAAAGCAAAGTGCTCTGCACCTTAGGCTGGTAAAGTTTTCCCCAAGTTCAGAACTACTCTTGGATACAGTGGTTGAATCCTACAATAATGGGGTCCTGGTGCCTCCAGGAATGGGCCCCCATCTACCTCTACTCTCATAGTCAGTAACTGCCGTGTCTCCATGGGATAGACGGCTTGTTCCCTGGACAATCAGGGATCCAAGCTGGTGTGGAAATGAAGGACCCAAAACACTTTAGCCACAGGTGGACTTTGGGCAAAACCCTTCCTCTTCAGAATACCAATTGTGGGGGGTAGGGGTGGGGATAAATCAATAAATATGAACGGACAAGAGGAATATGAATGAGCAATAGAAAAACATAAACATTAGGCACTTTTGTTTGGCAGACTAAACTGAAAATAACTCACTTCTACCCCAAACTCCCGTAAGAGACCAAGAATCAACAAATTCTAATTAAAGTCGCTGCTGTTTCTTCAAAGCGGAAGAGAAAGTAGCTATCTCTTGGTTTTATACTATAAGGCCAACATTCTTTTTAAAAAAAGAATATTTCATGGATAAAGGATAAGATTGTATTGTCTCTGAGGAAAATAAATGCTTCTTGTTGCAATGTGTGCTTACATTTCAGATGACATAGAGATCACTTTGGTGGGAGACTAAACAACTATTGGAAGATTTACCTTCACCCTCAGTCGTGAAATGTAAGCCCGTTATCCTCTGGGGCCCCAAATGACTGAGTTAAAAAAAAAAAAAAGAATGTTCCTTCAGATGAAGTCTGAGGTACTGGGATATGTAAAAAGAAACCAAGGAATAAGGCCTCCTTTGGTGGGAACTAGTTGACTATTTCTGAAGGATGAGAGACCGCCAGACTGAGAGACTTAGAAGAAAGAAATGTAACAAAATGGAGAAGAAGCATCTGAAAATCCCTTTCTTGGGTGGTTTGTCAGATCTTTTCAGAAATTTATTGCATAGCCATATGGTGGTGGCTGATAGGGAGGATAGGCTAAGATAGGGCACACCTGATATATCCCATTTATTTGAAAGTTTTATCAGAGAAAGGCTCTGTTTCTTTTTGTAGGTACAAGTCAGGTCTGCACATCAACCAAGCTCTTAGACACTCTTTGGGTCAGTATACCGTAGAGGGATTGATTGTGTGTAGGACAGTGTCATTCTAGGGCAAGGCCTGTGTCAATCAATACCTATTTCTGCAGTGTTGAGAAGGCCATGCTTCCTCCATACGCTGAGAGGAACATCCACAAGCCAGGGGTCCACCAAGAATGGGCTGCCTGGCTACATGCTCAGGATGACCGCCTCTCAACAACTGAAATAGAACTTGGCTCTGTGTTCACCAGAGGCTTCATTTCCATGAAATAGCCCAATTGCTTAGAAATAGACTGGGGCTGGAAAAACACTCTGGCAAAAGTGTAAAAGGTGCGGTTAAAGACTGGAGTGCCATTTTTCATGTGGTTGGGCTGTGCCTGGCTGGTAGTTTCAAAGAGTTATGCTGAGCCAGACTGATGGAGGGAGGGTTTTATTGATTTTGCTTTTATTTTTTTTTTAATGGGAGAGACTTGAGCTTTATGGGCTAAGGATAAAGACACAGCGAGAGTCAGTGGTTAGATATTCAGGAAAGACAGGGCATAATTGATGGAGGACACTGACCATAAAAGGTTTTATTTAGTTTATAGCATTTGTTCAGAAAGGGAAATTTAAAGATTCTTTAAATGAACCTGAGATCTCAGGTTCATTTAGGTTGTCTTTTAACTTACTCCAAAACAAATACAACCAGCAAAGTCCCACAGGGGTAGTAGTGCGGAGAAGTGAATCTTAAGTTTGGGAAACTAAGTCATCTGAGATTTCTATCAAAAGCTGTTGTTTGTAAATTAACAGGCCTGTTTGTAACAAATGGAGAAGGAATTCACAATGAATACGGCACCTATTGTTGAGGAAGTAAATATGAACAGGATATTAAATAAATCATGGAGACGCTGGGAACAAACAAGGTTAAAAGTCACAGCGAGGGCTATTTACCTGCTGTTGTAAAGTGTATTCACATATTATTGACACAACACTTCCAAAAGAAAATCACTAACCTTTAAGTAGCACATCTGTATATTTCATTCTTCTTATCCCCTTCTTCTTAATGTAACATGTTTTCTGCATTCAGTACCTTCCCTAGGTTAACATCACCATATTCCTGAAGCCACTAGGTGGCCACAGTAAATCCACAGGAAATCAGATCAGAGCAGCAGCAGTGATGACTGAGCGTGGTCAAGACTCAACTTCCTCACCTACAAAATAGGGATAATAACAGATCTTAAGTTCATAGGAGGTAATGAAGGGTAGTTGAGAAAGTACATAAAAGCCTACAAAATGGTAGCCAGCATGTTTTATCATGCATGTGAATTTCACAGGTTGACCATGTTTTCTCTTCATAGAAAGTTAAGGAATAAGGTATAGTCAGGTTAAGAGAGAAGATACAATGTGTGTGTTTCTAACAAGAGCAAAAAAGAATTTGGAGGGTGGGGGCGTGCCCTGGGTGGCTCAGTCAGTTAAGCATCTGACTCTTGGTTTCGGCTCAGGTCATGATCTCATGGTTCATGAGTTTAAGCCGGGTCCTGAAATTTTCCGTCTCCCTCTCTCTGCCCCTCCCCCACGCATGCTCACACATGCACTCTCTCTCTCTCTCTTCCCTCTCTCTCAAAAATAAAATAAATAGACATTTTAAAGTGTATGGCAATCAAGTTTCAAGGTCGGTAAAAAAAAAAGTTGAAAAAAAAGAATTTGGGAAAGATACCATAAAAAGGGCAGATGTACAATGAAGAAGAAAAGACAGACTTGACAGACGTGCCAGGCAGAGACTTTGCAGGGAGGGAGGGTTTAGATGAGTAGAAAATTAGTTTGAAAGATTTCAAAGACAAGGAGTGTTTAGTGCAGAAGTAGAATTGTTTCTGACTTTATTTATAGGTCTAAAACTGGAAATATGGTAACTGAAAATGAAAGGAGCTATTAGTGCTCTGGTTGTCATTAATAAACGGTATGAAGTGGTGTGATACCATGATTGTCTGGTAATGTATTTTTAAATAAGATTTTAACGTCTGGTTAAATTTGGAACTGATAAGGCATTTTGTGTGGATAGGGCTAGGGAAAGGAATTTATAAAGATATCTGGAAAGATATATCTGAGATAAGAGAACATAAAGTAAGGCAATAAAATTAGTGTGTCTACTAATTTCACTGCAAATATATCTTAAAAAGGCATGAATCAAGAGTGATTATACACAGAGAGACAGACAGACAGACATATGTCTACTTAATCTAGTATCCTTTTGGAATGCAGTTAAGACAAAAATCTAGAAAACAGAGAAGCAATTCTTTTTCTTTTTTAATTTTTTACACATTTGTATATTTTTGAGAGACAGAGAGAGCACAAGCAGGGGAGGGGCAGAGAGAGAAGGAGACACAGAATCAGAAGCAGGTTCCAGGCTCCGAGCTGTCAGCACAGAGCCTGATGCGGGGCTCGAACCCATCAACTGTGAGATGGTTCCCTGAGCTGAAGTCAGATGCTCAACCGACTGAGCCGCCTAGGTGCCCCCCCCCTTTTTAAATTTTTTTAACATTTACATATTTTTGAGAGACAGAGAGAGCATGAGCAGGGGAGGCAGAAAACAGAGAAGCAATTCTTAACTGGAATATGAAAGAGCCACTTAAAAAAAATTTTTTTTGTAGGCTCTATGCCCAACATGGATCTTGAACTCATAACCCCTAGATCAAGAGTTGCATGCTCTACCAACTGAGTCCGCCAAGTACTCCTGAAAAGGCCACTTCTTAAAAATCCTTTGCCTGCTATTTAGTTCTAATTTTATAAAGGAAAAGTTAGTCATAGTAAATAGCATTATATTTCTATCTTCCTTCCTTTGGTATATATAGCACAACGGCTGGTGTAAATATATGATAAATACTTTTAATGATACTGTAGAAGGGAAGAGTGTGAGCCTTTTGGAATTCTGACTGCCAGTTCCTGCCTTTGTGATGTGGAGCAAATGATTTCTCTATACCTTAATGTCTTCATTTATAAAATGGTAACATTACAATGCCTAACTTGTAGGGTTACTGTGAGAATTAGTTCATTCATGCTCTGAATGCTTGCATAAGGTAAGCACACAGCAAATGCCAATTACATATTAACAATTGCCTTAGCCTTCAAGGGTTAGCATTCAAGGAATCCTAGCAAGTGACTTCATCCAGGAAAAGACTGCAATGTAAACATATATTAGTATATCTCACAAGGAATAAAAGTCTTGGCTGTAAGGCAGATCATTTGAGTTGTACTGGGACAATTTCTTTCACCTATTCTACCCAACCTTGCAGAATATCTTCAATGGTAAGGCATGCACCCATCAGTCCTGGGGTCCACAGTTCTGTCTATGGCACAGACTAAGAACTCCCTTCCAGCTTTACCCTACCTTGTCACAGGCAAACATAATGCTGACCAAAGTGGTCTTTCTGGTTCTTGCAGAAGAGCTTCAGTCTCCTTTACCCATACTTTACTACCCTCATTAGGATGGAAGAGTGTTGAACTCTGGTGGGAACAGGCCCACCTGCCAGGGTCCCTAGTGGCCCATACTCCAAGCAGCCCATGAAAGCATGGGTTGGGTGGCTTTTCTCTAGGAGGCCCTGTCAAGAGGCATGGGTTCACATAGTCAGGCTCATTGTGAAGTCACTGGTTGGGTGTTAACTGTTACTCCCTTACCACTGTACCCCCAGTACCTAGCCCGGGGAGTTGCACATATTAGGTACTAGTAGAACTGAACTGAAATGAATTGAGAGCCTGCCCTCACCCCTATTTTACTTCAATCCCCAGAAGCCTCCCAGATTAGCCATTCTCATCTAGATTCTTATCTCTATGGTTACTTATAAATTCCCCCAATCTGAACCAACTCCCATTCCTCACCACCCTCCAACCCCTCCTAATCTGTAACCTGCAAACCCCTACTATACCTTCCAACTTCTTTTTGAGTGACTTCTCCACATCCCTGAAGAAGCTAAAGACTTGCTCTCCCACATTTCCTCAATAGGTCTCTCAAATAGAGGCCATTTGTTTCTCACACCCCCACAGAAGGTGGGGAAACTCAATTCACATCGCTGCTTTCAGACCATTTCTCCTTCTTTCAAAAACTCTAGCTCCTCGGGAGCTCTTGTCATGCAGTTGTACTGCCCCAATAGGGCAGAGGTGGTATACTTGTATTAAGTTGAGGATGATTTAACAAAGGGACTTTTACAGAGGTGTGAATGAGGTAAAGAAGGCACAAGGAAGAGTGCAGTAACTCAGGGCTGGTAACAGTGGAACTCTTACCACCCCTTGGCCTGAAAGAACAAGGAAAGGAAGACCTGGGGCTCAGAAGGAGAGAGGTGTGTAGAAACCATGTTGAAGAGCAGAAATCTCCCATTCAGGGACACAGCCTCCCTGCATCAGATCTGCTGAGGCTCTTCCAACTAGAACCCAACTAGAACTAGAGAGCAAGGAAAAATGTTGATTGAGTCCATAAGTTTCACCTCCCATGGCTCTGGGTGGGGTGGAGAAGCATGAGTCTTGAGGGACAAATAGAAGATAATCCAGCTTATACCCAGAGTTCTTTTTGGTTGCTCTCATCTTTCAAGCTCCTACTTTTTGAAGACTTGAGCTCATTATTGTCCTCTCCACCCCTTAGTGACTTCAGTATCCATGTGTGTGGCCCCCATATCTTTTTCATCCATTCTTATCGTCACACCCTAAAAACTACTACCAGTAATGACACAACAGTGACTTCAAGAATCCCACTCTCTGACCACAACCACTTGTCTCTACAGTACACTGGCTCTAGTTCTTTCATTGCAATTTCCAACCTTCTTTAGGCCTCCAACCCCCTGACCTTACATTCTGCCACTATTCCTAACTCTCCTACCTCTATGCTCCTGTCTTCACTTCCCACTATGTCCAGAGAAAGTTCCATGGACCTCACCCCCTTGAGAGGAACCTTATCTCACTAAAATATTCACCTGTCAAAAATCTAACTTTGGTTAAACTCAACAATCTGCCTTTTCCAGTGGGGGAAAAGACATAAAATTATGCTGACTGGTTTCTCTCTAAATTTGTTATCACAAGCTCCAAATGGACATTCCAATCTGCCCAGAAATCCTATGCTGATCCTAATGAATATGCCGATTACTTTTCAAAATGATTATTTCATATTTTCTTTCTCCTTGAGCCTCTCATACTCTGTACCTCCATCTCCACACTCTCATCTATTCACCACCAATTCTATAAACCTCCCAGTACCTGCATTATATCCCTGCAGGATATAACAAGGATCCCTCCTTCTATCAAAGCCCAACCCCCTCCACTTGTGCTGTACATTCTAACCCTTTTCATCTTTTGAAGAATTTTGGGGGCACCTGGGTGGCTCAGTCGGTTAAGCGTCCGACTTCGGCTCAGGTCATGATCTTGCAGTTCATTGGTTCGAGCCCTGCGTCAGGCTCTGTGCTGACAGCTAGCTCAGAGCCTGGGGCCTGTCTTGAGATTCTGTGTCTCCCTCTCTCTCTGACCCTCCCCTGCTCACGCTGTCTCTCTCTCTCTCTCAAAAATAAATAAAACATTTAAAAAAAAAGAATTTTGTTCCTATTCTCATTTCCTTTCTTTCCTGCATCAACTTTCCTCCACTGGATCATTTTAAAAAGCAAATGAGTATGGCCAGTAACTCCCATCTTAAAAAATAAGTTTCCTCAATTCCAAATTCTCTTTCATTTCCCATCCAATTTCCATTCCCTTTCAAAGAAAAACTTGAAATAGTTGTCTACAGATATTGATTTTCTTCATCTTCCATTCTCTTTTCTGCCCATTTCCAACTGCCTTCTGTAACCACCATTTCATGGAAATGCTGCTCTTGTTCAGATCCTCAGTGACTAATTTGTTTTCAAGTCATAGGGAGCCCCCTATGAATAGCACGTGACATTCCCATTCTTGAATCATTTTCCTCTCTTGGTTTTTGTGGATACCACTGTTTCCTGGTTTTCTGTCTATCTCCTCGCTTTCCCTCCTCTATCTTCCTTGCTGGCCAAGTCTCCTTTATTAGACCTCTAAATGTTGATGACCCCATACCGTTCTCAATTCTGAGCTGTCCAATATAGTAGCAGCTAGCCACATGTGTCTATTGAAAGTTAAAATAATTTAAATGAAATAAAATTAAAATCCAGTTCCTCAATCGCATTAGCCACATTTCAAGTGTTCCACAGGTGCAGGTAGATAGTGGACAACATGGACATAAAACCTTTCCACCACCGCAGAAAGTTCTATTGCACAGGTTCTGACCTAAACTCCCTCCCTAGGTGATCTCATCTAGTCTCATGCCTTTCAGCACCATGTTTATGCTGGGTTCTAAATTTATACCTCTAGCTCTGACCCAATCTTCAGATTTGTCCCTGAAACTACCTATTTGACATAACCACTTAAATGTCTAACAGGCTGTTCAAACTAACATCCAGACCAGAACACTTCATTTTCATCTTCTCCTCCCCCTTTCTCTACCCACAAAAGCTTGTTTCCCTTCCTGTCTGTCTATTCTTAGCAAATGACACCATCCAACCAGTTTTGAAGTGAAAACTCTAGGAGCCATCTTGATCCCCAATATCTAATCCATCAACAAGTTTTAATGACTCTATCCATAAAATATATCTCAAATCTATCCTCTTCTATCTCCAATGTCATCTTTCTAGTCTAAGTTTCTTCTCTAGGCTATTGTCCTGTCCTATTCATATGAGATCCTCTGTACCTAATTCTAGCACATAGCAGGTGCTGAGTAAATATGTTGAATAAATTAACAAGTATAATCCTCCTGAAGAGTGCAAAATAATCTTAACTTTTTAAATATTCATGAATAATAGATATTTGCCATAGAAACTTAGGAAAATAGATTTAAGAAAATAATAAAAATCACTTCCCAGATAGACTTTACTTAAAATTAGTTATGGCTTAATATTATTATTCATTTTGTCAATTATTAATACATTTTTCATGCTTTCCCAGCACTTTCATCTATCTGTAATTTGCATGGTCAGTACAACTTACCTGCCCAAGAGAAATTTTAGTTATTGCTTCTTGCCACTAAGCCTTGCCTTTCCTGATTAATCCAGTGCAGCTCCTTGACCTTTTGATTGTCTATACATTTTGTGCCTGTCACAGCCCAGTAGATATTGATTTTGTTCAGAAGTTCCCAACTTTGTTCCTGTCCCTGCCTGCTACCTAGCTCCTCTCTGCACTTGTCAACTTCCTTGTCAGGAACACTGAACAGTTTGACCCTGGCCTTAATTCAAAATAACTCAACCAATAACTCTAAATAATGTCTGCTACCCTCTTTGATTCGCTCCATTTACCAGCAGCCCCTAAATGCTTGATCATCTCTATTCATTCCAGCTGCATTCGATGTGGTCAAGCTGATATTTCCTACAGATACAGGTAATTACAGCAATGAGGAGATGGGGTAAAGGAGAATGCATGGGTGTCTTCTGAGACCGGCAGTCTAGTAATTATTAATATGCTTGACATCTACACGGCCTGTGTCAGGTTACAAAGCCATCTGGGATACAACATTCTCACAGCAATCCAAACACTATTGTTTGCTTAACCAACAATCATCTTTTCTCTGCCCTCCTCCAACTTCCTTCTCTCCAAGAGAATGACCATTGTGTTCAGGACCCGCCCTCTATCAATAGCCAGATACAACAGGTAACTGTACGCCATCCTCCACCCTACCCCAGCCAGCTTTAAGGTGTCATTCCTTTTATGAATAATCAAGTGATATATATATGGCCAGAGAGAGTGAAAGAAAGTCCACTGTGAGGGGTTCTGGAAAACGTTTCCTCACCCTTAAAAAAAAAAAAAAAGACCCAAGATAACCTTTTTTTTTTTTTTTTTTTTTTGTTTGGCTCCAGAGATTTCCCCATTTGGATGTAATTTCTGAGACCCTAACATCTTTTAAGTATGAGGGGAGAGTCTTAGGTTGAAGTGCTTGCTGGGAATGGTAGAGTGGGAAGATGAAAGAAAACCTTATCCTTTGTAATACACCTAAGTTGTTTTTTATACTGTGCCAGAGGCCCTGGTCTCTGGACTTTGAACTGTGTATTTATAAGCCCAGAGGATTCTGAATGCATCAAAATGTGATGCACTGACTTCTAAGCCCTCAACTATTACTAGCTGAGAAATCTTAGGCAAACTAACTTTTTAAAAAATGTTTATTTATTTTGAGAAAGACAGAGAGCACGAGTTGGGGAGGGGAAGAGAGAGAGAGAGGGAGAGAGACAATCCCAAGCAGGTTCTGTGCTATAGCACAGACCCCGACGCAGGTCTCAATCTCAGGAATCATAAGATGATGACCTGAGCCAAAATCAAAAGCAAGATGCTTAGCCTACTGAGCCACCCAGGTACCCCAAACTACTGAACTGTTATAGAATCCACGTCTTTATCTGTAAAGAGGAAAATAATATTCACCTTTTGGTCTTATTGTAAAGATGCAGGGTTAAGACGATTTGATGGAAAACCGAATATTCTGTGCTGTGAGGTCCATTAGCCAGAAAATGATTCTATCAAGTCCCTAAATGTTTTCCAAATTTGCCTGCTGAGAGAAATTGACACACTGGTTAAATAATCTGGTCCCAGGCCTCTCCCAAGAGACTGCATTTTAAAAGATACATTCTAAGGGTACCTGGCTGGCTCAGTTGATTAAGTGTCCGATTCTTGATTTTGGCTCAGGTTACCATCGCATGGCTCCTGTGATCTAGCCCCGCATTGGGCTCTGTGCCAACGGCACAGAGCCTGCTAGGGATTCTCTCTCTCTCTCTCTCTCTGTCTCTCTCTCTCTCTCTGTTCCTCCCCCATTTGCTCATTTGCTCTCTCTCAAAATAAATAAAATTTTTTTTAAAATTTAAAAAAAGGGAAGACATATTCTAGGCTCTTGGCAAGTGTGATAATCAAGCACTTCTGAACTAAGCAAAGAAATACACAATGTAATACTCCTGTGAAGCAGGAGTTAGGATTTCTGGTGTCTAAATCTAGATCCACCACTATTTCACTTGAGCAGACTGTTTCATCTTTCAGGACCTGTTTATTCATCTGTATACTTGCCCTATCCTAACCTACAGGTCTGTACAGGACTGAAAGCAAATTACACTTGGGGTGAAGGGACTTCTGTAATCTCAGTATTTTTATTTTGCTGCCATGTGGGTTACATAGACAACAAAAATGAGCAAAATTGTAATTGGGAGAGGTGCTGGCTTTGGGGTAACTGAATATGAATTGTAGGACGCTGCCTTCTCTATCCTGCTACCTTGAGCCACTGAGCTTCCACTCCTTCCAGGGCCATGGCATAACTGGAGGTGATCACCCTCTATCACTCTGATCACACTGAGATCTGAGAAAAGGCCTAGAAAAGTAAAAAACACGAGTGTTGGGAAAGAGATTCAGATGAGGGCCCTCAATTCAACTTTTTGTACCAAGGTGCCTTTTACAGGCAAGCACGGTAATGTCTGCGTGTGCAAGAGAACATTTTCCTTGGCATTTAGATAGAGGGAAGGAAGGCAAGAAAAGAGAGGAAGAGTAAGAGAAAGAGACAGACGAAGAGAAGAAAAAAAGGCTGTGTATGCTGTTGGCCTCAGGTGAAATTCACAAAGTTAGTGGCGCTGGAACACCTCCTAACTTTGGAGCTCCGGAGCCTTTAGGGCGCGCAGGTGGCCTGACCTCGTCACGGGTGGAAATCACACTTCTGCGCTTTACTTGCCGAATTTCAGTTTATGCTTGGGCGGCAGCAGCGCCGAATCCGGTAGACAAGCCACCAAAGTCCTCAGAGTTGGGGTTTCCGCCTCTCCGAACTCCTCCCAGCGTGGACAAGCCCCGCCCACCAAGGGGCTCGCCACGCCCCGTTTGAGTCTCCACTGAGCCCGTACGTGTTGCACTTTGACCTCTCCTCAGCGGCAGCGCGGGTGGGGGCGGTATGCTTGTGTCGTTTCTTCGCATGGTTAGCATCCTTATCCTAGCCGCGGCGGGAGCTGTGGTGGCCGTGCTGCTGGCACTGCGGCTGTGGGTAGTGCTCCATTCTCAGGTCCTTGTGCCCCGTCAGTCTCTCAGTCTCTTGGTGGTGGCTGGGTCCGGTAAGTATAAGGGCGTGGGTCGGTCACTACAAACCCCAGAGTGCACCGCGACGCTCTTCTCTGGACTCCTTTGCACTTTCGGAGCATTGCACGCTAAGATTTGTAGTTTCCCTGCGTTACCGGAAGCGGTCAGCCCAGCCAGGGCAAAATGCTGGTTTGCTGACGCGGCCCAGGCATCTTTTAATGACAAATGAGTAACTTAGACTTGTCTGTAATTAAGCTTCCCTGTAGCGTATATTTTTCCAACAAATTATTCTATTACTGTATTATGTATATTGAACGGAGGGGACGCAGCAGCTTTATGATGCTAACTTGCAATTTTCCTGAGTAATAATAGTCGTTTTGCCTTGTTAATCTAGGCATGTTGTGTTTCGTTTAGAAATCACGAACACTTCGTGATAAATGAGGCAAAGTGAATTGCCACATTTATAAATACACAAAATCCATGAGGATAGAAACAACTATCCTCTGACCATACACAGAACAATACACATTTCAGAATGTTGTGTCAAGAATGTGAACAAGCTGTCCTATCAGGTAATACAATCAAAACAGATAGAGATTATCAGGTCTGTAGGTGCTTACAATTTTAAATGGACTAGTTCTGACAGATACGTATATTGTGTACATTTAGAAATGCTAGGAGATTGCATCCTGATAATAATTATAGTATGAGCAAATGTTATAAACTTATGTTCAAGTATAATTCATTACGTTTTTCGCTTAACATATGTTGAGACTTAGGAGAGGCCAGGCACTATGCTAAGCTCTGGAAATAACGAAACTGACTAATATTACTACTTATCATGGAGTAGTGACTATGGCCCAAGCAGTGTGAAAGGTGCAAGGGTACAGCAGTGAATGGGATGGAGATTAGAGAAAAAATAAAACAAACAACAACAACAAAAAACAACCACCCCAAAATAGGTCATTGCTACAATCTGGGAGGTACAAACTGCTATGGAAGTCTTCAGGAAGGGCACCGCTTAATCTGAATTTGAGATTGGAAAATTCTTGGAAGAAGTGATGTGTAAACTGAGACTTGAAAGATGATCAGGATTCAACCAAAGAAAGGGGAGCTGGGGCTTTGAGGAGTGGGAGGGTGTGAAAAGAAGTTAACAGCACTTGGAATGGCCAGAGGTGGGAGGGCACTGTTGCTTTGAGTTCAACGTGTGGGAGGTAAGCACAGCCAGATCCTAAAGGGCATTGTCAACCATGCTCTATAAAGCTATTGGCACTACTCCACTGCTTCATTCCATGTAAGGGTTAGGTTGTCATAATCCTGGAGCGGAGTCATATCTCTGCCACTTACTAACTTGGTGATCTTGAGCAAATTAGTTAACCTCACTGAGCCTTCTGTTTCCACCTTGAAAAATATGGGATGAGAAGAGGTGAGGAGAGAGTAGAGGAGAGAGTAAATATGGTAGTATTAAAAGGGTTTAGCAAAGTGCTTGGCATATAATAAGCATTTTTAAACAAATTTTTAGAGAAAGAGCAAGCGTGCATGTCGGGGAGGGGCAGAGGGAGAGAGAGAATCCCAAGCAGGGTCCATGCTCAACACAGGGCCTGAGTCACAGCTCAATCTCAGGACTGTGAGGACATGACCTGAGCCAAAATCAAGAGTCAGATGCTTAACTGAGCGAGCCACCCAGGGGCCCCTAATGAGCATTTAGTAAATGGTGACTGTTGTTAATCTCAATAGTAAAGGATCTTTTAAAACACTTTTGAGTGGAGAGTGATCCAATTAAACCTAAGCTTTTACAAAGATCATTCAGCCTGCATTGTCAAGGGACTGTTTTGACAAAGACTGAAGTAGGGAGACAAATAGGAGCATTTTGAATAATTCAGATGACAAATGATGACAGCCTGACTGGGGTGATGGGTGCAGGGATGGAGAGAAGTATATGCATTTAAATAAGATTTAGGAGATAAAAAATCACAGAACTTGTGGTTTGAAAGGGGAACTAAGGGAAGGAAAGGCTCAGGAATGATGTCCAGGTGTCTGTCTTGAACAAATGGGTGAATGGATGTTAGAGCCATTCATTTGAAAATATTAGATTTGGTGGACCGAGAACCAAAATTAAGACAGAAAATTACTCTGGCAAATGGTGCCCTTGTCATTCAAACCATTCCGGGTAGGGAGAGGTCAAGGACCTTAATCATCCAAGTCAAAGAAAGACTTATATTCAGATGAACAGTTTAATGGTTCATGCCCAGAATGTTGGAGGAGGGGGAAGGCATTTTCAGTGTTTACCTTGAATACCAAAAAAGTCTAATCTTTAGATACCAAAAAATATTATTAATCAACCACTTACATTCAAAGAACATCAATCGAAATTACTACTTTTCTTTAAAACACCAAAAGATCTCCAAATTTTAGATGTAATATCAAATGCTCATCTACCTATTCAATAGTAGTAGGAGTCCTACTATTTTCTAAGCACTGGAGATACAGCAGTAATAAGATGAACAGAAGTCCCTGCCATCATGTCATGGTTGAGCAAGGGTAGGGGGAGACAAAAACAAAAGAAATAAATAGACTGCATATTAAATTATATGGTGATAAATACTAGTGGGTAGAGAAGGGGATTGCATTTTAGAATTGTAAGGGAAAGCCTCCCTGGGTTGGGGTGGTGGGGGTGGTGTGTGACAGGATGTCCAAGAGCAAGGAGGCTGGGTGGCTGGAGTAGACTTAAACTGGGTAGAAGCAAATGAGGTCCATAAGGTAGCAAATCATTAGGGGTTAGATTACAAGATACCTTTTATTCCATGTGAGAGGGGAAGGCACTGGAGGATTTTGAGCAGAGGTAAATCATTTGATCAACTCTTTGTAATAGGATCACAGTGGATGATGAATTGAGAATAGATGGATGGACACTTGAATAGACAAGTGGAGCTGGGGGAACAGACCAGGAAGCTATGGTCATAATCAATGTGAGAGTAATGTGGCTTGGAGCCGGGTAGTAGCAAAGGAGATGGTGAGAAGGGATTGGATTCTGGGTGTATTTTTTTTAATATAAATTATTGTCAAAGTGGCTTACATACAACACCCAGTGCTCATCCCAAGTGCCCTCCTCAATGCCCATCACCCATTTTCCCCTCTCCCTCACCTCCCATCCACCCTTAGTTTGTTCTCTGTATTTGAGTCTCTTATGGTTTGCCTCGCTCCCTCTCTGTAACTATTTATTTCCCCACATATGAGTGAAAACATATCTGTCCTTTTCTGACTGACTTATTTCATTTAGCATAATACCCTCCAGTTCCATCCACGTTGCCGCAAATGGCATGATTCATTCTTTCTCATTGCCATGTAGTATTCTATTGTATATATAAACCACATCTTCTTTACCCATTCATCAGTTGATGGACATTTAGGCTCTTTCCATAATTTGGCTATTGTTGAAAGTGCAGCTATAAACATTGGGGTACATGTGCCCTTATGCATCAGCACTCTTGTATCCCTTGGGTAAATTCCTAGTAGTGCTATTGCTGGGTCATGGGGTAGTTCTATATTTAACTTTTTGAGGAACCTCCACACTGTTTTTCAGAGCAGCCACACCAGTTTGCAATCCCACTAACAGTGCAAGAGGGTTCCCATTTCTCCACATCCTCGCCAGCATCTGTAGTTTCTTGATTTGTTCATCTTAGCCACTCTGACTGGTGTGAGGTGGTATCTCAGTGTGGCTTTGATTTGTGTTTCTCTGATGATGAGTGATGTAGAGCATCATCTAAGGTAGAACTGAGAAGATTTTGTTCCCAAAGAATATATCTTAATAAAAGAGTAAAATGGAAGACAAAGCCCATCATTTTAACAACTTTATTCAGTGGCAAGGTTAAATCTTCAAAGAATGTATTCAGTAAATGTTTCCTTTAAAAAAAGAAAAGACTGTTAAAGCAGGTATAATGAAGCTTTAATTGCAGCGGAAAATGTGGATATTATCCTTTTTATCCTTAATTGGTCCAGCTGTGAAAACAAGTACCTACTTTGCAAACCACCACACTTTCTGAGGGCTAAAAACAAAAATACAAAAATGAGCATAAATCAGTTGTATAAATTACATGCCCCAGACACGTAGACGGGTGACAAGTTGTAAAGTTAAAGTATAAATTCTAATTTCTGAAACTCGCACATAATCTATGCCAATTTTATTTCTACATCTAGTCCCTTCTGGAATATAGAGAGTAATCCTTCCCTTTCTACTATTAGAAAATACATGCATTGAGAGAAACCACATGCTTAATTTGTTCTCTCCTTCTATAGGTTCACTATCACTATTGAAAGCACTGTCTTGCAACACTAACAATGGAGGAGAGTTTAGTAGGTTGGGGGAGCAGTGTGACCAGAGGCGAGGAGGAGGTAACAAGTAAGATGAATACAGAGAATGTTAAGGACATCAACCTGGCTGAGGCTGAGAGACGGTGAAATGAAAGTAAATGGGTATGATAGGGCTCATTGAGAAGGAGTTTGATTGCTTTGCTTAAAAATGCTGTATAGTTAATGTGATAGATTGATGTTCTTTTGTGGTTTTTTTCCCATGAAGGAAACCTCAATGTACACAGTTGATTTTTGAATTCATGGTTTTGAATTTAAAGTATTAAGATGTTGGGAGATTGTACGGTTTCAGATATTGAACAGTTGTTTGGTGATATTTGATGACCTGCAGGGTGCTGAGACTTCCCTTGGGAGCTTCCTTAGGAAGCCCCGAGCCCTGCGGGTCAGTGCCCCCCTGACGTTACTTCTCAGCCCAGACACCATCAGTGACAATCTTTCCATTTTTTCAGCCTACTTTCCTGACCTGCTTTCACCCTCATCCTTTTTCCCAGTATTCCCCCCATTCCTTGAACACCCATCTCAGATCTTGCCATCCCATGTCCTAATAATCCCACCCAGTGGCCTCCCTACTCCTCTGTGTCCATTAGCTTCAGCTTTCAAGTCATCTCAGCCTTTATCAGGGATCTCCCCTACTCTTATAGGGTTGGTTGTTTTCATAACCATTTGCTTGCCTCCCCTCTGCCCCCACTTAAATTTTTCATGCTGTCTTGCATCACTCTCTATATGTCTGGGTGCATTCTTTCCGCTCCTACCAGGCTTCTTGATAACAGGAGTTGTGTCTTCTACGTCTTTGTGCCTCCTTAGCACCTACTGCTAGTGCCAATTTTATTGTTTTACCTTTATTATCCTCTTCCCCCATTTAAAAGTAGTATTTATACAAGGGCATTGATTATTGTTTCCAGATGTTCCTTTTGTCTTTTGAGAAATACATAAAACATAACATTAGTATAACATAGCCAAATGGATATATCCACTGGGTATTTCTTATTTTTTTAAGTGTTTTTTTCAATTCCAGTTAGTTAACACAGTGTAATACCAATTTCAGGTGTAAAGTACAATGTACATTCAACACTTCCATATATCATCCAGTGCTCATCACAACAAGCACATACCTTAATTCCTATCACCTGTTTAACTCATCCCCCCCACCTGCCTCCCCTCTAATAACCACATTGTGGGATTTTAAAAAAAATTTTTAATGTTTTTTTATATATTTTTGAGAGAGAGAGAGAGTGAGCGAGAGAGCGCAAGCAGGAGAGGGGCAGAGAAAGGGAGACAGAATCCGAAGCAGGCTCCAGGCTTTGAACTGTCAGCACAGAGCCGGAAGCGAACACCTGAACCGTGAGATCATGACCTGAGCCAAAGTCAGACACTTAACTGACTGAGCCACCCAGGCGCCTCCACACTGTGGGATTTTTAATCTTAGGCCTTCCAATATTTTTTCCAGGTGGGCACACCACTGAGATCCTGAGGCTGCTTGAGAACCTGTCCAATGCTTACTCTCCTAGACATTATATCATTGCTGATACTGATGACATGAGTGCCCATAAAATAAATTCTTTTGAACAAAATCGAGCCGATAGAGACCCCACTACCATGGTAAGTGATCGTTTCTATTTCTAAGAAAGTTAAAAGTCATATGTTGAGTTTAATTATCTCTGGAAAGAATCTCGTGGTGCCTCAGTGCCCTGCCCTCACAGGGCAGTCAAATGTTTATTACTGATGAAATGTGTTTCCTCTACTACCGAAAGATAAGACTCTTTAAAGTATATCTCTGAGTGGTAGCTTAATTTGTTATATTCTTTTTTATTCTTTTAAGTGGAGGAAACTATTTTTCAGTTAATTCCAACTATGAAAACTGTTTTATCTAAATTTACAGAAAGCATCCAGTTGATGTGCTTACTGGCTCTTCACTAAAAGTTCCTTATCAAGGTCCTGCATTTCTTGATTTATCTATGACCACTTCTTAGTCTTCAAATTGTATTTGTATCTGCCTTTACAATTACTTCTGTACCTCTGGCTGCTCACTTTAGCATATTAGTTAGAATTTGGGGTAAAAGGACCAAAGTGAAACCGTGCTTTATCACAGAAGGAAACTAGGGCTGGTGCTTGTGTAGATTGTCTCCATCCGTTCCTCCCTATGGCACCTTCCTAGCCATGTGGACGCAGCAGGTGGTGCAGGAGTGGAAGCTGGCCCGGCTCAGGCCACTCAAAGTGGCCTGAAAAAAGCTGGGCTTTTTGGATTTGGGGACCCAGGAAACAGAGACAGTCTTTCTTTGGGGGCAAGCTCTGTAAAAGATAGGCTTGGGAGCTGCTGGTAGTCATGTTTTCACCTGGTGGGTAAAGACAGACTACAGCTGGGGGAAAGAATGAAGTTAATACATAGGAAGAATAAAATAAGAAACCAGATGGTGAGTCTTGCCTTTAGTAACTCCAGAGGCCCAGCTGCATCTGTATGGGAAAATCTGAATCCACTAATATCCCCCCTCTCTCACTCATTCCCTCTCTCACCTCCCCACCCCACCTTACCCCGCTCCACTCCCAGGCCTTTTAAAGTCCACTTGAGTAGAATTTATTTCATTCTAGTTGAGTAAACATGATCCCTAACTAAAACACTGTGGAAATGTGTTCTTGGAGAGTCCATGTCAAACAAGATTAGAACCTGCCTGCTGTTAATTCAGCCCTAACAAAATGTATGGTATGTTTTTTCTATGTGGGAGATGAGCCAAATGCTTCATTTCTGTTTTAGGCATCAGTGCTGTATTTGTTTCCTGTGGTCCGCTGTGACAGAGCACCACAGGCTGTGTGCTCAGGCTAGAAGTCTGCAGTCAAGGGGTCCGCTGGGCCGTGTTCTCTCTGAAGGGGAGAGAATCGTCCTCGCTTCTCATGGTTGCCAGCAGTCCTTGGCATTCCTTGGCTTGTAGCAGCAGCATTTTAATATCTGCCTCCATTGTCATAGGGCCATTTCTGTGTCTCTGTCTTCACATTCCCTTCTCATAAAGACACCAGTCATTGGATGTATGTCCCACCCTAATTCGCTATGACCTCATCTTAACTTGATCCATCTACAAGACCTGTTTCCAATTAAGGTCACATTGACAGATCCCGGCTGGCTGGACAGGAATTTTGGAGGAATGCTACTCATCTCTGTGTGCTAGTAGTTGACCCTCTTAATCATGTGTGAGACAGATATCCCAACTATCCTTATTTCACAAATGAGGAGATTGAGACCTAGAAGTATAAATAAGGTCCTGCCTAATATGTGTCACTTACCTAAACGTGTCTTCTCTGAAACTCTGTCTTCCCAGGCCTCTTTTGTGCATTCCTTTTCAGTCCAAAAAACTGTTAGAAAAGAATGCTTCAGGGATTATTCGAGGCATCAGAGACTTAAAAATATCATTGAATCTCTTATCTTAACAGTGTATGTTAGATTTGGTGGAGAATTTGGAGAATATGATGGTGATTTTTTGCACAACAGGTATATAGTATTATATTTTAGCAGTGATAAAGTCTACTTAAAAATATAAAAAATGATTACAAATTGTTTTCAACATAAGGAACAGGTAGCTTTTTACCCAATTGTTAGTATATATATTATTTTCTTCTTTCTGAAGTTGCATCCAATTGGAGGCTCCAGTTTTAATTCAGTGTACATACTGAATGTTTGTTTCCCTCCAGGTCCATCAGCGTATGGATCGTTTATTTGCTGAATTTCATGGTTTAAGGAAACATTTGGAACGTTGTTGTAGACACTTTAGAACCCAGTAAGTTGGGGGGTCATTCACTTTATTGTATTTATTTGTTTTTTAGTTTAAGTCTAGTTGACACTCAGTGTTACATTACTTTCAGATGTAAACATAGTGACTTGATAACTCTGTATGTTATGCTGTGCTCACCACAAATGTGGCTACCATCTGTCACCATGCAACACTATTACAGTCCCACTGACTAGATTCCCTATGCCCTGCCGTTCACCCCTGTGACTTACTCATTCCATAACTGGAAGCCTGTACCTCCCACTCCCCTTCACCCATTTTGCCCCTTCCCTCACCCTTTCGCCTCTGGCAGCTACCAGTTCGTTTTCTGCTTTTATGGGTCTGTTTCTGCTTTGTTTGTTTCTTTTGCTTTTTAGATTCCATTATAAGTGAAATCATATGGCATTTGTCTTTCTCTGTCAGACTTATTTTACTTAATACAATATCATCTAGGGCCAAACAAGATTTGATTAACTTTAATACAAAAGCCAAAGACTTTGAATTTTTAAAGTGCCATTATTTTTTCTTACTATCAAAGTGGCATCACCATTGTAGGACTAAGCATTTCTGTTAGACGGCCTCCTTCCATCAATTAATTTACTGCTGGGGCAATGCAACTCTCATTAGAGAAAAAATACTCTCTCATTCCTAAAAGAGTTTATACTTATGAATCTGGAGCTGGGAAGAGTTTCTGCAAAGATGCAGAGGAGAGCCACTGAGGGTGATAGCAGGAACACGCCTGTTGTGTTTTCTGCTGGCCACCCCACATGCCACACTTAGAGGAGAGGGCAGGTGGAGAGACACCTTCCCACCAAGCCTTGCTGAGTGGAGGAATCCACTTACTCTTCTCTTTTTTTCACTACAGCTTAAGGGAGATGTACCTGCAACCCCCACCTCCCCCACAGACAGCTCTCCATTTTAACTTCCATGGAGCTCACAAGACTGGGAAGAGGAGGTCTTGGTGAAGAAATCAGTAGTGGTCAATACATTTGCTGGCAGAGACCTTGTTAGCCAAGAGTACTGAACAGTCCAGATCTGTACTGTCTAGTACAGTAGTCACCAGGACTGGCTCAGCACCATTTACTGAATACTCCTTTTTTCACTGATCTGCGGTGCTACCACTGTTTTATCAAGTTTCTATGTATGTATAGATCTATATGTGAGGTTTCTTCTTTGTTAACTGGTTTGTCTGCTCCTAATATCAAGCCCCCATAGGGCTTATTCTTCAGGAGTGTTTTAGGGGTTCTTTCTTTTTCACATGGGTTTTTGAGTTAGCTTTGGAAAGTTCACAAAGAAACATTAAAATTTTTATATGAATTGAGTCCATGCGTCAGTTTGAGGAGAACTTAAATCTATGTGTTGATATCTTCCTATCCAGGGACATCATCCATCTCTCCATTATTTAGGTTTCCTTTAATGCTTTTCAATAACATTTTTAATTTTCTTCACAAGAGTTTTGCATATTTTTTGTTTTTATTTCTATGTACCTTGTAGTGTCTCATTATAATTGTAAGTGATATACCTTTTAATGATCTTTCCTGTGTTGCAGTATACAGAAATAGAATTGATTAGAGTATAGTGATCTTAGAGGAACCACCTTGCTACACTCTAATTAATTCCAATAATTTGTACACTTTTATGTTATCAAGATAACATAAAATAATATCATCTGCAAATAGTAACAATTGTGATTCTTTCTAATCTTTACACCTTTTATTTCCTTTTCTCATTTTGTTGTCAGAACTTCTAGAACAGTAACTAATAGAAGCAGTGGATTTGTCATCCTTACAGTCTTTCTGATTTTAAAAATTTTCCAAGAGTTTAAGTCATATTTGGTTGTTGATTTTTATCAAATGTCTTTTCTTCATCTCAGGTAATCATATAGTTTTTCCCATTTTATCTGTTTTCATGGGCAGTTACATGGTATGAACTATTGTGGAATTCTTAGAATAAACCCAGTTGGTTCATAGTGAGTTATATTTTAACACATTGCTGGATTTTGTTTACAAATATATTGTTTAAGGTTTTTTCATTAATGTTCATGAGTAAGATTCCCCTGTACTTTTCCTTTCTTGTGCTGTTCCTAAGTATCAAGATTAAACTAATCTCATTATGTGAGCATACACCTTTTTGTTCTGTGGAGAAATTTGTGTAAATATGCAGCTGCTTTTTAAATTTTGTAGAACTTGTCTATAAAAATATCTCGCCCTGATGTGTTCTTTTTGTTGTGGTTATAGACTCTTCAGACTTTCTGTTTGTTCTTAAGGTAATGTTGCTAAGATATTTTTCTAGGAATATGTCCATTTTTTATGAGTTTACAAATGTGTTAACATAAGTATTTTCATAATATTCTCCTGCCACTTTTGTAATCTGTGCTATAGTGTTCACATGGTATATCTTTAGATATTTCTTTATTTTTACTTTTTGATACATTGTGTTTGAGTGTGTATCCTTTATAAATGACATATAACACATTTTTTAAAATCCAAAACCAAAGATCATTGTCTTTTAAGTAGCATGTTTGGTACATGTACATTTATTGTGATTATTAATGTATTAGATTTATTTCTACTATTTTATTTGATTCTTTCTACTTTACCAAAAGATTCTTTGACTCCTTTCATCCTCCTTTCCTACCTTCTGTTCGTATTAATTGAGCTTTCTTTATATTCCCTTTTTTCCTTCTCCTGGATTGGAAATTATTCTATTCTCCAAGACATTATTCTTAAATTGTCTACATAGATACCTAACTCAAAGTAAAAAACTTAGTATCTCCATCATCCTCCTGAAAAACAAGGCTTTTAGAATGTTTTAAGTGTAAGCACCTCTTCCTATCTTACATATTATTGTTTAGTGTTTAGGTTCTACCTTGTTTTTATACCATCCAGATTACTTATTACTATTATTGTTTTATACTGTCAGTGCTTATTTAGATTTATATAGCATTTTCTTTGCTTATTCTTTCTACTCCTTCCTTTTGGATCCAATGTCTTTCTTCCAGAGTATATCTTTTATTCTTTCATGGAAGGCCTATAAGTGATTTATTCTTTCCACATTTTTTGTTTTCCTGAGAATATGTTTTGGTTTTGATCTTCCTTTGATTGCATTCTGCATTTGGAATTCTAGGTTGAATTTTTTTCCTTCATAAATATATATTTAGCATTCATTCATTTAACAAATTCTCATTGAATACCTACTGAGTGCTGGTGATATAGTAGTAAATAAAACATACAAGAATCTCTGCCCTCATGGTGCCTACATTCCAATGGGGAAACAATAAACAAGATAATCAAGTAAAATGTGTAATATGTTAGTGATAAGTGCTAAGGAGAAAAATAAAGCAAGGGAAGGGAATAGGGAATATTGGGAGTTAAAGGGAGGTTGCAATTTTAGGTAGAGTGGCCATGAAAGGTGGCATTTGAACAAAGACCTGAGGGAGGTGAAGTATGAAGCCATCTGGGGAAAGAGAATTCTTGGAGAAAACAGTAACTGCTAAGAAGACCCTGAGGTGGGGCTGTGCCTGGCATGTTTTTGAAATAACAAAGAGGTCAAATTGGCCAAAGCAAGGTAAGCGAGGAAGAGCTGAATAGATTCTGAGCCCATAGATGTCAAGATGGGCATGTTGGGATCAGATTTTTTTAAGACCATGTGGTCCGTTTTTAGTCTTAGAAATTTTTTTCCTGTGTGTGAAATGGGGAGCCATTGGGAAGTTTTAGGTAGAGGAGCAATGTGATCTGACTTTTATTTATTTATTTATTTATTTATTTATTTTAAATATTATCTTTTACTTTTTACTTAATTGAAGTATAGTTGACACACAATGTTACATTAGTTTCAGGTGTACAACATAGTGATTTGACAAGTTTATATGTTAATGCTGTGTTCACCACAAGTGTAGCTACAATCCATCACCATAAAACGTCTTTACAGTACTATTGACTATATTCCCTGTACCGTACCTTTTATTTCCATGACTTATTCATTCCATAACTGAAAGCCTGTATGTCCGACTGGCCTTTACCCATTTTGCCCATCCTTCCAGCTGCCTTCCTCCCTCTGGAAACCATCAGTTTTTCTCTGTGTTTATGGATCTGTTGCCGGTTTTTGTTTTTTCATTTGTTTTTTAGATTCCACATATAAGGGAAATCATATGGTATTTGTCTCTCTCTGACTTATTTCACTTACGATAGTGCTCTCTAGGTCCATCCATGTTGCCAAAAATAGCAAGATCTCCTCCTTTTTTGTGGTTGGTAATCCATTGTGCATATATACTACATCTTCTTTATCCATTGATCTGTCAGTGGACCCTGGGTTACTTCCCCTATCTTGGTATCGTAAATAATGCTGCAATAAACATAGGGGTGCATATATCTTTTTGAATTAGCGTTTTTGTTTTCTTTGGGTAAATACCCAATAGTGGAATCATTGGATCATACGGTATTTCTATTTAAAATATATTGAGGAATTGTCATACTGTCTTCCACAGTTGCTGCGCCAGTTTACATTCCCACCAACAGTGCACAGGAGTTCCTTTTTCTCCACATCTTTGCCAACCCTTGTTGTTTCTTACCTTTTTGATTCAAGGCATTCTGACGGGGGAAGGAGGTATTTCACTGTGGCTTGGATTTGAGTTTCTCTGATAATTAGTGACATTGAGCATCTTTTCATGTGTATATTGGATATCTGCATGTCTTATTTGGAAAAATGTGTATTCAGGTCCTCTGTCCATTTTTAATCAGATTATTATTATTTTTTGGTGTTGTGTAAGTTCTTTATAATAATAAACTTCCATTGGATATATCATTTGCAAATATCTTCTCCCATTGATTTGGTTGCCTTTTGTTTTGTTGATGGTTTCCTTTGCTGTGCAAACACTTGTTATTTTTATGTAATCCCAATATTTTATTTTTGCTTTTGTTTCCCTTGCCTTAGGAAGCATCTATAGAAAAATATTTCTGTGGCAAATATCCAAGAAATTATTGCTGGTGTTTTATTCTAGGAGTATTATGGTTTCATGTCTCACATTTAATTCATTTTGAGGTTTGTTTTTTTTTTTCAATGTATGGTGTTAGAAAGTGGTCTAGTTTTGTTGTTTTGCATATAGCTATTCAATTTTTCCAGCGCCATTTATTGAAGACTGTCTTTTCCTCACTGTATATTCTTGTCTCCCTTCTCAATAGATTAACTGACCATATAAGCATGGGTTTATTTCCAGATTCTCTCTTCTGTTACATTAACCTAAGAGTCTGTTTTTGTGCCAGAACCATACTTTTTTTATACTAGAGCTTTGTAGTACATCTTGAAATCTGGAATTGTGATACTTCCAGCTTTGTTCTCTTTTTCAAGATTGCTTTGACTATTCAGGGTCTCCTGTGGTTTCATACAAATTTTAGGATCATTTATTATAGTTCTGTGAACAGTGCTGTTGGTATTTTGATGGGGGTTGCAGTTAATTCTATAGATTGCTTTGAATATTATTCCAATCCAGATCATGGCATGTCTTTCCATTTGTTTGTGTTGCCTTCAGTTTCTTTTATCAGTGTTTTATAATTTTCAGAGATCAGATCTTTCACCTGTTTGGCTAAGTTTATTCTTAGGCATTTTATTTCTTTTGGTGCAGTTGTAAATAAATTGTTTTCTTAATTTCTCTTTCTACTACTTTGTTAAGTGTATAGAAATACAACCAATCTCTGTATATTAATTCTGTCCCCTGCAACTTTACCAAATCCGTTTATTCTAATAGTTCTTTGGTGAAGTCTGTTTTTTATGGATATAGTATCATGTCATCTGTAAATAATGACAGTTTAACTTCTTTCTTACCAATTTGGATGCCTTTTATTTCTTGTCTGATTGCTGTGACTAGGTCTTCTAGTACTATGTTGCAAGAAATGGTAAGAATGGATATGCTTGTCTTGTTCCTGATATTAGGGGAAAAGCTCTCAGTTTTTTTCCATTGAATATGGTGTCAGCTGTGTGTTTTCATAGGTATGTTTTCTCTAAACCCATTTTGTTGAGAGTTTTTATCATGAATGGATACTGATTTTTGTCAAATGCTTTCTCTTTATCTGAAATGATCATGATTTTTTTATCCTTCATTTTGATATAGTGTATCACATTGATTTGTGAATATTGAACCATCCTTGCACCCCTAAAATAAATCCCACTTGATAGTGGTGAATAATCCTTTTAACGTATTGTTGAGTGTGGTTTGCTAATATTTTGTTGACGACTTTTGCATCTATGTTCATCAGGTATACTGGACTATAGGTTTTTTCTTTTTTTGTGGTATCTTTGTCTCATTTTGGTATCCGGGTAATGCTGGCCTTATAGAGTGTATGTGAAAGCTTTCCTTCCTCTTCTATATTTTGGTGTAGTTTAAGAGGAATTTATGTGAATCCATCTGGTCCTGGACTTTTGTTTTTGGGGAGTTTTTTGGATTACCGACTTAATTTTGTTACTATTAATCAGTTCACATTTCTTCCTGATTCAGTTTTGGAAGATTATCTGTTTCTAAGAATTTATCCATTTCTTCTAGGTGTCTAATTTGCTGGCATGTAACTTTTCGTAGAAGGCCCTTACAGTCCTTTATTCTGGGGTGTTGGTTCCCTTTCATTCCTGATTTATTTACTTGGGTCCATTCTCTTTTTTTCGTGATGAGTCTGGCTGTAGTTTTATCAATTTTGCTTATTTTCACAAAGAACCAGCTCTTGGTTTCATTGATCTTTTCTATTGCTTTTTTAAAGTCTCTCTTTCATTGATTTCCACTCTGACCTTTATTATTTCCTACCGTTTACTGACTTTGGGTTTTGTTTGTTCTTTTTCTAATTTCTTTAGATGAAGGTTTGCTTGTTTGAGATTTTTCTTGTTTCTTGTGGTAGGCCTGTATTGCTATAAATTTTTCTCATAGAACTGCTTTCGCTATGTCCCAAAGATTTTTGGACCATTGTGTTTCCAGTTTTATTTGCCTCCATGTATTGATTTATTTCCTTGATTTCTTCATTGACTCATTGGTGGTTTGTAGCATGTTGTTTCAGGGCCCCTGTTTTATATTTTAATAGGATCATTTTGGCTGCTGACTAAACTAAAAAGGAGAAGGGCAGAAGCAAGGAAAGGAGTTTGGAGGCCTTAGCAGTGATCCTATGAGAGAGCAATATGGTTTGGACAAGAATGGCAAAAATGGACGTGATGGGAAATAGTCAGATTCTGGATAAATTGTGAAGGTGGACATAAATTTTATCTATAGGCAGATAAGATGTGTATGGGTGTGGGAAGGAGATGAGTAAAGGATGACATCCAGATTTTTGGCCTAAGCTATCAAAAAAAAGCAAAGAGGATTCCATGAGGGAGCAGGAGGACCAAGTGTAGGATGTCTTTAAAGGATGTTGACTATGCAATTCGATCTGTGAGTCCAAAGTTCAGGAGTGAGTCTGACTGAATATGAATTTTGGAGTCTTCTGTGTTTAGATGATGGTACTTAAAACAAGAAACTGGATGAGATCACCAAGGGATTGAATATAGTTATAAATTAGTGGAGGACTAAGAACTGAGCCCTAGGGCACTCTAACTTTCAAATATAGAAAGCTGTTATTATCATGGAAGTATCAGCTGTCAGTTGTTCCTTTGTGGCCTCTGCCCCCAAACCCACAGGGGTCCTCAGAGCCCAACCCAGGTCCCTGGCATAGTTATGTCTTCCTCCCAGGCCTCTGTGTCACCGGCTGCCTCTCCTTCCTCATGTTTTTCTTATTTCTGGAAAGTAGGGATTTCCCTTCTTCCTACTTCAGATAAAACCATATTTTGTTACATTTCTTAAAGCATTTTACTCTGCTTACAGAAGGAGGGTTTTCAGGTTAGTTTATATTGCCATCTTGCCAGAACCAAAGCCACATTAATTTTCTAATCAGAGTCGGAGTTTGGAGTTTTTTTGCATTTTCTGTGTTAATGTCTGCTCCGGACTGTTTGTGTAAATAGCAACCCTCACTCACCCAATTTGCCCTTTTTTTTTTTTTTCTGATATAACTGTACCAACTGCAATTTCCTCACTATAGATAACATTCCTGTGGTTAAAGGCTGTGACTCTCCCTTTATAGTTGATTTTCAGCCTTTCTGAGTGAAGCAGAAAGTCTGCACCATTTGAAAGCATTACCAGTAATTGCGCTCTGTGCCTGGGCAAGGTGTCTCATTCACATCACTCAGAGCTCTTTAGAATAAAAGTGCATCGATTCGCACTTGGTTCTGGTGAGAAGCCAAAGCCCACATTTACAACACAAGCCTGCTCTTCCAAAAACAGAAGGACCTTCCCAGAAATCAGGAGATACAGATTACCAGTTGTTAATCATACAGCAGATTTTCAAGCTAAATTTTCAATTAATGTAATTTTGCTAATGATATGGTAGGGATGACCTGTTTTTGTTTCAGAAACTGTCCAAATTTCTCCTGATTCCTTCGATTCAGTATAATTTTTTAAATGGTATTTAAAATCTTGAGGTATGTAACTCGCCCTATTTGTAATTACACAGGCACAACGAGAAATAATTATTTGTGGTGTACTTTTTTTTTTTTAATTTTTTTTATGTCTTTATTTTATTTTGAGAGAGAGAGAGAGAGAGACAGAGAGTGAGCGGGTGAGGAGCAGAGAGAGAGGGAGACACAGAATCTGAAACAGGTTCCAGGCTCTGAGCTGTCAGCACAGAGCCTGATGCGGGGCTCAAACTCACAGACTGTGAGATCATGACCTGAGCCGAAGTCAGATGCTTAACCGACTGAGCCACCCAGGCGCCCCTTGTGGTGTACTTTTTAACTCTACTAGTAGCTTATGTTTCTTTGCATGTTTGGCATTTAAAGAGAAACGTGCTTTCCCTGGGAGAAACATCTCAATACTACCGGAATAAAACAACTGAGATTAGAAAGATGAGCGAAAGCTAAGCAAAACCAAACAAACCAGCAAAACGAAAACAATGAAACAAATGTTTAGCTGTGAAATGACTTCTATGAAAAAAAATGTCTTTGAAAAGCCTTCTAAAGAAAACGTAATTTCCACTGGGATCAGTTCTAAAGTAAAGAGTAGCTAAAGTAATATCTTTCGGGAAGATTGGATGGTAACTTCCCCAAGTAGAACCAATTACTAGAGCTGTGTCCTATGAAGGGAAGTGAAAAATCAAACCAGAGCTTCCTTCTGGAGAGCAGCAGTCTCCCCACACTGGCCTTTGTTTCACCCAGGATGCCCACCCCTGCGAGACGTGGAAGGAAGCGAGGCTCAGGGCATCGCACTGTGGATTTTGGTTCATCCTTCCGTTGGCTTCCCTGTCAGAGCCTAATCTGTTAACCGCTTTTCTTGACAACCTTTACTCTGTGCAACTTCTATTAGAGCATGAGTTAGCCCTTTTAGATCACATCACTAAAGAAAAAAGCTCAGCAATACTTGAATAAAACATTTCAAAACTACATGTAAAAACTTACAGAATAGGCTTTTTTTCTTACATAAAATAACAGAACTTGCCGAAAACTGATTTAAAGCCAGCTTTACTTTGGGGTCATTTAACAAGGTTTCCCACTGCTCTGTTAATAGGCTTATACTGTTTTACCAAGAAAGATTATTTGTTCATTTATTCAAAAAGTATTAAATGAGTGCCCATTCTGTACAAGGCACTATACTTAATGTGGATATTTCAGCAAATCCTTATTAAGTTTGCCCCACAATCAACTGAGGCAGGATTGTAAGTGGTTATTTTCTGTTTCTTTGCTCTTTTCTGTCCAAAATTTCTTTCCTATTTTTTATTTCTTTTTTTTTTAATGTTTATTTATTTTTGAGAGACAGAGAGACAGAGTGTGAGCAGGGGAGAGGCAGAGAGAGAGGGAGCCACAGAATCCGAAGCAGGCTCCAGGCTCTGAGCTGTCAGCACATTGCCTGACGCGGGGATCAAACTCAGCGACAGAGAGATCATGACCTGAACCGAAGTCGGACGCTTCACTGACTGAGCCACCCAGGGGCCCCTGTTTTTTTATTTCCTAATTTAAAAACTTTGCATGGTAAAGAACTTCTTAACTTTATATAAAATAAAAAGTAGGAGCTCCCTATTCCTATCCCAGCCCTACTCACTAGAAATAAACACTGTACAAGCTCAAGTTATACCTGCTCATATGACTTTTTCCCTCCTGTTGTACATTTATTACAAGAAAATACTATGAATTACATGTACACATACACACATAACTACATAAATGGGCTGGGGACAGGGGATGGCTAGTTTATAAATCAAACCCTATATATTATGTTCAGTGTTTTTGCATGTAACTCTATACTTTGATAGCTTTCCATGATGGTACATATAGGTCTACCTTACACTTCTTAATGATTGCATAGTGGTTTGTAGTATTGATGTTACCATTTCCCTGTTGCAGTTTTCAGCAGTTTTTCTGTTTTTCACTGACTACTGCAGTAAACATTTTTGTGCTTATACATACACACCAGTATTCTTTTAACTTATCAGATTTTCTAGAGTCTGTAAATGTGGGTTTCTATAGTATTCTAAATGTGGGTTTTACCTTGATTAGGAAAAAAGTTAACAAGCCCAAATTAAGTAACTTGCTGATATTAAAGGGCATGTCAACCCTTTCCCACTTAGCATTCTGCTAGGTTGGTGATTGAACTCTGGTTTTAGAGTAAATGTAATAAACATATTAAAGAGTATAAATGTCATGTGGGGTAGAGACAAATATAAGAGATAGCCCCAACCATTGTTGTTCTGGTCTCTAAAACCTGCTGTCCTCTTCATTCATATTCATAGGTATTAAATATGACAGAAATACAGAAACAGGGTTCTGATGTTTAATATTTTACAAAGATTTTCACTTTTCTGGGTTGCTTGGCTGGCTCAGTAGGTACAGCATGCGACTCATGATCTCAGGATTGTGGGTTTGAGCCCCACATTGGGTGTAGAGATTACTTAAGATATTTAAAAAAAAAGATTTTCAGTTTTTCCAATTTTATAATGCAGTAGTAGTCAGAATTTTAATGTTTTCCTTCTTCTTTTTTTTTTTTAACTTTGTTTATTCAACAATAAATATTTGGTTTTCATTGGCCGGGCATTATTCTAGGCAGTTGGGATACACCTGTGAACAAAAACATACCAAAAAAATTCTGCCATCATGGCACTTACTGAACGTGAGCTGGATCAGAAAGATAGTGACACTGGACATAATGAATAAGAAAATCTTAAAGCTTGTTAGAAGGTGATCAGTGCTATGGGAAGATTGCACAGGAATAGGGGGATTGGGAATTCTGACAGGGAGGAAAAAATCGCAGTTGCTTCTAAGTCCTTAAAGAAGATGGAGATCCTTGGGAAAAAAGTGTTTTAGGAGGAAGGGATGGTCTCTGGAAAAGCCATAGAGTGGAGCATTCCTGGATGTTGGGGAAACAGCAGAGAGTCCTGGTGGCTGGAGGGGACCCAGAGGAGGGAGGCTCTAGAGAGGAGATGGGAGGGGTGGTGCAGGGGCCAGATGACATAGGGCCTTATCAGTCACTGTAAGGACTTCCTGTCTTACTCTGAGGGAAATGGGGAGTGGTTTTAAACAGCTCACTCCGGTTGCTGTGCTACAGGGTAGCCCAGGGCAAAGGGTGAAAGCAAGGAGACCACTGAGGAGGCGGTTGAAGCAGTACACACATGACGTGGTGTGGCTTGCACCGGCAGGGATAGGGAAAATGGTTGGACTCTGGGTATTTGTTTAAAAATAGAGCTAATAGAATTTCCTGACAGATTGGACATGAAGAAAGAAATGTGAAAAAAGGAGAAATCAAGCGGAACTACAAAGCTTTTGGTCTGAGCAATTTTAAGAATGGAGTTGCTCTCACTGACCTAGGGAACTCTGCAGGTGGAGCGTCCCTGTGTGTCAGTGTCTTTGTAAATAACATTTTGTACCCCCTAAACGAGTCAACAGCCTCTGCCTTGAGGAACCTATATGTGCCCTGGGAGTCAGAGGGACTGCACAGGCCCTCCCTGCGCTGATTCAAAACCGTTTCCTGAGTCCTTCACCCTTGCACTCTCTCTCCCGTTTTCTCTTTCCTCTCCTCTCTCCCAACCAAAAAGGTCCTTCAGCCTTTAGAAATGGTCCCCGAGAGCCCTTCCAGGGGTCGAAAGACTTCCATCATTGTGATGTGCTGCCTCCTCAGCCGTGCCGCTGTCATCCCCTCCTACTCCCACCAGGTGGCAGTGCACCGCTGAACATGAGCTGTGGAGCCCTGCATCACCTCTCTGTGGAGGCCGGAGGGCTGATCTTCAGACTGGCCTCCAGAGTGAACATTTCTAGTATATGTTACAGACTAATCCGCTTAGCGAGAATGATGAGAGATGGTCTCATTTCTTGTTTAGAAACATATTCTTGCTACAGATGATTTACCTCTCCTGAGTTGAAAAGGCTTTGTATGGCTTTAGAGAAGTCACTTCACCTGGGGTGTTTTATTTAAAGATTTGATTCACCAAGCGCCTTGCTGAGATTGCAGTACTGGCATTTGTGTTATAGATCTTCTTTGTTTGAGATGGGCAGAAGCTGTGCCTTCCCCAAAGTAAAATCCTTCTTGAAAATCGAAAGTGGATTGATTGATCAGTTTCTATGTGCAAAATTTGGACCAAGTTTTATAAGGAACACAGATAAGGAAAGGAAATGCCACTTTGCCTCAAAAAAATGTTTTGTGCAGCTGGAGAAGCATAAGCACAAGTACTGGAAACTTTCAGAATTAATTAACAAATTAAGTGTCACTGGATAGTGCTAGTTAATTAATAAAAGTATCACTGGGCAGTGCTACCTCTGAAGGCTAGAATACAGATTGGGGCTGAAAAGAGGTCTCTTGGTTGAAATCTGACTACAGACCAGTTAGACCCTTTACCCTATCATGATAGAAAACCCAACATTTACCCCTGGAGAGGTTGAACTAAAAAGGTTTTGACTCTGGGAACACCCAGACTGTGGATGGGGTAAGACACTGCCCTGTGAACAGAGGGTATTAAGGAGAGTGAATAACTAATTACTCCTTGTCTCCCCAATACGCACCCCTTAGGTCTCCTTTCTGATAAGCTCCCAGAATGCTACATTTATTTCCCCCAGGCACAAGATTGAAGATTAGCTTTTAGAAAACTGATTTGCTCAGGAGAATAGAACTATAGATTCTGATACTTGGGATTTCCCTCAATGAAATGGTCAAGTCCTAACTATTTTTATCCTCCCCTTGACAACCCCACCCAGGACATAGAGGTTCCAGTCCGCCTTTTAATGCCTCATTCTTTAGTATGAACCAGGGTTTCTCAGCCTCGACTCTATTGAGATTTGGGGTCAGGTAAATCGTGTGGGGGAGGCCGTCCTCTGCATTGTGGAATGTTAAGCAGCATCCCTGGCCTCAACCACTAGATGCCAATAGAAACCTGCCTTCCTAGCCTCTCCCCCTCCCACCCCCCAAATCTTGACGACCAGACCTTGCTCGAATGTCCCTGGGGGAAAATCCACCCCTATCTTGAGAATCACTGGCTTGAACCGGCATCCACAGTTACAGACATTGGAGGGAAACCTCAACCTAAGAAAAAGCAAAACTAACTGGGGAAGGAACTTTGAGAAAAGGAATCAGAGGAAAGGGCAAATCATGAGCCAGGGGTAGGGGAAGGACTTAAATGAAAACTATCTTTGGGGAAATGAAAGGACATGTATCTTTAAATAAAGAATGGTATCTATTTTTTAAAAAACCTCATAGTGCTAGAAAGACCCTTGGCTATTAAAATTTTGATTGTAGGAATAAAAAAACTGTTGGAAGATTATATTGAAGAATTCTGGTATAAATCAGAACAAAAATATAAAACCAATAGAGAAAAGATAAGAAAATTAGACAATCAAACTGGAGGTTGAAGGGCTACTATCCGGAAAGAACAAGAACACAGGCAGAATTTTCATTAAAAAAAAAAAAAAAGATCACCTAAGGAAAATGCTAATAGCTAAAAGGATGTGACCTTCAAACTAAAGGACTATCCCAGCTCAGTAAAACTATAGTCACAGAAGATATAGCATCATGCAGTTTCAGAACTAAGGATAAAGAGAAGATACCAAAAAACTTTGAAAAAGCAAAGGAAAAGTAGTTACATGGGGGTCCAAGTGGCATTCAGAATGATTAGAGCAATCCTCATACCAATTCCCATATGACCTTTCACAGAGGATGTGCTCCCCCAAAACAAGGGGGACCCAAGAAGGAGGAAGACTGTGGTCCTGGAATCTGGGTTCCAGCCCAGAGGAGAAGTGAAGGAAATGTTCAGGATAGCAGTGAAGGCATTTCCCATGTGAAGACCAACACATACAGCAGGCCCAGCGAGCTAGTGGCTGGGAGTTGGAAGTGGAGCAGGGGGACAAAAACCGGAAACATTGCTGCCAAGAAGGCAGTAGTGAAGATGGATTACCTCAGGTATCTGACCAAACTGAGTCTCATAGAAATTTCAAAACCATGTGTGTGTGTGTGCACGCACACATGCACATATACATACAAATATATGTGTGTGTGTATATATATACACACATTTATTTATATAGCTTTGATTTAAAAAAAAGTAAGTGCTTTGAATACAGGAAAAGGAGAGATCTCAGGGCTAGGAAATTGGAAAACATAGGACACATTCGGACAAATGGCGGGTGTGTTTTTGAACCATGACAGGAGATTGGGAAAGAAGTTGGTTAAATTAAAAGATAAAAAATTATTTCAGTTTTAGAAACTGGAGATCATGTTAGAATGCTTTCAGTTACAGAAAGGATTTAAGTGACCCAATATTTTTTTAAGGTTGCACAGAAGATAGAGGGATTATCTCTCAGTTGTGAATAATGGTTGATTTTTGCTTTTGTCTTTGAACAGTTTTCTGTATTTTCTAAGGTTACAATTAGAAAACAATGAAAGTTATGTTTTGAAACAAACTAAGAAGTGAAAAAAGCACCAGTGGAAATAATAATCTATGCAAAGGAAATATTTATTTTCTAAAGAACCCAAAAACATATCATAAGGACCAATGTTTTGGGACTGGTATACTTGTAGTTTGGAAACACAGTAGTTTTCTGTTACTTTAATAAATAGAGATCTTTGGTTTGTATCTCTTATTCTGTATATGTGTATAACTTAGTGGCAGTTTGGTGGTTGCGAGATTCATGAAGCGTGACCTCTGAAATTTAACATGGCGTGCTTCCATTCGACAACACCTACTGTTTTCCACAAGGTGGGGTGCTAACTTCACACAGTGGGCTGAGGCTGGCTGTAACTTACTGAAACTTCTAAATCTAATGCATATGCTAACTCTCACAATTCCCAAGCGATTCTGAAAAAAATATGTTTGTAAATTATATAGTTGCAATTGTGGGGTTTCATTTCAGTTTGTAAATTCTGTTACACTCGTGGTATACATTTTTAGAGTGTGACTAATCTATATAAGCACTTTTTTTCTTTATAGTGGACCTTGACTGCATTCAATTATAGGTATAGATAAAGATATACGTCTAATTTGGTGAAGGCCATTCTAAATGAGTGAAATATCAAAATAAAATGTTTGTAGTTTATTGCAAACAGAGATCCTGATGTGGCTGTTTCAGTGAATAGATGATTATTTTCAAAACACTGTGTCTGGTAGATGTATGCTTGGTTCTGAAGTATTTTAAATAGCTTAGTCTCTCAAATTCCTTTCTAAATCTTCATTATCCCATTCTCCTTCTCTACAACAAAGGCAGGTCAGGTTAAACTTTCTCTGCATCAGATTCTGAATCGATGGAATTGAAGAAACTATGAATAACATATGGCAGTGGTTTCGACTTCCTGGTGTCCAGAATGCCTGTGCCCGTTGAATTTGTATCGGCTCTTACAACATGCAGAGCCAGTAGCGGTGTAGAACATGGTGCTGCTCTCTCCATTTTGAAGCAAATTAGAGACATTGTAATAACCAATGTTTGAATTTAAACATTTACATAAAGCATAATTTTTTAAAATGTATACTTATATTCTGGTCCCGAGCATACAATAATTTGTTGTCATTGTTGTCATAAAATCAGGATGTGGCCTCTTTCCCTTTGTCCTTCCTTTTTCACAAACGGAGGTTCTTTTGTGCCTTTTAGCCATTAGGCACCAGGAAGTAATTATGGAGCTGGTAGTTAGAACATGCCAGGCATAACATAATTGCAGTCACGCAGCTAGTGAGGCTGACCATTGTGCTTTAGGTTTCAGGATTGACCAAAGGGCAGAGCATGGGCAGGAAGTGAAAGTGATGAACGCAGAGGCATGTCTCCTTGTCCGTCAAGGACATGATAGATGCTCAGTTTGTGGCAGCTGGTGAGGAAGTGCTATGACGTGACCTATGGGTGGAGGAGCCAGGGGTTCCAGACTGGGCCCTGCTGATACCAGCTCTGCCCCCTCGGGTGAGGTAGCTTCTCCAGACCGCCTTCTCTCACTGTGCAGTAGAGGCCTGGATGAGATCAGGGGATCCTCAGAAAGCCACCGTGATCCCCACAACTGGCTCTCAAGCCTGACTTACAAAAGACAAATGAGGCTGCTGCTCTAGGCCATGCCACTCTAGGACCTTCTGGTGCCTGCCCAGGACCTGCAGTTCTGAGCACTGCCCTTTCCTAGATTCCGAGGCTGTCTTGCTCTCTGTACCTGCCAGGTCAACCCACTGCCCCAGTTTTAGGTGCAAACTCATCCGCCCCATTTCAGCCTAAAAATTATCTGTGATATCTCCTAACATTGATACATTTTATTCTGAGTGTTTTACTGACTCATAAAATTATGCTCAAAACCAGACCATAATGAATATGCTCTCAGCCTGTTTCCCCTTTCAGCATTCACCCCACCTAAAAATCTGATTCAGCCCAAACTCTCCAGCCTCCCTGAGTCCCTCCTTCCCACCATTGACCCTCTCCATTCCTTCACCTCAGTGCTGCAAGTATCCTTTAGGCCTTGGACATCATTCTCCCGATATAGTTAGGGATCTGCTAAATGATTTTCCTTGTCTGGGGGAGCCCCACCCCTTCTGCTGGAGTGGTCGGTCCTGAATACAGATGTGGTCACATTGCTCTCATCATCCTCCAGGAGTTCCCCGTTGCCTGTAGTGTCATGTACATGCTTCTCGGTGTGGCTTTGAAGGCCCTGCCTCCCTAGCTCCATTTCCTGCTGCTCTCTGCTGTGCTCCTTGTATGCCAAACACAGTTCCCCCAAATTCATGTAATTTCATGTGTCACTGCTCTGAACATGTCTGGAAGACCCTTTCTCCCCCTCTGCTATGCCTGGTAAATTGCATATCATGCCAAGAAGTCAGATCAAGTATCTCTTCCATAAAGCCTGATTTAGCTTTTCAAAGTATAGTGCATCGTTTCTTACTTGGTGCTAACATGACATTTAATTATATTTCCTGTTGTATTACGCTCTTTGATTGCAATTGCTAGTTTTTCTCTGTTGCTCTGTCACACTCTACTGAATTCTTTATGTCTTCCTCACCTTTGTGTTTCCAGCCCCATTCCTGTCACTTGGTAGGTGAGTATTTAATGAATGAAATGAAAAACACAACACTGGAATTCAGTGTTCATCTATGAGATTGATATATTTTCTTTTTTAAAAAAGGAAAACAGTCTTACAGTCCGATTTTATTTATTATTTATTTTAGTGTTTATTTTTTAGAGACAGAGAGAGAGCAAGAGTGGGGGAAGGGCAGAATAAGAGGGAGACAGAATCTGAAGCAGATTCCAGGCTCTGAGCTGTCAGCAGAGAGCCCGATGCGGGGTTTGAACTCATGAACCATGAGATCGTGACCTGAGCCGAAGTTGGATGCTTACCCAACTGAGCCACCTAGGTGCCCCCCTTTTATTTTTAATTTCTTAAACATTCATACCGTTTTAAAGCTAAAAGGAAGGGTATGTAAGTTGCAAGTGACATAAAACTGAACTCGAGACTGGCTTGAACACTAAGGGGGGTTTGTTTACTTACAAAGGGGAAAAATTCGGTCTTATTTGTGGTGAGACTGGGTCCAGGTGCCCAGCGATTTCACCAGTGATAGTCAGTGTCTCTGCTATCTTCTGCAGCATCACCTCCATCGGGCTCGCCACAGTGCTGGCTCCAGCAGCTATGCCCTCCCCTCAGGGTGGCAAAACCCAGTAGTACCTCCTGGCTTTCTATCTTTGCACCAGCCTGTGTAGGGAAGAAGGTCTCTTACAACATGTAGAAGACAGAGAGGAGACTTCTTTTTCCCAGAAACGTCAGCAAATGTCCTAATGTGTCCAGTCTCATGGTCGTCAGCTGGGTTATAGCCCTGTCTTTCAGCCAGTCATTGTGGCCAGGGATGAGGGTGGTTCCCATGTTGCTTAAGCCATTCCAGGCCTCCTCTCGGTACTAGAGGTTTGGGGGTGAAGGAGATGGGCTGAAATCCCATCCAACCTATGCCTGAGAATGTGAGAGGAGTGAGTTACTCAAAAGAAAATTGGTTATTGTTGGCAAAAGAAGGGGGCAGTAAGAGGCTGAGAAGAGGACAACTAATATTCATTACAAAGGACATGAGAAATTTGGGTGGCCAGAGTCCCATAATTGTTTTAAGAACACATGACTTTTTTATTTCCCTGCAGCCCTGACCTCCAGGTGTGGAAGGCTTCTCAAGGTGAAGTAAGGAGTGGCTGAAGGCCATGGGGCAGGCAGAGAGCAGCAGCCTTGCTCGTTTTTGACGAGTTAGACTTGAGAGCCAGTTGTAGAATCATGGTGGCTAGGTGAGGATTCCTGATCTTGCAGGCCTCCTTGTGAGAGACTGAGGTCTAGAGAAGTTGACTCACCGAGAGTGACAGCTGGTTATCAGCAAGACCCAGTCTGCAACCCACGGCTCCTTCGCTCCTTCCTCAGCAACTACCGAGTACATAAAGGACATGCACATAAGAGTGTTTTTGTGTGTATAGTAAATTATTGTTGTCTTGATTTCAGAATGATAGAACCATCCAACATAGTTTTCTCTTACTATGTATATTATACTTTGCATTATTAAGAAAACAGTTATGAAAGAAAGCTGAAACCATTTTTGGTTGAATGAAATTTTACCATTTTAGTTTTGTCTTGTTTCCAAGATTCTGCAATAGTGTGGCATTCATTAAATAATAAACATATTGTACATTTCAGTATGTGGTAACAGCAGAGAATGACTTCATAGACCACTTAATCTGCTCTGTTGTGGTTTATGATGCCATCTGGATTTCTTGGTGGAATTATTTCCATCTAAATCACTATAAACTTCTATTTAGGTTGTCACAGATCTAAAGCCAGATATGTTTGTGGGTTTTAGCAGTGATGTAATTCTGGAAGATACTTTGAAAGTTACAAGTTGTCATATACTATTAGCATTTAACTCAGTGTTTCACATAATTTCAAACTAGAGACTGAGAAAAAAATCCATTTCTCTACTTTATTATTATTATTTTTTTGTAAGCATTCTCCCTTTCTTTTCTGTCTTGCCACTTTACGTCTAGTTAGGCGTCAGTCAAGCATGTATGGGAAACACTGGGAGGCTCTGTGAGTATACACAGTACTATCCACATGACCTCTGCCCTTAGTTAGGACGCTTAGAAAGATGGATGGAAAGGATGTTTCACTAATATGTGTCTCCTTCTAAGATATGGTGCAGAGAGAGTAAGGGAAAGAGAGAGCCTCACTTCTTTGTCTTTTATATTACTGCCAGTTGTGTGAAAGAGACTGGATCATGTTGCAAGATATGCACACGCTGCAGGATATACACATGAACTTCACAGAAAGAAAGGACTCAAGGGGGGCCTGGGGTGGCTCAGTCAGTCAAGCGTCCGACTCTGGATTTCAACTCAGGTCATGATCTAGCGGTTCATGAGTTTGAGCCCCACATTGGGCTCTGCGCTTGACAGTCCATGGAGACTGCTTGGGATTCTCTCTCTCCCTCTCTCTTTCTGCCCCGCCCCTGCTCACATTCTCTCTCTGTCTCTCAAAATAAGTAAACATTAAAAAAAAAAAAAAAAAAAGGACTCAAGTAGAATATACTTTCTTTGTAACCCAGTTGGCCACCAGGCTGGAGCAATAGCAAAACAACAGGACTTGCTAAGGTTCAACAAAAACTCTGAGGATTTCTAAGGCCCTATATTTTTTTCTCTGTGTGTGTGTGTGTGTGTGTGTGTGTGTGCAAGCGTGCGCGTGTGTGGTTTTACCAAAAAGGCTTTGAGGCCAGGGAGGGAGACATTGGTAACAGCAGTAGGTGGGGTTGGTGTGCCAAACCTACAGGGCAGAACAGGATACGAAGGAGAAGGTGGCTGGAGGCGGCAGGGAGCTCAGTCCCCACAGAGCCAGGGAAGGAGGCAAGCTCTGTGGGTTGGAGACTGTAGATATACAGGGTAGGTGAGTTGAAGAACAGAGAAGTAAAAGAAAGTGGGTCAGGATGGGTAGTTGGCTATATATAGAAACACCAGAAGGCAGGCAATACAGCTTCATAGGAAGTTGGTTCAGCTCATTATGTATCGGGGAAGGCAGGCTCCTCAGAACTGAGGTGCAGAGATCAAAAAAGGGCCTTTAGAATGGTAAGTCAGCAGCATATTTCAGGACGCATGAAAGACCTGTTCTACCACTTACTGGCAGTGACATCTTGGGAGAATTCAGATTTCTCATCTGTAAAATGGAGAGGTTGGATTAGTTGGTCTCTTGCAATCTTGAGATGTTATAAGGTAAAGACTCAGCATCTTCTCCAGCATCGACCATAGACAGGACTTCTAGAAACTATAGTGAGAGTCGTTTATCTGTTCAGCAGGTGTTGACTGAGCACCCATGCATGACATGTGAAACCCCGTTCTGCACAATGGTGTTTCAGCAGTGAGCACCCATGGTGTGTGAAACCCCATTCTGCACCCTGGGGTTCCAGCAGTGAGCAGGATGAAATCCATTCTTCTCATGGAGCTTATGTTCTGAAGAGAAAGGCAGACACCGGTCAAACACACAAGCAAGTTAATTGGAAGTATGAGTAATTGCTGTGAAGATGGTAAAATAAGACAGTGTGGTGGAGGGTGACCGTGTATTGGGGGAGGGGTGAGAGGGGAGTCTGCCTCCTCTCTGAGGAGGTAATGTTCAAGCAAGACCTGGATTGATCCAGCCTGGGGGGCACAGAAGACCACTCAGAATGAACCGAAAGGCCCACAGGAAGGAATGTGTTTGATGCATTTACACAACAGAAAGAAGGCTGGCGTGGTTGGTGAGTGAACAAGGAACCATTAGACAGATATGGCAGCCCAGGTTACGCAGGACCTCAGAGACAGTTGTCAGAAATTTGGATTTTATCCCAAGTGTGTTGGCAAGCCTTTGGAGGATTTTAAGCAGGAGAATGAAAGGAAAGATTGGCTATGCATTTTCATCTCTGATGATTCCATAGAGAATAAAGTGTAGGGGATCCAGAGGAGAGTTAGAGATGAGTTGAGAGGCTATTGTAGTCATGGTGAGAGATGGTGAGAGTTTGGACCAGGAATAGCAGGGACGTTAGGAATAAATAACTAGGAATGTGTGTAGAGGTTTTAGGAGAAGGAAACGCGGGAGCAGGTGCCCCACCCTCTGTCCCTGCCAATGCCAATATATATTTTCATGATCTTCATATATAACCAGGAAATTATTTATGATGGATTCAGCTGTTCGTTTGTCGATTTCTGGCTAGGGAATGCAGAATAGCATGTTTTGTGGCAAATATGATAGTTCTTTTGAGTCATTATAGAAAAGCCTGGTGAACAGAGGAACACTGAAGTATGCATTTCATGGCCTCTGTGGAATGGATTCAGAGCCAGTTTAATATCCAACAGTGTCTTTCAAAGGAATAACTTTTCTTGGGTCCAGGATCCAGGGAAGACTGACCCTTCTTGGGTTGTGTGGCCTCTCCTGAACTAAATATTGGGTCTAGGGGTGAGGGGTAGGGGTGGTAAAATGATGGATGAGGCTTCCTTTGTGTCCTGCATCCCATTAGTAGGACATAAAAGAGGGTCAGGGACATTTCCCTCAAGGCAAAGATACAGACTAACAAAAACAATATGTCTGTGAAGATGCCTTCATTTGGATTTCTTCAGATGCCCTAATCCCTGGGAATGTCTGGCCAAAGGTCATAGCCAGGCCTGAATTGTAGCTGTCTGAAACTCCATCCTACTCTTTGGTCTTCAAAGGAACTTCTGTTAAAACCAAAATACAAGCCTTCTATTAATAATTTTTCCTTGTTGACTTCTTTATGTATTTGATTCTTTTATATGTAAAGTAATAAAAAAGAAACCTCTCAAGATTTTGCCATGGTCTAGCCCTTAGTATTTCCTTTAGGCAGTATAGGGCATCAAATACCCCAGCACCAGTTTCTGCATGTCAAACATAGTTAATCTGAGAGCCCTGTTCTTACCAAGATGGCCCCAGGTTCCCATCTACTTGAATATACACATGTGTGGAAGGTATAATACAGAAACTGTAGGCATAGAATTTTTTAAGCAGTTTTAGGTTCAGAATGGGATGCTGTTCTTATCTAGCCTTGCAAGCTCCCTTCCCTTTTATGCTCAGACCTCAAAGCCTCAGGGACACTCATCTCTCATGGATCTGCTTTCTAGATCTCATGGTCTGCCTCAAGACATTTCTTGAGGCCCTCGTGAGTGGTCAGTTTCACAGAGACCAGTCTACGCTCTCTACCTAGGACAAATTGATAGGGAAGAGGGCATTAGTCTTTGGTTCATTCTCATTCTCCCTCCTGTTTCCCCAAGCCCTTAGAACTTGGTGCCTCCTGCCTCTGGCTCTTTGTAAACTCCTAGTCCCCTGCTTTGCTCAGGTTTTTTCTCTAGCTCCAAGAATTCCATTCAATTCGATCCATTTACTGAGTGTTCCCTACAAATAAGGCCCTAAAGGTGCACTCTGAAATCACCATCTTTGTGCCCTTTTATATCTTCCATCTAAATACACCTCAGCTAGGTGACGAGGAGATTGGACTAATATCTATTAACATGCAATAAATAACATTGATTCACTCATTCAAGAAATACTGAGCATCAACTGTAAACCAGGTACTCTTAATAAGCACTGAGATTGCAGTGATTACGTTATTCTGATCGGGAAGACAGGAGTAAATAAATAAGTATATAATATGCCAGTAGCGTGAGTGGAGTAACTTTAAAACATAGGGGTGCCTGGGTGACTCATTTGTTTAAGCACCCGACTCTTGATTTCAGCTCAGGTCATGATCTCATGGTTCATGAGATGGAGCCCTGTCAGGCTCCATGCCGATAGTGGAGCCTACTTAAGATTCTCTCTCTCTGTCCTCCTCTCCACCCCTCCCTCTCTCTCTCAAAACAACAACAACAAAAATACCCAAAAAACAAAAGCAAGAACAAAAACATAGAGCAAGCCTGTTGATGGCGGAAGGAAGAGTATGTGTACACGTGGGGGTGGGGGTATCTTAGAAAGGTTAGTCGGGGAAGGTGCCTCTAAGGAGAACTGACCCGCTGTAGTGGGGGAATGAGTGGTGAGAGACTTGGATTTAGAGAGAAATCTTTTTGGTTGGATTTTCAATTACCTGAACTTGTTATCAAAAAATGATAATGTAGGAAAGACTTGGATGGGATCTGGAGCTGGAGGGCCTCTCCAGAATAGAGCTGTAGGCCGGACAGCAGCACCCTGTGAACTCTCCTGTCCCTGCCAGTCAGGGTCATGGTTCTGATTCCTTGTCTAGCTCCTCATCGCTGCCCTTCCTTGAGTTCGTCATCACCTGACTGTTTTCCTGTTTATCCCACTGACAGACTTTCAGCTTGGCTTTCTTCCCAGCTACCACTTACACTCTCATCCTTAATGGGAATGCAGTCTCCCATCATGTTGCCTCTCGCTGTTCTGAATAAATTTCCTCCCCTGTGACTTAGAAGAACCTACTCATTGTCCTGTGGGTTACTGTATAGTTTATCATTTCAACCGGGACACTTCCGAGAGCAGAAGGGGCACTGTTAATAATTGCACTGGGACTGTCCTCTGCAAACTGGGTGATTGGCCACTCTAAGTGTGTGATCACTGGCCCCATTAGCTCCAGCCACAAATGGAACTGGGACTCCACTCCCTAGCCTAGCGTCTGATCTGGAGGCTGAGGTCAGGCTTCTTGCATGCACGTCCAGAAGCAGAGACCATCACTCTTTGGTCACTAGCCTTGTTTTTCATGCTCAGGCCTGTTTTTCTAGTTTGCGTCCTGGAAGTCCCTCAGTCTCCACCCCAAAACAACCCACTACTAGTTTCTGTTCCTCCTCTGAGAATGGGACAATTCCTAAACCCATCTTCTCTGCTGCTTCAGGCTGCTGCCTGGGATGAGATGTAGACTGTTCTTCCCTGTCGTGGTCTGAGACCACTGTCTTCAGACCCAGACACCCTTGCAAAACTCCTCCCTGTCAGGCCTGTGTGTTTGTCCCTCTGGAGCGTGAATGGTATCTGAGGAGTTGGGCTTCTAGAGCCAGAGTCGAACTGCTTCCAGCCCCTCAAGATGCTAAAAATATCCAGAAATACTGTGCCTTGCTTCTTTACAAAGTTATACTCTCGCAGCTTTAAGAGATTCAAGGGACATGATAAAACACCCATACATTTTTGAAGAAATTTTTATAGATACTGAGATCAGACCTCAAAATTGGAAAGTAGCATCCAAAAAACCTTTAGAATAAGACCCTACTGGTTATTTTTGCCATAATAATAACAATGACATCTTACTGGATTCAAACGTATTTTGCAATACAAGTTCCACAATCCCATATCTAAATTCCCAAAAAGTTCTGAAAACTAGGGGGGGAAATTTGAAGTTCGTCACGCCTTTGGCAGAAAAACCTGATGTGAATTGGCCTGAGGCTTATAGTCTTTATTTATCCTACTTAGTGTGAATATTCATGTTTTGATGCAGAAATATTAGTTCCTTCCCCAGACTTCCAAGGATGCCCCATGTTACCTGTTAAAAATACTTCTGACCCAAAAGATTTCCAATAAGGGATTTTGGCTCACAGTCTATTTTGCCAGTGATGTGTTTTCCAATTAGTAATCACAAATTAGGCAAGCCCAGATGTCAAAGAAAATATCTCACAAGTTTGTCCCCACTTGGTTATTTACTGCTCCTTGTTTGGTCTGTCGTGTGGGAACTATTCAGTGTTATTTTCTAGTTCAACATTTAGTCCTTTAATCCTTTAGAAGGAAAAACAATGTTGATTTAATAAATGATGAATAAATAAAAATAGTGAATAATATATTGAACCCAGATCTCTCCTTCTCCACTATAGCATGGAAGGAGGAGGAAATAGTCTTTACACTCACATGTGAAACAAAGTAGTCTCATAGACAGTACATTTTCATTTTGTGCCGTGTATATAGGAACTATACTCGTGTCTTCCTGAAGCATAACAGAAGCCTCCAGACACAATTTCTTACCTTTTTCTAAACATACAGCCTTATGACCAGTAATTGTGTGTTTTCCACTAGTTTAGAAAAAGCCTTTTCTATTCTTTTCTCCAGGAGTATATTGTACCTCAAAGCCGATACGGGGATGGGGAAAAGAGTGTATTAAATACCTAGTCCTTTACTGTCTGACTTAACCTGTGTGGTAGCCAGGCTCCAAGAAGCCCCCAGTGATTCAAGCCCTTGTGCAGTCTCTTTCATCAGAAATAGGGTTGACCTTTGTAACCAGTAGGACTTAGTGCAAATGACAAAGAGTGACTTCTGAGGTTAGGTCATAAAAGACATTGTGGTTTCTGCCTTTCCCTCTCTTGGATCACTTGCTTTTGGGAAGCTAGCTGCTATGTAATGAGAATACCCAAGTAGCCCTGTGGAAAAGTCCATGTAGCAAAGAAGTAAGATCTTCTGCTAAAAACCAGCACTAAATTGCCAGCCATGTGAGTGAGCCACCTTAGAAGTGGCTCCTCCAGCCCCAGTCAAGCCTTCAGATGACTGCAGCCCCAGCCAACAAGTTGACTTCCATTCCATGAGAGATTCCAAGCCCTAATAACCCTGCGAAGCCGCTTCTGGATTCCTGACCCCCAGAAAGTTGAGAAACAAAAAATATTTGTTGTTTCAAGCTCCCGGGTTGGGGGGTAATCTGTTACATAGCAAAAGATAACAAGTATACCAAAAACTTTGATTCAGGGAAGAAATGTTCATTTCTCTTATTATGCAAGTAACAATACATGGTTGTTGCAAATTTTAAATGCGGACATATGTGACCTGGAAAATAAAAATATCCCGTAGTATCACCCTATTTGCAGTTTATGGTGAATAGTTCCAGATTTTCTCCAAGCAGATACTAACCCGTGTACATTTGCATATACCAACACACATGCGTTGTGATTTGTTAATACACATATTAAACATACTGTCCTGCCACTTGCATATTCTTATTAACAATTTGGCACATCTTCCATGTAAGCTCGTATAAATCTGGCATTTGTTAATTTATCTTCATATATTTTGTTGTGTGGATTTCTCAGTTTCCTAAATAGGAGGATATTTGGGCTGTTTCCAATTTCCACAAACACAATGCATGATACATTGAATAAGCATGTAGGTATATCTGTGGGATATATTTCTGGAAACAGAAATGTGGATCAAAAGTGAACACGCTTAAAATTCTGATATCTTCAGATTGCCCCCTCAAAAAGTTGTAAGCAAAAGTTGTACCAGGGAATGTAAATGTCTATTTCCCAGCACCCTCAAAAACACTGGGTAACCACAGTCTTTGACAATTGGGTAAGTAAAAAATGATTTATTGCATTCCTTTATGTTTAATTATTAACCATCTTTTTGTGTTTATTGGCTGTTTGAGTTTCTTCTGTTTGGGATTATCTGCCCATCCCCTTTGCCCATCTTGATATTAGATTAGATATCAGATATTGGTTTTGTAAGAACAGTTTGTGTATCGGCATGTTAATCTCTTTGTCTAAAACATATTTTGTGGAATTTATCCCAACTTAGTGTCAAAACTAACTTTAACATTTTTAATCATATTTAGGAACTTGTCTATCATAACCCAATGATGTGCATCATGTAAAGCATGGAAAGGGCTTTGTGACTTAATTTAAAAGTAGTTAGAATGAGAATTTTATATAAAGCATGTCCTGTTTTTACAAGTGTTAACTGTTACTGTGTTTACCTTGGTTATCAAGACCCAGTTGACTTGGAATTTTACTATTTCCTTCTAGTCTCCCAAATACTATATTCACCGCATTCCCAGAAGCCGTGAGGTTCAGCAGTCCTGGCTGTCCACAGTGCTCACCACTTTGTACTCCATGTGGCTCTCCTTTCCCCTGACTTACCGATTGAAGCCAGATTTGGTATGTATGACCATCACTAAGGGGAGGGAAAGTCACTCTCCTGTGGGCCCTTCATTGGTAATGGAACATGGTGTTTTCTTACACAGCTACCCTTTATCAGTATGCCAGATTCTATACTGGACCTCTTACGATCATATGCCAAAATTTATCATGCAATGCACTTTGCTGAAAGAGGTGAGAAATTTGTCTTCCCTTTCTAGCTGTAACTTGAACTCTAAATTTGCCCTCTTCCCCACCTCCTCTTGTGATAAGCCCTAACAGAGCAGTATCTTTTAAGCAATTTGTCTTCCTACTCACCTTATGGTTCCTGAGCCAACATCATGTGCTTATCAGCCAGAGGAGAGCCAATTTTTTATTCCTTTTCAGTACTCTTCTTGTTTTCTGTCAAGACTGTCTCACCAGATATGGAATGCAGTGTGCAGAATGTTACGCACATCCAAGTTTTTATAGGAGAATAATACAGAAAATAGAAATCCAAAAACTTAATTACTATGCTGTGTTCACGCTTACTTTCCTTATCGTCTTAAGTTCTCTGTGGTCTTTAGGATGAAGTTCTGTTATTAAATTCTAAATGCATTTTACCAGACCATGGGAGAGCAGTGGATATGTTATCATAGGAGTATACACAGTTCTTACATAACACTTTCAGACAGAATCCATTCATCAGCATAGCCTGAAAGGAAACTCTTCACTTGCCCTCCACATACACAAGTTCTGGTCCAGTGGTTGTTATTCTCATGAGTAGTTGGAACAGAAATGTGTCTAGCTTGACTTTGAACGATCTCTGAGTTTGGTCATTGCCTTTCATCAGCTGGATTGCAGTTCAAGTCCCTTCTTTGGATGAGAATTTTAAAATCTGAATTTTATACATGAGTAGTTTAGATTGTTTTTAAAAGATAACCGTTTACAAACAGTGAGATGCACAAATCTTAATTATATAGGCTGACCATGTCCCTCTCAAGATACAGAACATCTCTGTCACCCCAGAAAATTTTCTCCTGCTTCTTCCCAGTCAACCCCTGACCCCGAGCAACCACTTTCTGATTTCTGTCACCATAGATTACCTTTGCTTATATTTGTTTTTAAATTTTAGACAAAAGTTTAAAAAAAATTTGGACGAAAGTTTATTTCATAGTCTCCAGCCACATTTTCAGTGTGTGTAGACTTTAGCTATTTCCCTAAAAGAATTGCCCAGAAAAGGTTATTTCTAAAATTCAAAAGGCAGAATGGAAGGGAGAAAAAGTCTTGACATTTTAAGCAGGAAGTCTGGTGTTTTTATTTACGAAATCCCTAGAGGCATGGCCACCATCACTGGCAACAGCTAGCTTGAGTGTGGTTTAGGACTCCAAAGGGTTAAGGCTCCGAAGGAAGTAGTGACGTGATGGATGATGGCTGTTGTAGACACAGAGGAGCTCTAGTGACTGCCTGGCCCGGGATTTGATGCCCTTGTAGTGGGAAGAGTAACCCGTGGGGCATGAGGACACGTGGTCCCAGGCCACTTTGGCTTTCATTTCGCTTTTGTCAGCTCCCTCCTGGGCCTCATTCTTTCCCTTAGAATGACAGGATATACTAGATACCCTCTCAGTTTCCTTCTGACTTCGTCTAAACTTTCATGAGTGCTATAAATGTGCTTGTAAAAAGTGGAAGGAAAAAAAACTATGATGATGTTTCTAAAGGAATAAGGGTGAAAAGAGGTCAGGGGATGCGACATACTTATTTCCATTCTTAGCTGAGTTAGAGAAAATCGTTTCAAACCTGAGCATTACCCAGTGAGCTGTTCTCACACAGTTGGCTTCACAAAATGAATTTACACTTAATGTAGTCCCCTTCACTTTACAGAGAAAAGTCAAGGGTCAAGAGCCCTTTCTTCCAACATGGAGATCTGTCTGCATTCATCCTTGACTTTCTTATGACTTTTGTCAGAAAGCACTATTCCTTTTTGATTTCTTTAAAAAAAAAAAGTGAAAGAAAAAGCCACTCTTAGAAGGGATAGCAGCCTCATACCTTAAATCACTGGAGTTGCCTGAACGGCCAGGTGCCTTTCTGCTCTACTTTAACCATGTGCACCTGACCATATTTCTCCATTCAGCCATCTCCATACCTCACTTTGCCATCTATAAAATATAAACACAGACACTTCGCTTGTTGTTCCAGAATGAGTGCTGAATAATAGAATATTTTACTGTTTTTTAAATGGAAATTACATCTGGAATACAATAGGTAATGTTTATTAAGCACTTATATATGCCAGATGTGGTACTAAGCGATTACATGCATGCCCTATGAGATAGGTAGTACTGTTATTCTCATTTAATGGCTGAGGAAACTGAGGCACTGAGGCAGGAAGTTATGTGGCACCTTTATATTAAAAATCTGGGTCAAGGAGCATCAGTAGTAGCAAAAATGACATTTCATCAGATGAACTGAGATCTGTGGTCATTTCAGTCGCTTACTCTTTTCTGTTTACCTTTGTGACCTGAGAAGCAGCAAATAGAGTTAGCCAAATTTGGAATGCTGTAATACATGTTTGATTTGGAGATGAGTTTGTCTTCAAAGTGGTAATTTTTAAAAGTATGCAGCAAGTACCTGCTGTGTGCTAGTTTTCCAGTTGGTTATCTAATAGACATCTGAAACTTTTCTTAGTCTAGAATAGTAGATATTTTCTCCTCTTTCCCCGTTTTAGTAAATGTGCTTGAGTCAGATCCCCAGGAGACATCTTTGATTCCTCTTTCCCACACCCTACTCTCCATGTTCAGTAGCAAGTCCTGCCAGCCATGTCTTTGAAATTTATCACCCGTCTGTCTATTTCAGTCCATCTTCACTGCCTCCATGCAGTCCATCCTGCACCACCCCCCCACCATTGCATAGTCTCCTAACTTGTCTGCCTGTGGAAGGAAGTTCATGATCCTCCACAATTTTTCTTTACCACTTAATAACCAGTGGAATTTTTTAATGTAAATTAGATTGTTACTTCACGCTTAAAATCCTCCAGTGGTGCTCTTAGAATAGAATCTAGACTTAGTATAGCCTTCGTGCTCCAGCCCTGACCTGCTTCTTTGACCTCTTCTCTCTTCCCTTAGTTTTACTATGTGCCAGCCACACCTGCCTTTTTTTTCTTTTTTTTTTAAACAAACCCAACTGATTCCTATCTCAGAGCCTTTGTACTTGTTGTTCCCTGTGCTTGGGACTCTTTACTCCTGACCTAAACGTGACTGGCTCCTTTTTATTCTGAGCTCAAGTATTACATCCTTACAAAGGCCTGACTACTAGCACTTCTCCAGCTAGTGTCCTTATTCCTCTGTCACGTTCTTACGCCTTATTTTCTTCATAGTACTAATCCCAATAAAAAAATTCTCATTCCATGAGAAACTGTGTCTGTTTGTACACTGTTGGAAAATGGTACCCGGCCCATGGTAGCCTCTCAGTACGTATCTTTGTTAGATGTTCCAGTCACTGTGCTAGTTACTCAGGGTGCAAACATGAGTGAGACATGGGCCCTGCCCTCAAAAAGGTTGTACTCTAATGGAGGAGACAAATGGGAAAGTAATCACAATTCAGTATACCAAGTTCCTTAATGGTAGCAAATGAAAATTGCCATGGGAGTAAGTCAGTGGTTGGTTCATTCACAAATATTTGTTGAGGATCTACTCTGTGCCAGGATTTATACTGTGTGCAAGAGGTATAAAAGTAAGCACAGCAGAGCAGTCTTGCTGTAGCTAGATGGTTGTAATGTGATAAATCCTCTCTGGGGAGTGGGGTAAGGCTTCCGAGTAGAGATGACATTTAAGGAAAGGTGGATAAGAGTTAGAGAATAGAAAAATGTCATTTTAAGAAGAGTCAAGATTAGGGGCACCTGGCCGGCTCAGTCCATTAAGCAGTCCAACTTCAGCTCAGGTCATGATTTCATGGTTTGTGAGTTTGAGCCCTGCATCAGGCTCGTTGCTGTCAGCACAGAGCCCACTTTGGATCCTCTGTCCCCTCCCTCTCTGTACCTCCCCTGCTCTCTCTCTCTTTCTCTCAAAAATAACTTAAAAAAAAGAAGAGTGAAGATTAATAACTCAGCTGGGTAAGAGTCACATAATGTACATAAAATTGAAATCTTTAAACTATACCTTATATTAATTGATATTTTACATATAACATTTTATTGTTATTAGAAATTAATAGGTCCTGGAACTTAACTCAGTGCAAGTAAAAAATAGTCATTTTTACAAGGCTAAATATTATAGGTACTTTTAAGATGGGATATCGGGCTTTTTTCTTTAAAATCCCCACAAACAGGGACATCCAGGCGGCTCGGTCAGCTAAGCATCCAACTCTTGGTTTTGGCTCAGGTCATGATCTCATGGTTTGTGAGTTCAAGCCACATGTCGGGCTCTGTGCTGACAGTGCAAAGCCTGCTTGGGATTTTCTTCCCCTCTCTCTGCTTCTCTCCTATTTGTGCTCACTTGTTCTCTCTCTCTCTCTCAAAATAAATAAACTTAAAAAAAATTAAAATCCCCACAGACTTTTTTCGAAATCTAGTAATTAAGGAAATGACCACTTAATCATTTTATTGATTATCATTTTGATTCCTGAGACTGGATCCACCTAAAAGTCATATTTTTAAAATCTTTTATAAAAAGAACATTGAGCTTTTCTGATTTGTCTGGCATTCTTCTAAGTATTTTACATACATTAACTCACTTAATTTTCGTAACAGTCTTCCGACATAATACTCTTTATATTCATTCCATAGATGAGGAGCCCAAAGTCCAGAGAGGTGTAAGTAACCAACGTCACAAAGCTAGTCTGTGTAACTTAACTCCAGTTCTCTTAATGTATCAGATTCTGCCAGAACTAGCTAACTTGCTCAATTCAAAACTAATAGTTTATTTTTAACATCTGTATTACAGTAGGCACTAAAAGGGATTACAATAGAGCCTTTGTCCTTGAGAAGCTTTTATTTAGTTAACTTCAAGAAAAATAGAGTAAAGAAATGATAGGTAAACACGCAACAGAGAGTAATTCTATTGGAAAAAAACAAAATCGGAAATTGTTCTCCCCCAGAGGATCAGCATGGGTCTCTGCCACAGGGGTTTCTGATGTGTGGGGTTTGAAACCTAGCTGTGCCTAAGATAAAACACGGGGGTTCTGTGCTGTCTGGCAGGCAGACAACTCAAAGACAGGGACCAGGGACACTGGAGAGGCAATTGTTTGGGAGGGCTTCCTGAAGAGTGGTGGACATGAGCTCCCTGTTTCAGAGAGGAGAGAGCAGGATAGAGCCATTTTCACCCCTTGCCCACCAGCAGTGACTGTCAGTGAGAGAAAAAGAGTGCTGCCAAATGGAGACCCAAGCAACTTACACCTAGCCCTGCCCCACTGCACGCTGCAGGTGTTATCTCCACTAGAGCAAGCCCACCTGAGAATCAGAGCAGTAGACCCCTCTCCCAGACCAGCATAACCCCCTTGCATGTACCAAGTTTACTGATCATAGAATGCTGCAAAGCTTCAGCTCTGAGGAAAATAGGATCTAGCTTCCTTTGGGTTTGTTTTGTTTTGTTTTTTTGGATACAGAAAGAGCAACTTCTTTATTTTTAAAATTATTTTTAATTTTTTATATATTTTTTTTCTATCAAGCTTCTTTTAACAAGCAAACCAAAACACATCTAGGATCTAGCTTCCTTCCTTCCTTCCTTCCTTCCTTTCTTCCTTCCTTTCTTCCTCCCTTCCTTCTTTCCTTCCTTCATTTATTTTTCACTTCCAAAATGACAAGACAGAGGAATCCAACCCAAAAGAACACGAAGAAATGATGTCCAGAGATTTAATCAATACAGATATAATAAGATGTCTGAACTAGAATTTAAAACAACAATTATAAGGATACTAGCTAGGCTTGAAAAAAGCATAAAAGATACTAGAGAATCCTTATGGCAGAGATAAAAGAACTAAAATTTAGTCAGGCCAAAATTAAAAATGCTATAATGGAGATGCAAATCCAAATGTATGCCATAACAGTGAGGATAGATGAAGCAGAGGAACAAATCAGTGATAAAGAAAATAAAATTACAGAAAATAATGAAGCTGAAAGGAAGAGTGAAAAAATGTAATGGATCATGAAGGTGACTTATGGAACTCAATGACTTACTAAAATGTAGTAACATTTATATAATAGAAGTGTTAGAAAATGAAGAGAGAGAAAAAGGAGAAGGTATATTTGAGCAAATTATAACTGAAAACTTACCTAATTTGGGGGAGGACACAGACATCAAAATCCAAGATGAACAGAGAGCTCTCATTAAATTCAACAAAAGCCAGCTATTACCAAGGCATATCATACTCAAATTCACAAAATACACAGACAAGGAAAGAATCCTGAAAGCAGCAAGGGGGAAAGAAGAGTCCCCCTTAACCTACAAGGAAAGACAAATCAGGTTCACAGCAGATTTGTCCACAAAAACTTGGCAGGCCAGAAGGGAATGACAGGATATATTCAGCATGCTGAATGGGAAGAATATTCAGCCAACAATACTTTATCCAGCAGGGCTATGAATAAGAACAGAAGGAGAGATAAACAAAAACTAAAGGAGTTTGTGACCTGCAAGAAAGGAGGTTGTGACCTGCAACCCTGCAAGAAATATTAAGCGGGACTCTCTTGAGTGGAGAAAAACAAACAAAACCAAAGCAACAAAGAATACAAAGGACCAGAGAACATCACCAGAAACACCAATTCTACAGGTAACACATTGGCACTAAATTCATATCTTTCAGTAATCATTCTGAATGTAAATGGACTAATTTCTCCAATCAAAAGACATATATAGGGTATTAGAATGGATAATAAAAATAAGACCCATCTATATCCTGCCTGCAAGAGACTCATTTTAAACCTAAAGACACCTACAGATGGAAAGTGAGGGGTTGGAGAACCATCTATCAGATGTAGCCAGAGTAGCCATACTTATATCAGACAAACTAGATTTTAAAACAAAGATTGTAATAAGAGGGCTTTTTATCATAACCAAGGGGTCTATCCATCAAGAAGATCTAACAGTTGTAAATATATATACCCCCAACTTGAAAGCACATATATATATAAATCAATTAATAACAAATACAAACTATCTCATTGATAATAATACAGTAATAGTAGGGAACTTTAATACCCTGCTTACAGCAATGGACAGATCATCTAAGAGAAAATCAGTAAGGAAACAATAGCTATAAATGACACACTGGACTGAATGGACATAGCATATATTCAGAACATTTCATCCTAAAGCAGCAGAATATACATTCTTCTCAAGTTGCACATGGAGTATTCTCCAGAATAGATCACATACTGCGTCACAAATCAGCCCTCAATAGGTACAAAAAGATTGAAATCATACCACATATATTTTCATACCATAATGCTATAAACTTGAAATCAAGCACAAGAAAATATTTGGAAAGACCCCAAATACATGGAGGTAACAAAACACCCTACTAAAAAATGAATGGGTTAACCAGGAAGTTAAAGAGAAAATTAAAAAGTACATGGAAACAAATGAAAATGAAAACACAACAGCCCAAAACCTGGGATACAGCAAAGGCACTCCTAAGAGGGAAGGATATTGCAATACAGGCCTACTTCAAGAAGCAAGAAAATTCTCAAATACACAACCTAACCTTACACCTAAAGGAGCTAGAAAAGGAACAACAAATAAAGCTGAAAGGCAGTATAAGAATGGGCATAATAGAGATTAGAGCAGAAATAAATGATATAGAAACAAAGGAACTAACAAAACAGTAGAACAGATCAACAAAACTAAGAGCTGGTACTTTGAAAGAACTAATAAAAGTGATAAACCCCTATCCAGACTAATCAAAAAGAAAAGAGAAAGGACCCAGATAAAATCATGAACAAAAGAGGAAAGATCACAATGAACACCACAGAAATACAAACAATTATAAGAGAATATTACTTAAAAATTATATGCCAACGTACTGGACAATCTGGAAGAAATAAACAAATTCCTAGAAACATAGAAAGTACCAAAACTGAAACAGGAAGAAATAGAAAATTTGAACAGAACCATGACCAACAAAGAAATTGAATCAGTAATAGAAAATCTCCCAACAAACAAAAGTCCAGGGCCAGAAGGCTTCCCAGGGGAATTTACCAGGCATTTAAAGAAGAATTAAGACCCATTCTTCTCAAACTGTTCCAAGAAATAGAAATGGAAGGAAAACTTCCAAACTCACTCTATGAGGCCAGCATTACCTTGATTCCAAAACCAGACAAAAACCCCTTTAAAAAGGAGAATTAAAGGTCAATATTCCTGATGAACATGGATGCAAAACTTCACAATAAGATACTAGCAAATTGAATTTAACAGTCCATTAAAAGAATTATTCACCATGATCAAACAGGATTTATTCCTGGGCTGCAGAGCTGGTTCAGTATTCAGAAATCAGTCAATATGTATACCACATTAATAAAAGAAAGGATAAGAATCATGATCCTGTCAATAGATGCAGAAAAAGCATTTGACATAATACAGCATCTATTGTTGATTTAAAAAAAAAAAACCCTCAACAAAATAAGGGTAGATAAAACATACCTCAATATCATAAAGGCCATATACAAAAGACCCACAACTACTATCATCTTTATTGGCAAAACACTGAGAACCTTTCCCCTATTGTCAGGAACAAGACAAGGATGTCCACTTTTACCATTACTATTTAATATAGTACTGGAAGTCTTAGCCTCCACAGTCAGACAACATAAAGAAATAAAAGGCATCCAAATCAGCAAGGAAGAAGTCAAACTTTGACTATTTGCAGACGACATGATACGCTATGTAAAAAACCCAAAGCACTCTACAAAAAAACTGGTAGAACTAATGCATGAATTCAGCAAGTTACAGGATATAAAATCAATATACAGAAGTCTATTGTATTTCTATACACCAATAATGAAACAGCATAAAAATCAAAGAACCAGTCCCATTTACAATTGCACCATAAACCTTGGTACCTAGGAATAAACCTAACCAAAGAGGTAAAAGATCTGTAGTCTGAAAACTTCATAACACTTATGAAAGAAATGGAAGAGAACACAAAGAAATAGAAAAGGGTCCCATGCTCATGGATTAGAAGAACAAACATTGTTAAAATGTACTACCCAAAGCAACCTATACATTTAATGCAATCTCTACCAAAATAACACCAGCATTTTTCATAGAGCTAGGACAAACAACCCTAAAATTCGTGTGGAACCTCAAAGGATCCCAAATAGCCAAAGCAATCCTGAAAAAGAACAACAAAACTAGAGACATCATGATGGTGGATTTCAGGCTATATTACAAAACTGTAGTAGTCATCAAGACAGTTTTATGTACTGGCATAAAAAACAGTGTCTTCAACAAATGGTGGAAAAACTGGATAGCAACACACAGAACAATGAAACTGGACCACTTTCTTACACCATACATAAAAATAAATGCAAAATCGATTAAAGACCTAAATTTGTGACAGGAACCATCCAAATCCTAGAGGAGAGCACAGGCAACAACCTGTCTGACCTTGGCCATAGCAGTTTCTTACTAGACAGGTCACTGGAGACAAAGGAAACAAAAGCAAAAATGAACTATTGGGACGTGATCAAGATAAAAAACCTGCACAGTGAAGGAAACAGTCAACAAAACTAAAAGGCAACCTTTGGAATGAGAAAAGATATTTGCAAATGACAGTGTGATAAAGGGTTACTATCTAAAATGTATAAAGAACTTGTAAAACTCAATACCCAAAAAACAAATAATCCAGTTTAAAAAATGGACAGAAGACATGAACAGACATTTTTCCAATGAAGACATCCAGATGGCCAACACCCATGAAAAGATGCTCAACATCAGTCATCATCATGGAAACACAAATAAAAACTGTAATGAGATATCATCTCACACCTGTCAGAATGGCTAAAATCAACAACACAAGAAATAGTAGGTGTAGAGGAGGATGTGGAGAAAAGGGAACTATTTTGCATTGTAGGTGTAAATGCAAACTGGTGCAGCCTCTCTTGACAACAGTATGGAGGTTCCTCAAAAAGTTAAAAATAGAACTACCTTACATTCCAGCAACTACACTACTGTTTACCCAAAGGATACAAAATTATAGACTTGAAGGGGCACATACACCCTGATGTTTATAGCAGCATTATCAACAATAGCCAAACTATGGAGAGGAGCCCAAATATCCATCGACCAATCAATGGATAAAGAAGAGGTGGCATACACACACACACACAATGGAATATTATTCAGCCGTCAAAAACAATGAGATCTTGCCATTTGCAATGGTGTGGATGGAACTAGAGTGTATTATGCTAAGCTAAATAAGTCAGAGAAAGACAAATATCATATGATTTCACTCATGTGGGATTTAAGAAACAAAACAGATGAACATATAGGGAGAAGAGAAAAAAGAAAAAGAGGGAAACAAACCATAAGAGACTCCATTAATGATAGAGAACAAACAGGGTTGATGGAGGAAGATGGGTGGGGGATGGGCTATATGGGAGATGGGTATTAAGGAGGGCACTTGTGATGAGCATTGGGGTGTTTTATGTAAGTGATGAATCACAGAATTCTACTCCTGCAACCAGTATGGCACCGTATATTAACTAAGTAGAATTTAAATAAAATTTTTTAAAATGTTCTGTAAATAGAATCAAACAGTGGGAAACTTTCTGAGATTGACCTTTTTTTTTTTTTTTTTGCTAAATATAATGCCCTTGAGATATATTCAGTTTTTTGCATGTATCAATAATTCCTTTTTATTGATGAATAGAATTCCATTGTATAGATATACCATAGTTTGCATAGCCATTCATGCATTGAAGGACATTTGAATTGTTTTCAGGCTTTTGCTGCTATCAATAAAGTTACTATGAACATTTATGTACAGGTTTTTTATAGGTGTTAAGTTTTCATTTCTGTAGATTTGTAAAAGCCTACACATGAGATTGCTGGGTCTGATAGAAGGTTCCAGTTAAGTCTGGTAAGAAACTGCCAAACTATTTTCCATAGTGGCTATACCACTTTACATCTTACTAGCAATGTATACAAGATCCAGTTCTCTGCATTCTCTCCAGCATTTGATATTGTCTCTCTTTCTTAGGTGTGTAGCGATATGCCATCGTGGTTTTAATTTGTATCTCCCTAGTTGCTAATGATGGTCAATATCTTTTTGTGTGCTTATCATAATACCCCTTCTTCACTGAGAGGTTTCTTGATGTCTTTTTGCCCATTTTATAACCGAATTGTTTTACTTTTGAGTTTTGAGAGTTCTTGTGTATATTCTAGATATGAAGCTTTTGTCCAGTATTGTGGTTTACAAATATTTTCTTCCAGGTCATAACTTCTCTTTTCATCTTCCTAACAGGGTTTTTTGCAGGCAAAAGTTTTTATTTTGATGAAGTCTAATTTATCAATTGTTTATTTTTGTTGTCACATCTAAGAGTTCTAGATTCCAGGTAGTCCTAGATTCCAAAGATTTCCTCATGTTTTCTTCTAAAAGTTTTATAGTTTTGTTTTATTTTTGATTCCATAAATCATTTTGAATTTTTTTTAATGTTTACTTATTTTTGAGAGAGAGACAGAGACAGAGTGTGAGTGGGGGAGGGGCAGAGAAACAGGGAGACACAGAATCCAAAGCAGACTCTAGGCTCTGAGCTGTCAGCACAGAGCCAGATGCAGGGCTTGAACCCATGAACCGTGAGATCATGACCTGAGCCAAAGTCAGATGCTTAACCGACTGAGCCACCCGGGTGCCCCTGAATCCGTAGATCATTTTGAATCAATTTTTGTATGAAATATAACGTTTAGATGAAGGCTCGTTTTGCCTATAGATGTCAAGTACAATTTGTTTTAAACTTTCCTGGGGCTCCTGGGTGGCTTAATCGGTTAAGCGTATGACTCTTGATCTCAGCTTAGGTCATAATCTCATGGTTCATGAGTTTGAACCCCTCATTGGGCACAACACTGACAGCTCAGAGCCTGCTTGGGATTCTCTGTCTCCCTCTTTCTCTCTCTGCCCCTTCACCACTCATGCACTTATGCGCACACACACACACACACACACACATACACACACACACTGTCTCTCCCCCCACCCTCTCTCTCAAATTAAATAAACATTTTTTAAAAAAAACTGTCCTTTCTCCACAGAATTGCTTTTGTCTCTGTCAAAAATCTGATCGAAAAATTTTTTTTAAATCAGTTTGGTGAATTTGTGTTTATCTAATCCTGGATTCTTTGTTTCATTGATCTCTGTGTCTGTCCCTCTCTGCTAGTTCACTGTTATGAATGCTGTAGCTGTATAGTAAGTCTTAACAGTAGTGTGACTTCTCCCACTTTATTCTTTTCCAACATTGTTTTAGCTATTCCAGTTCCTTTGCCTTTCTATACAAATTTTAGAATAAGCTTGTGTATATATACAACAAAATTTTGCCAGGATTTTAATAGGAATTACATTATATGTCTAAATCATTTTTTGGGAAATCAGTATCTCTACTATATTGAGTCTTCTAATCCATGGCTGTGGTATGTGTCTCCATTCATTTAGGTCTTCTTTTTTTTCTTTCATTATCGTTATGTAATTTTCAATATACACACCACATACTTTTTTTTATTGGTGTCTTGGTGTTTCACTTTTTTGGAATGATTGTAAATTTTAAATGGTATTATGTTTTTAATTTTGGTTTTTGCATGTTTGTTGCTTACATAGAGAAATACCATTTATCTTTTTTTTTTAATCTCATATCCTGTGATCTTGCTGAACTCACTTATTAAATCTTAGGAAGATTTATTTTCTATTTTTTATTTAAAAACAATTTTTTAATGTTCCTTTATTTTTGAGAGAGAGAGTGCACGCATGCATGCATGCAAGTTGGAGAGGGGCAGAGAGAGGGAGACACAGAATCCAAAGCAGGCTCCAGGCTCTGAGCTGTCAGCACAGTGCCTGACATGGGGCTCAAACTCATGACCTTTGAGATCATGACATGATCTTAACTGACTGAGCCCCCCAGGTGCCCCTATTTATTTTTTTAATATGATTTGTCAAGATAGCTAACATACAGTGTATATAGTGTGCTTTTGGTTTCAGTAGATTCCCATGATTCATCGCTTACATACAACACCCAGTGCTCATCCCAACAAGTGCCCTCCTCGATGCCCATCACCCATTTTCCCCTCCCCCAACCCCCCATCAACCCTCAATTTGTTCTCTGTATTTAAGAGCCTCTTATGGTTTCCCTCCCTCTCTGTTTAAAACTATTTTTCCCCTTCCCTTCCCCCATTGTCTTCTGTTAAGTTTCTCAAAGTCCACATAGGAGTGAAAACAGATGATATCTGTCTTTCTCTGACTAACTTATTTCACTTAGCATAATACCTTCCAGTTCCATCCACGTTGCTGGAAATGGCAAGATTTCATTCTTTTTCATTGCCGAGTAGTATTCTCTTGTATGTATGTATGTGTGTGTCTGTGTGTGTGTGTGTGTGTGTGTATATACATATCTCACATCTTCTTTATCCACTCATCAGTTGATAGACATTTGGGCTCTTTCCATAATTTGGCTGTTGTTGATAGTGCTGCTATAAACATTGGGGTACATGTGCCCCCATGAATCAGCCCAAATCCTAGGAGTTTTTAAATAGATTTACTGGGACTTTCCAGATAATCATGTATTCTACAAAAAAGGAAAGTTTTATTTTTTCCCTTCCAAACAGTATATCATTTATTTCCTTTTCTTGCCTTAGTACACTGGCTAGTACTTCTAGTACTATATTAAATAAGCAGGTATCTTTCTCCTGTTCCAAATTTTAGGGGAAATGCATTCAGTCTTTCACCACTAAGCATGATGTCAACTGTGGGTTTGTTACAGATGCTCTTTATCAAGTTGGGAAAGATTCCATTCTGTATTAGTCAGGGTTCTCCAGAAAAACTGAACCAGAGCCAATAGGATATTACTCAGCCTTTTGGTTCTAGTCAGGTCTTCAATTGATTGGATGAGGACCATCCACAGTAGTAAGGAGAGCAATCTGCTTTACTCAGTCTACCAATTCCAGTATTAATTTTACCCCAAAATATCCTCAGAGGCATACCCAGCATGATGTTTGACCAAATGTCTTGGCACCCCATTGCCCAGTCAACTTGACACATAATATTAATCATCACACCTCTATTCATGATTTGCTGCAAATGAAAAAAATTAATGTCATTAATGACACAGTGAATTTTGTTACTTTTTTTTAAGAGAGGGAGTGGGGGAGAGAGGCCAAAAGAAAGAAAGAGAGAGATCCAGGGATCAGTCCCACGACCCTGGGATAATGACCTGAGTCAAAACCAAGAGTTGGACGTTCAACCTACTGAGCCACCCAGGTGCCCCTTGTCATTTATTTATTTTTTTTTTTTGCATCAGTTAATACATGAGATCATGTGATCTTTCTTTAGCCTATTAATATATGCATTACATTGATTGATTTTCAGATATTGAAACATACTTGCATTCCTGTAATGAATCTCACCTCATCATGGTATATAATTTTTTTTATATATACATAGATTTGATTTTGCCAGTAACTTGTTGAGAATTTTTATGATAATAGTCATGAGGGATATTGGTCTTTAGCTTTATGTTTTGAATTGCCTTTGTCTGCTTTTGGTCGTGAGATTATATTGGCCTTATAAAATGATTGGGAAGTGTTTCACCCTCTTTGTTTTCTGGAAGAGATTGTTTAGAATTGATGTTAGTTTTCCTTTAAATGTTTGGGTAAATTTTCCAGTTAAGCCATCTAGCCCTGAAGATTTGTTTTTCAGAAGTTTTTAGCTGTGGGTTACATTTCTTTAATAGGCATAAGAATATTCAGATTATCTGTCTTATTTTGGGTGAATTTCGGTAGTTTGTGATTTTCAAAGAATTCTTCCATTTCATCTAAATTATCACATTTACATGCAGAGAGTTGTTTTTGTTTTCCCTATTGTCCTTTTGTTGTTATTGTTTTACAGCTTTAGGATCTGTAATTATACCCTCTGTTTTTGATATTGGCAAAGTCTGTCTTCCCTCTTTTCTCTTTTTATGTTTGTCAGTCTTGCTAGAGACTTTTCAATAGTGATCTTTGTAAAGAATCAGCTTTTTGTTTCATTTCTTTGCTCTTTATTATTTCCTTTCTCCTGTTTGCTTTGGGATCATTTTGCTCTTCTCTTTTGAGGGGTTGTTTTCTGTTTCTTAAGTAGGCTCCATACACAGCATGGAGCCCAATGTGGGGCTTAAACTCAGGACCCTGAGATCAAGACCTGAGCGGAGATCAGGAGTCACACTCTTACCCAACTGAACCACCCAGGCATCACTTTTATTTGGTTTCTTAGGTAGGAGCTTAGGTTATTGATTTAAGACCTTTTCTAATGTAAGCATTTAGTGCTACAAATTTCTCTTTCAACACTGCTTTAGCTTCATCCTGCAAATGTAGATATGTTGGATTTTTATTTGGTTCCAAGTATTTTTTTATGTCCTTTGAGACTTCCTCTTTGACCAATGGATTATTTAGAGTGCATTGCTTAATTTCTGTGTATTTAGAGAGGTTTTTTTCCTATTACACTTCTGTTATTGATTCAGGTTTGATCCCATTGTGGTCAGGAAACATGCTCTGTTATTAAATATGTCGAGATCTGTTTTATGAGCCAGGATACAATCTATCTTGGTGAATATTCCATGGGCGCTTGAAAAGAGTGTGTATTCTGCATTTGTTGTGTGGAGTGTTCTGGAATTGCCTGTTAAATGTCGTTGGTGGACAGTGTTGTTGAGTTCTTCCACGTCTGTGCTGATTTTTTATTTAACAGGTCTACTGATAGCCACAAGAGTCATGGAACACTTTTTTGTTAGCCCTTCTAAAACCATGGCTAAAATAGTCCCATTGAGCTGGGCCCTTCGTAATCTGTTCTAAGCCCTTTTCCCCTGAGTGTAATAGACATGTTGCTCTCACAGTATTTGAATTTTCAATATTCCTTGTCATTCATTGCTTGCATTTTAAAACCCAAATATTTCTTCACTATTGTGTCTTCTGTAGTTTCTCCTGAAGATAGGTGTCTTTGAGTCAGTCTTTGAGTGAGTAGACTGATCTCCTTCCTACTCTCCTGAAAATATACTCATGAGGAAAAATTAGTCTCTTTCAAGGAGAAGAAGAGAAAATTGAATTTGCAAGGTTGCTAATCATTAAGCTACAGTAAAAGGACTGCTTATGTTGGGGGGGAAATCTGTACAGTTCTTGAGGGCAAGGGCTGTGTATTTTTGTGTTTCCCATGGTCCCTTCCTAGAAAAGTGCCTTCCACATATTTGTGGAATGACTTCAAAATAAATGAATGAATACTGGATGATGTGAGTCATCAAAAAAACAAAGACACCCACTCCCTAATCTGGTACTCTTCTCAGGCTTTATTGAGACTTTGGAAAACCAGAAGGGTTTCCCAAGTCTGCAGTGTTTGATTACTGGCTTCATTCCAGCCTGGCTGTTGTGAAATGAAATACGCAAGGAAAGAGCTCTGCATACAAAAATGAAGCCTGATTTAATTTTTAAATCAAGTAAAAAATAAATTTCAGATTCTACATGTATAACAAATTGGAAAGAAATGGTCCATTTCAGCCTAATACTCTGCCTCTTTGCCTGAAGCTGAAGCTGGTTTAATTCACCATGACAAATTTAAATGTATTTACTACATGTACACTCATGCTTTGTATGAAAGAAGGCCATTATTTTACTTATTCAAGTTTTCCCATGTTCCATACCCGGTTTGAGCAGTGAAATGTCTAAGTTCCATAGCAAGTTGATGACATGGAGAGTGGGTTATTGTTCATACCGTGATTTTTTTTTCATTAGATAGTTTCTGTGGTGAGCCACAAACTGGGTAGCACTGGAATTACCACTGTTTGAATAGTATATAAAAATTTTATTGGCCTGTTGATTGACATGTGTTTGAAACATTAAGAAGTCAATTAACTTCTTGTTGATAAGCCAGAATCCTTAAAGTAACTTTCTTTCCCCCCTGAATTGCTGTTAGTTTCATTCTCTTTGTATAATGACCTTCATCTGGTATTATATTTTTTGATGATCAAAAACCTTTATAACATGTCCAAAGGAAACTTAGCTAGACAAAGACAAGGTCAGCTGACCCAAGATGCCTATCTATAAATGGAGTAAAGTGAGAATAAGACTTCTCCAGCCAAGTCAAATAAGAAACAATTAGACCACAATTGTCTACGATTAATGAAATCATACTTGGGAGACATTTGTTTAAATCTGTTCAGTTCTTGTACCTCTCTGTCAACCAGTCCTCTGTACCACATTGAAGTAATGCCAGGGCTCCTTTTTCCTGGCTTGTATTTCTGCTCGGTACACACATTGTAAACTTCACAACTTTCATAAAGGTATAGAGGAACCAACTCCATATCGTACGTGCATTTAGCAAGTCTGATGATGGTCAGAGTCCACTGTGAGAAGTGATTTTATGTGAAAATCCTCCCACGTATCTGGTTTCTTATGAGTGACAGACTGCCTTTCCCAGCTGCATGGTGAAATTACCAGCTGTGCCACTGACACATTGGCAGTGTGACAACCTGTAGCTGCTTCCATCCACAAATGAGGTATTTAATTTAAACGTTATGACTTCTGTTTCACATTTTGAGTGACCTCAGGACAAAATCTGGGTCAAAATTAGGCTGTATATGACCAAAGATTGCTTTGAGTTGTTTTTCTTTTGCTTCATTTTGGGGGACTCTCCAAAGCTTGAAAATGATTTTGCTTTCCTTTCTAAATTGATCCTTTTTCCACTTGGCAAACGTGACGTTTTTCCTCTCTGCAGAAGCCAGCGTGGCTTTGCCTACCGGTTTTCACTCCCATTTCACTCTGCCTGCGTCACTCTCTGACTTGTCACTGCACCAGTCCATCACAGGCACTTGTGAGCTCCGGGACCTGGTGGGGCCTCTTCCTTTCAGGGTGAAAGCTAGCATGTTTTCCTAAGGATAACAATGTGGATACAGTGAAAACAAAAATGAACGTTGAAGGAAAAGGAATTCAGTTTCGAGAGGATGAGAAAGGGAAGTGTGATGAAAACAAAGCTGTTTCCAAAGAAAGGGCTCACGTGTGGTCAGAGGCAGGGAACTTGGAGAGCTCTGGCCTTGTGGGAGACAATGGTGGGAGGCCCTGATGGCTAAGTGAGAACAGAGGGTGGATGAAGAGAAAGGAAATCTTTGAAATGATCTTCAGTTAAATATGTGATTTCTAGAATCAGTCCTAGTTTCACAGCCACTCAAGGGCCTACTTTAAAGTTTCAAATGAATGAGGATAGCTCTATTTTTGTAGCATCTGAAAATCAAGAAGGGCCATTTTAGCTTAGCATTTTAAAAATTACCATCTGGTCTGAGGGGAAAAGGGAAAAGAAGGGGACACAGAGAACACAAATAATTGAGTATAGGCTGGGAGCAGTCCAAGTCAAGTGCACTCATTAAAGGTTTGGAGATATCTAGAGCCAGAGCTCCTATGGAAGCAGACTGGAGAGTTTGTGAAATTGAATGCAGTCTGTGAACTTGAGGAAAGGTGGGATGTGTTACTTATCTTGGCAATCCCAGCACCTGTTAAAGAGAAGTTGGGGAGGGAAGGATATAGGAAGGAAAGAGTCAGAGAAACTATTAAAAACAGTGATGACTGCTTAGAGCTTTTAAGTGGGGTGGGAAAAAAATAGAATGGAAAAAAAAAGCATTCATAACTGCTCCTTAGTTAACTTTTGCTCCCACTGAATTAATCCCTGGAATTCATGTAAGGATTTTTTGATAACACGTTTCTGACGTGTTAACTATTGCCTTTGTCAAAGAAAGCAAAAGGAGATGGCAAGTTTCGCATTCATCTTAAGCAGAATACTATTGCTTTATTTTTTCACTGAGGTGAAATTCACACAACATAAAATTAACCATTTTAAAGTGTACACTTCAGTGGCAGTGAGTACACGCATGGATAGTATGCCACCACCTGTATTAGGCTCCAAAGCATTTTCATGAACAGTTGCTTTACTTAATGCCTGAGTGTCCTGGAACCACGCAGGGCTTTTTACCTTATTTAAAAGATATGTAGATAGAGATATAAATATATAGCTATGTGTGTGTATAGATAGAGATTTATTTAGATATATCTCTCTAGAGACAGAGGTACAAACACACACACGTACACACACACACACACACACACCCCTCCATATACATGCATATATACCTAGTCAGTGTTTTGTAACAGTCTCTGGGGACCAAATGCCATCGTGTTCATAGTCTGTCTTTTGGATTTCTCATTTTCCTCCCCACAAGTCATTGGGTAAAACCGTACCTTTTTAGGCTAACATTTCCTCTTTGGTAGCTGCTTCTTGGTGATTTTTCTCCTGGCCTCCTGGTATAATCCTTATTTTTTGTAGCATGGATGCAGTGAATTTTCTTTTTCTGTCTTCTTTTTCTGGTCATGAATTTCTTTTTCTAATGTAAGACGTGTATGAAGTTAAATCAGCTGTGGAAAACTTACTACTTCTCTACATGGAGCATGAGAGTTAAGATTCTCCTTCCACCGGGACCACATTTTATACTTGTCAGCCACATGCTTCTTGCCTTCCATGGACCCTTTTCCACAGGGTCAAAAGGACAAACTCTGATTTTCTCCAAGGCACATTGGCAAATAATTATAAAAATGTTCTTCAAAAAGACGTTTCAGTCAGGGTTGAGAAAACTATGATTATCCTTGGTTTACTAAGGGAAATGAGTAAACACCTTGCAAATTTCAAACACTGTTGTGGCTTACATAAAAAGATATTTTCCCATTCTTGTTTAGAGGAGTGGAAAGGGTTCGATTTGAAACAAGCCAGAGAGCTGGAGCTGGTATCGCACACTCTTAAAAACAGCAAGAAGTTAGGTGCCTGGGTGGCTCAGTTGGTTAAGCATCTGACTCTTGATCAGGTCATGATCTCATGGTTTGTGAGTTCGAGCCTCACATCAGACTCTGCCCTAACAGTGCGAGCCTGCTTGGGATTCTGTCTCCTTCTCTCTGTTCCTTCCCTGCTTGCACTTTCTCTCTCTCTTTCTCAAAATAATAAACTTAAAAAGAGCAAGAAGTTCCCTGCTGATAAGACCTTTGAATTATAGAAAGAACATGTTGTGACTGATCATTCCTTTTAAGAAATGTGAATACTAGGTTTATAAGTTTCATATGTTCATGATATCACAATTTCCATATTCTATCATAAAGAATGAAATCTGTGGCGGGATCAGCTGTATAATTGCCAAGGGCAGCAAATTCCATTTGTTAGCAGAATACCGTTTTGCATTCTTGGTCTTCCTGATTTCACCTTCAAGTCATTTAAACAGATCTTTCACAAAGCAATTTTTTAAAAAATGTTTATAGCTGGCAGTTTGTGAAAACATGTTTGCTCTTATGGGCTAAATAATTGCTTTTTTCTAAAGACAGGTGTCACATGCTCAGATCAATTGTGTCCACATCTTCAGAGCTCCAGATGCTGTTTTTCAGAAGATTTGCTTACACAATACAGGATTGTGTAGATAAGTGTTGTTGTGGAGGCAGCCCCCAGAGCTCAAGGGACTTGATCTGTTGCTGTTTCATTATTCCGAAGCCAACTGCCCCGTTTCAGCTTTTCCAGGAGCCGTGATTCACCTGTGTGCAGTCACATGGGGAGAAAAAAATTCCTCACTGCTCATTGCCAAAGGAGGCCAGAAGTGGGGTGGGGGTGGGGGCTGGGAGTCCGTGGGGGGTGCAGCTTTCCCTTCTCTCTCCAGGCACTGGGTGAGGCTTCTGTGTGGCACACTTCCAATCTTCGGTCACAGGAGAAGAATTCCCCATTTTTAATTTACAGGCTTCATCAAGAATTCCCCCTGAGTATTTGCTTTACATTTTTTCTTTAAATTTCCATAGTATTGTTTTCTCTGGTCTGCATCCATTTGTTATACCTTTGTTGTGGTACGAGAGAAAAAATGCCATCCCAGGAATCAGGTTTGGGTTTTACTGTCATCTTTGTCAATAATTAGGTGTGTGGCTTGAAGCTAATCATTTAGCCTCTCTGAGCTCAGTTTCTCCTCCCTATCAAATGAGCATGATAAAAAGCCACAGTAGAAGAAGCACAGATGTCAGACCCACTTGCTGTTAAACAGGCCACTGCCTCTGCTTGGAAGGTGATTGCCTACCACTCAAAACCGCTAACTCCTGCTCGCCTCCTGCCGGAATGACTTCATGTTCCTTGTACGTCCTGGACCTCCTAGTGTCATAGATAGAGCAAAAGCCCAAAACGTGTTCTTAAAATTGTGATGGTGACTTAGCTCTTAGATTCTTTCTGGGGTTCCTCATGGTTTATTTAAGGAACACCTGTCACTCACATATGTGCATTCAAAAGCTCGGTTATGCGCCTCCCATCCTGCCCTATCCAGTAGCCTTCTCTCTTCTGTCTTTTTCCACGCTTTGACTGTTCTTTCTTCCTCTCTCTCATTCACACCCCTGACCTCCCATCGGGATCCACGTTGAAGCCCCAGTTTTCATCTTCCCCTTGACATCCTCTCCAACCTTACTTTCTTTACGAAGACCCTGGGTGTTAGCCTGTTAACCTCCATTCTTGGGCAGCTGTCTTCATCAGCTTCTGCTGTAGGAACTATACTTTTACCTCAGTTCTATTGAGAAATAGAACTTAGTTTTTATTTTTAACAGTTCTCTCCATTTTTCTGTCCCTGAACCCAGCACACTCACCTTTGTTTTATAGGAAGCATTTGGTGCTGACAAAAACTCTAAGCACTCTGGGAATTAGATGTGTAAGAGCTTATGGATTACTGATGGACTTGAACCAAATGTGAATTGGATAAGGTCTTTCTCAGTGCCTTTTCTTCGTCTACTTCAATAAACTCTTTTTTTTTTTCATTTCTAAGACAGGCACTCCTCAGGCCTCCTGACTTTTCTTTTTTATCAGCTAATTCTGAAGCAGACTGATGCTCTTTGGGCCACATGCAGATACAGACATGTTTTGTCTTATTCATATAGTTGGTCAGTATTCGGACCATGTGGTTGATCAGGATATTTCACATTGCACAAAACCCACATTTCTGGCTCTTTTTGAAGAATTGGAAGGGCACATGACTGCGGGGCAGATATTAGCCAGAGCTGACTGACTAGTGACTTCCCCATGCAGGATACGTGGTCTCTGTGGTATCTTACCTCTGTTTCACTTACATGGGCTCCCTGAGTGGACCGTGTTGCTGTCCAGCCTTCACACTCTTTCCTGAGGACCTTAAAGGGTGGTAGTAGCACAAAGGGGTGACTGGTGGGTCTCATACACATCGTGAAGGACTAGACACAGTCCATGCAAGTGAGGGCGGTAGGCTTATTGCGCACAGTATCAAGACAAACCTGCTGTCCCTGAACCTTCCTCTTTAAAGTCCTGGAGCTACCTCTACCGATGTGGCAGAATAGTTAATACTTATTGGATTGCTTATTATTATTATCTTGGTGTATTTCTAATACAAAGATCAATGTGTTTCTTCATATTTCCCTTCCTCTTTTTATTAGGAACAGTCACAGGAAATTATTCCCTGGTGGGGATACTTGTACATTTAGAATCATAAATCTCTACAGGTAATTCCTTAGCAATAATTTAATCTCACACTCTCTTTTTAAAGCTTAGATAATAGAGTTAAGAGGGGCGGATGCCTTGTCCAGAGTCTTAGGACTAATAGCAAACATGAACAAGGAAAACCAGTTCTTCTCACTCCCAGCTCCAGGCTCGGCTCTAGGCCACACTACAAATGAAGCATAGATTTCTCTCCTCTCTAAGGGTAACCAAGTATGTATTCTTTACGTGGAACAGAGGAAATGGGGTTGGGCAACACACATACTGGGGTTCAGAATCTAGGTCTGCCATTCTGATATTTAGGCAAGCTTAAGTGAAGTATTTAATCTCTATAAACTTCCTTTTCTTCACCTGTACAACAGGGACCATAGCACCTCACTTCATAGTCTTATGTGAACAAACTAGTATGTGCATAAGGGGCCTCCATGGTAATTCCTACGTCTTCCTCGCCCCCTTTGTCAGAGGTTAAATGTTCTCTTCCAAAAACCGAGAGGCTTAACAAGGAGTTAAATTTTTTTTTTAACTTAAGCCAAGGAATGTCTGCACAGTGCCCAGCTTGAATGATGTGGTATGCCTAACTGTTTTCATGTTGATTTTCATGCCACAGTGAGCCCCTTCAGGCATGAAAACAACCAAGGATTATTTGCTTCTCTGTTCTTTCTTTTTTGGCTCTCTTGTTGTATTTTCATCACAGTCTCCAGCCCTTCCAAAAGCAGTCTGTCAGGATTTACTAGTGAATCTCAGCTTTCTTCTGCTGGGCCACCGTTCAAGGACATCTTTCTGAATCTGCCGCTCTCAAGGAGGAGCTCATCGGCATGGGCCCGATTCTCAGTTACATAATTTGTTTCCTCATTTTCTGGAAGCTTCTTCTGAGCTTTGCCTTGTACTGTCACTCCATCCAGATCTTTCCCTTCTGTGAACTTCTCTTGAACTTATAAGTTAGCATGTAATTGTTTCTAGTCATCGTAACCTCCGTTAATTTTCTCCTTTTCCAGATTAGGTTGTGAGCATTTTAAGGCCAAAAACTAAGTTTTCTGGCTTTGTCATTATCCTCTATGGAGTTTAGCGATGTGTCAGGTGCTTAGAGAGGTCTTTGATTAGTAACTCACATGAAGGGAACTGGAACACACCATGACAGAAATTAGCCGCTCCTGATCCCAGCTCCCATCAAAGCACTGCACTGTCTTCCTTCTCGGTCGACCAGCTAAATATCTCCTCCTCTAGTACCACCCTCTTGTCCCTCTTGATCCCACTGAGAAGTGAACTGTGATCCACTGCTTCCTGGAGCATCTTTATTACTGGGATCCTCTCCCTCCCCACTAGCCAGGTGTTCCATGCCTTCCTACTTATCAGAAAGCACGGGAACTTGGACGTCACCTCTTCTAAGAGTGCCACGGCAAGTTTAAAATGCCTGAGCTCTCTTCAGATTGAAAAGGATTAGGCAACAAAACCAAGCCTTTGGAACTCAGGTCTTCCTTTATTGACATTCTGCCAAAATGCCGCTTGATTCTTAAGGAAAATGTCATTCATTGAATTATTTTTTATTTTTGAAGAGGACCTGCAACTATCAATGTAGACTTACTTTCTTTTTTTCTTTCTTTCTTTTTTTTTTTTTTTGGCTTATTTATTTATTTTGAGAGAGTAAGAGAGAGAGAGAGAGAGAGAGAGAGAGAGAGAAAATCCCAAGCAGGCTCTGCTCTGCCAGGACTCGATCTCACAAACTGTGAGATCATGACCTGAGCCAAAATTAAGACTTGGATGCTTAACGACTGAGCTACCCAGGCACCCCAATGTAGAATTGCCATTTCCTGATATGATAAGATCTAGGTATCAGAGCAAGATTTTACTGATTATATTCTGAACGTCTATCCTTTGAAGTTCTTTATGTCTGAACTTGTTATTATTTTATAAGCTTGGTATTATTTACACATGGCTATAATTATTTGCAAATAAATTATTCACAAATTTGTTACTATTTTTCATCGAATAACTGCTGTGAGCTGGGCACCGTTGATGACAGAAATGACAGTGAGACACGGAGGGCATTTATGCTCAGAGGGGTATAGAATCAAGGAGACAGGCATGGCCCCAAGTGCAAGGCTAGGAAGGAGGGATCATGTGGACTGGAGACTGAACTGGCTGACCTCCCTCAGGGTTCTAAACAAAACATCAGTGTGATTATTTGGAAGTATTTTAAATCCCAGGCCCTCTTTTGGAGGTGAGAGCAGGTTAATGAGCAATTATGTCATTATTCCCGGCTGCGCAAACTACATAGTGAAGAATATGGCATGAGGCTTCAGGATGTCTGTCTGAATAGTTCCAGAAGGCAGGAGCAGCAAATGTACTTCAAAGCACCCAGAACAAATAGCCGTTTAAGTCAGTTTTTAAATCAATAGCAGATCGGGCACCACAAGAAGAAGCCTGTTTCCCAGCCAAACAGTGAACAATCCTAAAAGTCCAGGCTCCCACAGTCTCTGGGGAGTAATTAGGACTTGTTTGGTAATCAGCCAATTTGGATTTCTGAGAATGATTCTAAACGCAAAACGATAAAAGTTGGGTAAAGTAAACTAACCATTGCTTCATAATCGAATCGCATAATTCAATTAGAGAATCACAAAGTTAGAAATGTTGGAGGGTTTCTTGTTTTGTTTTTTGGTTTTTGAGTTTTTTTTAAGGAAAAGTTATTTAAAAGCAGTGCTATTAAAGTAAAAATAACTCCTGGCTAAAAATACATGCTAAAACATTTATCTCACGAGGGACCTAAAAACAGTTAAGTGTCCAAGTTGGAGTCTAGCCCTCATTAGACCAATAAATTGGTTTTGGAACTCTAAAGTAATTATTTGATTTCTTTTGTCTACACAGCCAGTTCAGATTTGCGGGATTGTTTGCATTAGTGTTGGCAAAACACTGTAAACATCCAGGTTCTGGTTGCCGTGTTTTTATTATAAAGCACAGGAAAATTACTTCCATCAGAAGAAATGAAGGGTTAGGATAAATTGTGAATAAACAATAGGTTTTGGTCAGGTTCAAATACAGCCTGCTCTTTATCCTGCACTGGGAAAATAAGACAATTCTATATTTACACATAAAGCAACCCTGGTATCTGTAATAAAAGGGAAAGATTCTTCTGAATTGTTTGTTTAGTTTCATTTTGTTGTTTAATCAACAGTGCAGATACAAGAAGGGGTTGAACAGCATCTTACCAAATTATGCTTTTTCCTGTGATACCATTTTTGATCCTTAAGTTTCCTTCCAGCTTTAAGAGTCTTTGATTCTTGATTCTAAAGTGATGTACCAGGAAAGTCCACCAAAGCAGGGCTCTTTGGAACAGGCCCAGTCGGCTCTGAAGCACAGATGTTCTCAAGAGGGAAAGCCAGTCTACGAGATGTGGTGTGTGACTAACTTGCAGAATATTGTCTGATTAGAGGTACCTCAGAGCTTTCCCTACCTCTGCTAACATAACCTTGGGGACCACCATATCTGGCATTTGTATGTCTTAGTAACCAATATGGAGAACTAATTATTAACTTAATGAGCAGCAAAACCTTACTGAGCCCTACTACAATAACAGGGTAGCTTACTCTAATAAGAGAAAACGACTATAAAATAGTTCATAGAAGTTTAGTTCCAACCCCACTTCTGATTGAGTTGGATGGTATTATTTCCCTGAACTAGATTTTTGGGGTTACCATGACATTCACCAAAAGATCCAAATCATTTTTACATGAAAGTTCATATGATGAAACAGTAATTAAATTAAGTTCGGTTAAATGTTTTCATTATTTTTACTAAGTTATCACTTTGATTCATTAAAAGTGAAGAGTGAATAATCAAATATAGTTTGTGAATTTCAATAATAAGGAATGATAAAGGATCTTAATCCTGTTTTATATGGAAGTAATTAGGACATTTAGGTTTCTAGGCTAATTCAGATGCCCCCACCATCCCTCATTCTTTTGAGTTGGCTTTCTGATCATAGTACAGCCAGATCAGCACACAGTATTCTAAATATATGGTCAGAACAATTCCTCTGACTTCATTCAGTTTCGTTGTTTATACAATGAAGAACTTTGCTTGTTTTTATTTCTGCTAGGCCCTGTTGGAATTGGAATTCTATCTTCCAAATTTTTACAACTTTTCACTAAATATGGAATGATATTCTGATATTCTTTTGCCTTCCAGTCAATAAGAAATTTCTTTGTAGAACTTAGGAATAGCAAAAAGAACTAACTCATCCTTGTGGTACTTTCTAAATTCATAATACACAAATAGGTAATCACATGGCTAATAGAAATATTAGTATCCTTGTTTGTTTCTTTCTCTCACTTTTTAAAATAAATTTATTTTTTAGAGCAATTTTAAGTTTATAGCAAAATTCAGCAGGAGGTACAGAAATGTCCCATATACCCTCTGCCCCTATATATGCATAGTCTCTTCCATTGTCAACATCCCCCACCAGAGTGGTACATGTGTCACAACTGATGAATCTCCATGGGCACATCATTGTCACCCACAGTCATAGTTAACATTATCTTTCACTCTTGGTGTTGTACATTCTATAGGTGTTGACAACTGTATAATGACATGTGTCCCACATTGTAATTTCATACAAGCTACTCTCACTGCCTTACACATCTTCTGTGCTCTGCTTATTTATACCTCTTACGGGCGTGTACCCATTTGTAGAGTATTTTGTTGTTTTAGTTTGCATTTCCCTAATGACATATGAGGTGGAGAATCTTGTCATATGCTTGTTTGCATCTATCTATCCATCTTCTTTGATGAAGTATCTATTAAGATCTTTGGTCCATTTCTTAGCTGGTTTGCTCATTTTCCTACTGTTAAGTTTTAAAACTTTTTTTTTTTTTGTATATTTTGGATACCAGTCCTTTACCAGATACATCTTTCGTAAATATTTTCTCCTGGTCTGTGGCTTGTTTTTTTCATTCTCATGACAACGTCTTTTGAAGAAGAGAAGTTTTTTATTTTATTAAAGTCCAGCATATCAATTATTTCTCTCATGGATCATGCCTTTGGTATTGTCTCTGAAAACAAGGTCATCTAGATTTTCTCCTATGTTATCTTCTAGGAATTTCATAGTTCTGCATTTTACATTTAGGTCTATAATACATTTTGAGTTAGTTTTGTGAAGGGTGTAGGGTCTGTGTCGAGGTTCTTTTTTTGCACGTGGATATCCAGTTTTTGAAAAGATTGTCTTTGCTCCATTGGTTGCCTTTATCCTTTTGTCAAATATCAATTAATTGTATTTCTGGCTGTCTGTTCTATTCTTTGAATCTATGTGTCTGTCTTGATTAGTGTTTTATAGTCAGTCTTGAAGTTGGGTAGTGTTAGCCCTCCAACTTTGTTCTTCTGCAGTATTGTGTTAGCTAGTCTCTGTCTTTTGCCTCTCTAAACTTTAAAATCATTTTGTTGAAATCTATAAGATAACTTGCTGAGATTTTGACTGAGATTACTTTGAATCTGTAGATCAAATTGAGAAGAACTGACATCTTGACAATATTCAGTTTTCATGTACACATAGAATATCTCTCTATTTGTTTGGCTCTTTGATGTTTTTCATCTGAGTTTGTAGTTTTCTTCAAATAGATCTGGACATTTTGTTAGATTTTTTACCTAAGCATTTCATTGTTTAGGGTGCTAATGTAAATGGTAATATGTTCTTAACTTCAAAAGTCAGTGTTTAGTAGGAAAGTGATTAACCTTTATGTATTAACCTTATATTCTATAACCTTGCTCCGGTCACTTATTCTAGGAATTTTTTGGTCAGTTTCCAATCTTCTACATAGATGATCATACCATTTACAAACAAAGACAGTTTTATTCCTTCCTTCTTGATCAGTACACCTTTTATTGCTTTATCTTATTCCATTGGCTAGGACTTCTAGTACAATGTTGAAATAGTGATGAAAGGGGACATCCCTGCTTTATTCCTGATCTTAGTGGGAAAGCTTCTCACCATTAAGTATGTTAGCGGTAGGTTTTCTATAAATATTCTTTATCAAATTGAGGAAGTTTTCATCTCTTTCTACTTTACTAAGAGCTTTTATCACAAATGGGTATTGGATTTTGTCAAATGCTTTTCCCCATCCATTGATATTATCATGTGATATTTCTTCTTTAGCCTGTTGATGTGATACATTATATCAGTTGGTTTTCAAATGTTGAACCCACCTTGCATACATGGGATTAATCCTACTCAATTATGGATTGAGTATAATTATTTTTAAACATTGTTGGATTTGATTTGCTAATATTTTTATTGAAGATTTTTGCGTCTATCTTTGTGAAAGATACTGGTCTGTAGTTTTCTTTTCTTGTAATATCTTTGTCTAGTTTTGGTGTTAGGGTAATTCTGGTATCCTAGAATGAGTTAGGAAGTATTCCTTCTGCTTCTATCCTCTGACAGAGATTGTAGAGAATTGGTATGGTATCTTAATATGGTATACTTCAGGGACATTTGGGTGTCTTAATCGGTTAAGTGTCCAACTCTTGATTTCAGCTCAGGTCGTGATCTTGGGGTCATGGGATCGAGCCCCACGGGTTGGGCTCTGCTCTGAGCACGGAGCCTGCTTTAGAGTCTCTCTCTCTCTCTCTCTCTCTCTCTCTCTCTCTCTCTCTTTCTACCGCTTGTGCTTGCTCTCTCTCTTAAAAAAAAAAAGTGTGCTTCATAAATTCGCATGTCACATGTCATCCTTTTATAAGTATAATGATACTAATATCTGTATCATTCCAGTTCTGGCATAGGTGCTGTCAAAGCAAATACTTTCTCTTTTGAGGAGAAAAAATGCATTTTCAACATTGAAAGTTTTCTGAGTTTACAAGTTACTGCTTTATACAATCTCTTTTGGCTTTTTTGGGGTACAAATTCACTGTGTCTATCAATGATAAAGATGGCTGGATTTCAACTTATACTTTAGCGAATGGAAGATATTGGATGTTATACTACAGTAGAGACCATGATAGGATGGTCTCTCTGCTCCTAGGAGTAGGGATGGGGATGATTGAAGACAAGTCTAAGCTGAGTCCTACATTTCTGACTTGGGTAAGTGAGTGAAATGAAGGATTAGCTTTAGATACATGCTGAACTTCAGCTGCATTTGGAAGTGGGGATGTCCAGTAGGCCAGTGGCTGCACAGTCAAAGCTCAAAGAACAATCTGTACTATAAACATTGATTTGGCAACAGTTGAAAGGGTTGGGTAAGAAGATATAAATGTTGGGAGAGCCTTCTTATATAAAGTCCAAGTTAAAAGGGTTGGGTGGATGGATCTAGGAGGAAGAAATATTAAGGGCAAGATGGCAATAGGGGGCAAGAGAAAAATTGGTTATTGGAGACACTAAGTATAAAATTACTGTCTTTTGGGGTGCCTGCATGGCTCAGTCGGTTAAGCGTCCGACGTCAGCTCAGGTCATGATCTCATGGCTCATGGGTTCAAGCCCCACATTGGGCTCTGCGCTGACAGCTCAGAGCCTGGAGCCTGTTTCCAATTCTATGTCCCTCGCTCTGCCCCTTCCCTGCTCATGCTCTATTCCTCTCTGTCTCTCAAAAAATAAATTAAAAAGTTAAAAAAAAATTTTTTTTAATTACTGTCTTTTCTCTTTGTGAATGTTGAAAGGTCTTTCAAGGAAGATACTTACAACTTCAAATTTATTATTGCTATTTCTGATTATTTGGGTTAACAATTTCAGGTGCCCACTAAAGTCCAGAGACTATAATTATTTTTAGCTTTTATTTTGGAATCATTTAAACTCACACAAAAGTTGCAAAAATAGTAGAGAATTCCTGTATATCATTTATCCTGCTTCCGCTAGTGTTAGCACCTTATGTAACCATAGTATAGTTATTACAACGAAATTAACACTGGTATACAGTACTATTAACTAACAGCCTTTACGTGGAGTAGGGGAAAAGTAGTTCTCCAAACAAGGGAATGCTGCGCAAAACAAAGATAGATGTCTACCATATCTCAGCATCTGTTACGTGCTAAGCACTGTTCTCAGGGGGTGGGATACATCAGCTACCAGACAGACAGACATCCCTGCTCTCGTGGTTTATCTTCAAGCTGGTCTTGTTCAGCTACAAAAGCATGTTGGAACTTGGGCAGCCAATAGAAGTGACATAGAGTGCTTATTAGACTTCTGAGGCTAATCTGCCCCCTATTTCTTGGTCAGTCACTTGAGGCCATCTCATTCATGGTGGGTAGCAAGCTAGTATTTATGCCCCAGTGATGTCTTTGTAGAGTTTCACTGTGGCTTCCAAAGTTTCAGACCAATAGATGGTGTCATGGTGGTTCAAGTGTCTGTAGCATCTAGAATGGGGAGATGAACTGGGACTGTTTCAGCCCCAGGGTACAGCCTGTTGTCAGGAGCCAGTCAGGTTACTGCAGGGTTTCCGTCTCAGGCCAAAATGGGATGAAACAATCAGGAGCCTAGATGAAATTATCCAATTACCCACCCATATGGTGGGGCTCAAGCTGAGGCCCACTGGACACACAGGAATTCAGAGACTTCCCACACACACATCAGATCCATCCTTAAGGCAGAAATACCAACTCCATTTTATGAGCCACGCCCCTAGAAAAGGTGGTGTGCATGCCAATCTTGGTTAGATTGACTCGGGATGCAGGCAGGGCCCAGTCTCTGAAGAGGAAAAAGTCTTCAGATAAGAAATTACTATACAATGGCAGTAAGCACATGCTATCAGCAAATAAAAATAATTGTTAGTGTTGGGGCAGCTGGGTGGCTTAGTTGGTTAAGCATGTGAATTGATGTCAGCTCAGGTCATGATCTCATGGTTTGTGGGATCAAGCCCCGTGTTGGGCTAAGCACTGACAGCATGGCGTCTGCTTGGGATTCTGTCTGTCCTTCTCTCTCTGCCCCTCCCCCGGGCATGCACACTGGCTCGCTCTCTTCCTCCATCTCAAATAAACATTTTTAAAAAGGTAATTGTTAGTGTCTTTTAACAAGACCCACATTTTCATGTAATCCTCAAAACAAAAACTATGAATAAAAGACACAGAAATCAGAATTGTAGTTGCAGGTTTAAAAATTCAGATCTAACTTGCTTAAACAAAAAGGAAAATTTTTCAGTATTGGCAATACAGTGATGATTAAGACAGATCCTCCCCTGCTCCCTTCTCCATCCTGATCTCACTATGGACTGATAACACTTCCCCCTTTTGGGGTATTAGGAAACACAGTTCCATGTTTCAGCTCTGGAAATCACATTTAATGCTAGGTACCACACTTTTAAAGGGCCACTGACAAATTGGAACATGTTCAGAGGAAAATGACCCAGATGGTGAGGGAATACGAAACCAAGTTATATGAGAAACATTTGGAGGAAGTGGGGAGATTAGCTTGAAGAAGAGATTAACCAGAGAGTATTACAGAGACCACAGTTTTTAGATTCTGGAAAAGATACTACATGGGGTAGGGATTTTTCATTCTCTACCTACTGGAACTTCCCAGAACAAGGGCTATTGCAGGGGAGATACAGGAAGAACATCAAAAAGAACTTGGTCAAAATCAAAGTCATGCCAAAAGGAATGGTCATCATTGGAAGCCTCAGGTCCCAAGCCCCACATCTCTGGAGTTCTTCTAACAGAGGACATCAGTCACTGCCTGCTCACATTTTCCTTTCTCCATGGATCTTTCCAGATCCCCCCATGGCCAATAACCTCTCTTTCCCTTGTTCTCCGTTTATACTTGTTCCCCTCTGAGGTGCTTCCGTGGTTTGCCTTGTATTTTAGTCCCACTTAATGTATGTCTGTCTCTCACTAGGGATTCTCAACCTTTTCGACATAATGTATCCTTTATCTAACACATATTCTATAACCTAAAATACACATATTCTATAACATAAAATTCTGTAACATAAAAATAAAAAGGAGAAATAAAAAGCAAGTGATTTGTCATCACATTACCTGTTTTATAGTATCTCCAGGCATGAGCCCACCAGGAGATGCAGTCCAGGAGGTCGATGAGAATGTGGAGTCGCCATGATCAGGATGGCCACAGTGCACACTGAGGCAGCCTGTCATATGGTAGCTCGAAACCTGAGTGGGTTTGCTGCCTGCCGTGTAATTATCTTTTTTCTTTTTTTTTTAATTTATAGCTTTTTTCTTTTAAAATATGTATAACATAAAATGGACCATTTTAACCATTTTCAAGTAGACAATTCTGTGGGATTAAGTACATGCACGTTATTGTGCAACTATCACCGCTCTCCATCTCTAGAACTTTTTCAACTCCCCCAATTCTTGATGTAATTTTCTTAAATGGTGAACAGCTAGCTCTTGGTAAAGGTCCAAAGAAAACAACATATAGCCTTTGCTCAATTCCCATGGTAGTTCTAGTTGGGAAAATTCAATGTGTATATGAAACTTGCAAAAAAAAATTTTTTTTTGTCTTTCTGTGTGAAAGAGAATTAGGTTCTGAGCTCAAATAATTGTCACCTATATGGGCATCCAGTGGGATATAGGATAGTGCTTTGTTGTAGTCAACAGTCCCACATATCACAGAATGTCTGTATCTGTGGCACTTGTCTGCTAAGCACAAACAGTATCAGCACTCCCGCCCCCGCCCCCCCCCCCCCCCGTCACTGTCACAACCAGAAACGATCCTATTAGTGCTCGACGCATTGCCACTATTAAGAAGCAGACCACACAATGCATAAACTCTGGGAAGGCAAGACCCAGTTTTGTTCTCTTGTGACCTCCTTAGTTAGTACCTGGTACAGAAGGCACTCAGTGTTTGTAAAGTGGAGAATACAGTACAGTGGACGCCCAGATAGCCCTCAAGTGTCTGTAACTCAGCTTTTCTAAAACTGAACTAGAGTGTCATCTTCCTCTTCTCTGCCCCCACTCCCAACCTGTCTTGCTTCCAACGTTGTCAGTCTTTACAGCAGTCTAAAACGCTAGCCACTGTGGACCTATCCCTCCCTGCTCACATCCAGCCAGTCACCAGAGCATTTCGCTTCTGCGTTTCCTAACCCCAGTGGCCTCTGTTTCCCCCGCTCCAGCCTCCTTTGCTGTCTTCACTGGGCTGTTGTAATTGCCTTGTTTCTAACCCGCATACTTCCCCCTTCAAATACACAGTGAACTCTGGCCTCTCCACACACATGCCAGGCCCTCCGTACTTTGGTAGCATAGCTTCCTATGCCTGGAACGTTACCTTTTTCGCCTAGAAAAACTCTACCTCCTGCGTCAAGACCTGCCTTCAACGTCTCCTCCTCAGCTCCCAGACCTGAGACAGAATTACTCAGTCTGTGTCTCTGTTCGTATCCTTGTTGTGGCTTTCTTGCATTAAAGTTTATTTGTCCACATGCCTGTGGTCTCTGCCAGACCGAGAGTTCCCAGGGTGGAAGCTAAGTGCTGAGGCTTGGGAGACAGTGGCTGGAGTTTGAATGCCACATGATTTAGCAGTCCTGTGGTCCTGGGCAAAGTCTTAATCTCTTGAAGCCCCAGTTTTCTTATCTGTAAAATGGGGATAATGTAATGGTTATAAAGTGTTTAAAATAAAGCTTAAAATGTTAACCATTATCATTGGCTTTGTATCTGCCCAGCACCCCAAGTAAACATCGTGGAGAAATTGCTTATCAGCCATTTTGAATGAAGGAAAGAAAGAATTGCTACTATTGTCAAGTTTGAGATTTTATTAGTCACAAAAACGGAATTTCTATTTGGCAGTTATAGCCAATTTTGTCATCAATAAAGTTAACCTTGGAAAAAAAAAACATCTTTTTAAGTGATCTATTTGCCTAACTTTTAAAAAGCATTCATTCTGAAACAGTAATGTGAAAACTCCTGGGCTTATAAAGTCCATGAGTGCTGTGGGAAAACTATGTGCCTACAAACTCCCGTGTTTTAGACCTTTGACTTGTGTCTTCCGAAACGTGAAGTGCAGGGAATGTCAGCTTCCTCGTACTAATCTGGAACAGTAAAGAACAGCCAGCACCACTGGTTTGGTGAGCTGAACTCAGTAACTGTCCTGCGGCTGTCTCCCCTTCAGTTAAAAATACATAGTCGTATTAGCTTATGGCTCAATTGTTTCCTTGCTTTAAGAAGCCTTTCTTTTATATGTCTCAAGTCCTGCTTGCAGTCTAAAGCCAAATCCTAAATTTTAAAAACTTCCATAGCTAATACTCTGCTAAATGTTTAAAGCCTGACATTTAATCTGCGAGAACTGAAGCTCTGATTTCACTGTTTGCAGCTAGTAAATGTCACTCTAAACATTGTTGCTTTCACTCACACTTAAGCGCTTTCATCTGCAGTGGGTGCAGTGTGTCAGAGAATTCTTTGTGTGCCACTCTAGCTAGGGGAAAAAAAAGACTCAGCCCGGCCTTTAAACAGAGTGAAAAAAACTGCTTGGAAGGCAAAGACGACCCTGTTTTTATATGGTGTTTGTGAACACACAATCCTGAATTCTACCAGATACTCTTAAAAAGCAACTATATTAGCTCAGCCTGCACAGGGTCCCCCGCTGAGCTCATACAGGTTGCCAGCCAGACAGCTCCCCACTCTTTTGTGACTGGAGGGGGACGGGAAGGTAGGGGAAAAGGGTAGTGGATGCTGTCATTACTTTAATTTCACTTTTGCCTGCAGGAGGAATCTTGTCATCTTCTGGCTTCCCAAACTGTTTTCAACCTGGGTGTTTTATTTCTTAGTTCCTGAAGGCTGCTGGCACACAGATCAGCTCTCACTTTTCATCATCTTGACATGAAATGGAAAATCAGTTTGTGGCTATTTTCATAGCCAGTGATTTACTCCTGTTTTTATCTGTCTCCCCTTTATGTTCTTTGTTTGGACATATTTTTATCTCCCGTGTCTGTAGCCTTTTGTTCTGCTGGGATTTTCATGATCCTTCTTCCTTTGCCTGCCTGCTCCCCATTCCCCCAAGTCCCCAGATCTCTGTTGGGCCTTCATTCTCTCTTGGTCCCCAGTTCCTTGCCCTGCCCCATTTGTGCACTTGCTGCTTCTTGCTCGGCTGCCCGTCTCTCCCCTCCCTGTCTGTTCCACACACTGCTGGTGCCACCTTCTCTACTTCTCCGTATCTTCGAGGTCCATCTCCTTCATGTACCTACAGGGCTCCCTCAGTAGTGGCCCATGATATAGCTGAGAACAGGCAGACATGCTAAACTCATCCCTAACCACTCTTGTAGATGAATAGATTATCAGCTAAATTCTTAGGCGTACACGTGTTTTTACGGCAGTGGATGCCAGTGCCTTCGGTTTCTTGGCAACCATGCTGAAACATGAATTGGAACCTGGAAACAGAACATTCTACAAGAAGCACTAAAGTGGAATTTAAAGAAACCATGGGCATTTCTGTCAGACATAGATTGAAGTTTCTATTCTGTTGCTTATTAGCTTTGTGGACTTGGACAAATGCATCCATTCATTTAACAAATGTTTATTGAGCACCTATTATGTGCCTTGTGTTTAGCTTTTAGGGAGCCAGTTAATAGCCCTCTGTCTTCCTCTTTTATGTTCATAACCAACTGAGAAATAAGACCTAGAAAGGAAAATACTAGCGTGATCGAGTGATGAAAGCCAGATTAGAAGATGTGGCTTTGATATGCAGCCACCCTGGGTTTACTAAATCTCCCCTGAAATAGACTGTGGGCCTGCCTCTCTCCTCTACCCAGCACACAAGCCAGTGTAGAGGGTAGGTGTGGAAGACGGACCAGCTGGAAGAGCGTGAGAAAGCCCATGGGCCTGGCAGGGCCGAGCATCCCTAGTCTGTTCTCCTAAACTCACTGCCCAGGTAAGCCTGGCAGTCCTCCTCCCCAGAGAAGGGTTGAGTGAGAAGGCTGAGATGAAGGCACTCCACTCTTCCTCCAGGGAAACGGGCCGGGTGAGTTTTCCCTCTTAATTGTAAGCATTCCCCTTAATCAGTGATTACCATAGTAAGCAAAATTAATATTGCTGCTCTGTTTTTTCACCTGTAAAACACAGATAACCATACCTATCTCTTACTGTGGCTGTGGGGACTAGAATGACATGAGATACTATTTCCAAAGAATGTGAGTCCCTGTAAACTGTCATGCTTTGGGCAAGACTAGCCTGAAGTAGAAGTGGTCATTCAGGGGTCTGATACATCTTTGTTGCCCTCTCTCTGTTCTCTTTCTGAGCCCTAATTTAGTTATTTCTCCCTTCCTCATCCCTGTTTTAAAAAAAAAATTAGTAAGTGGGAATACTGGTCCTAAAGCTTTGATTTCCAGTAAGCACACTGGCCAAATCTTTTCTAATCCTGGCTTATGTGTTTTAGAAAAACTCATTAATTTGGACAAAGAAAGCATTTAGAACAATTAAGTCTGCTTTAGAACTACAAAACTTGTACCTGAAGGGTCACTGAAGTACAATACATGGTTACAAACAGGTATTATTATTTGTGAAATGTATGTCTTGATTCCTCACATTTATTGTTATATTAACTTTAGTGATACTCATGTGTTTCTCTATTACTGTAGAAAATAATTGAGGTGAGCCTTGACACCACAATGATGAAGGTAAAGAGTTTTAGGAAAGATCTTTTAGGGTGTTTGGACTTTATGTTGGGGGCAGCAGGAATCCGTTGACAACAAATGACAGTATGATCAGGTTTGTATTTTAGGAAAAAGTCATGTAGCAGCACTTTGGAGAGAGGAGTGGAGGAGGAAGAAGTGAGCCTGGGCAAACAGGTAGGAGGCTGTGAGTGAATCAGGCAAGAGGCTCACCTCAGGTAGTGGAGATCAAGGGCAGGGCCACATTGAAGAGGGTTTAGGAATAGAATTGGCAGGGTTTGGGTGAGAAGGGGGGAAGAGAGATGTATCAGATGAAAAGGCTGTTGTTTAAAATAATAGGATTTCAAATGGTGGTGTGGCCAGAGGCCCTTCCTCAGCAGGATTAGAGAAGGAACACCCCCCCCCCCCGCCCCCACAGCCTAGAGCTGCAGGGTCTGGCATAGCACAGGTATTTGCCTTCCACTGACTGCAGAGAGAGGAAAGGAGGAAAAAGGAAGGCAGAGAAAGAAGTAAGTCACTATGTTAGGAACATCCGGGGGCCACACGCTTTCGAGAATGTGAGGACGTTATAAACTCTCCTCACTCATGCATAATTATGTCTACCCAGTTTTGTTTTTTCAAAAACAGATCTAGCAAAAGTACTTTATTGGATACTTAGTTAGACATTATTTGTATTGTGGACTCTATCTTTAATTCTTTGGGTTTTTTTTTTTTAATTGGATTCTTTTGCCTTAAATTGCCTGGGTTAGAAAGAATTCAGTCCCTGCAACAGGCTCTCTCCTTGTAGTCTGTTTTTATAGGATGCTACAAGAACTCTTAGACTTTAAAAACAAAGATCTAAAAACTGTGAATAAAAAAAGATCAGTGAATACTCTTGCAAAGTGGAAGGGGAAGGAGAGGGGACTGATTTTATGGCTTTAGAACAGTCCATGATGTTCTTCTCTCACCCTTTTATATATTGTCTAAAGGTTTTTGTTGATTGAACATAGTGCTCTGGGCCCCTCATAGCAGAGCATTTTTGGCATATCAGTGGTGAACATACACTTTAAGTTTTAGAAGTGATTATATAAGGCAATGAAAAAATATTTCCTCTGTTTAAAGACTAAAACTTTTCTGTTCATTTCATGGTTTTTAAAGACGCATAGTATTGGAGTGGATAGTTTTTAACTAATGACATGTTATAAAGTTTTTGTTCTTATTTGTAAAGGCAGTGTACAAAGCCATTTTTTAAAGGTATTTTGTGATGTTCAACTGCCAGGCACTACTAGAGACCCAACAGTGAATCAGCAGTTTCTGCTGAGACTTTTTTTTAATGTTTATTTAATTATTTGCACAGAGAAATATGTGATGTGCGTGCATGTGAGCAAGTTGGGGGGTGAGGGGGAGTTAGAGACAGAATCCCAAGCAGGCTCCTACCGTCAGCACAGAGCCCAGCTCGGGGCTTGATCCCACAAACCATGAAATCATGACCTGAGCCGAAACCAAGAGTAAGACTTTACCAACAGCCACCCAGACACCCCACCCCTGCTAAGGTTTTTTTGTGTGTGCGCCCCTGTTGTGCAAGGTACATGATAGGAGCTGAATGCAGTACCATGTTTATGGATTGTAGGCTCCCTGGTGGTTCACTCATCTTCCCAGGCCCCTGTGCCAAGAAAAATGCCAGGCATCATTACAATTCCTTATACATGTTAACTCATGTAATCCTTACAACAACCCTATGAGTTAGTTACCTGCCATTTTTTTTATCCCCATTCTGTGGCTAAGAAAACTGGGGCATAAGGAAAAAAAAATGACCTGCCCAAAGTTTGATGGCTACTCAATGGCAGAGATAGAATTCAAACCTAAAATAGTCTGACCCTGCAGCATCCATACTGTAATCATACTGTGCTTCCCATTCTGCTCAGGCCAGAACTATTGAATTCGTGAAGAAATTTCCTAAAAAAGTCATACAGGTTGAGAAGCCCAGAGTGATGGGCTAGTGGTAGCTATTAGAACTACAACATGGGTTTTAACATAATCAAGTATGATTATAATTCACATCAGATTTAAACTTAGCATCCATCACATGTGTGAGTACCTTGCTCCAGTTCTTCTCTAGAATTCCCCTTGCTAATGTTTCCCCCAACCAGAAGTACCCCAGCTCTTTGTTTCAAAGGCTCAAGCCGCAGAGAGCTGGCAGGGGAGGCTGAATGGGCCGGACAGTCGGTGGGGCCAGGAGTCAGGGACAACAATGAAGAAGTGGCTTTCAAGGCTGCATGGCGCTCACTCTCCCTGGAAACGCGCTGTCAGACTCAGGAAGTGTGATTTAATCCTGGTGGAGATAATTCCATTTCATACCCTAGAGTGGATTTCTCACAGAATTTCATTTTCAGTCTTGCCCCGGGAAGCTTTACCAGTAAATAATTTTGTGGACATTATATTTGCCCTGTTAGCTGAGCAACACAAAATAGGGGTTTATTCTTCTGCCAGCCCACGTCCTTTTCCCTTAAAAGGCTCTTCAGAGAGGACCTGAGAACCTGCTGCCCCGACAGAAGATGCCTGGACTGTGGCCCAGCAGTGCCCTCCACAGGGTTTCGGGGGGAGGAGGGAAGACTGGAATTAAATCAAAAGAGCCACTGTTGATCTTGAAAGAACATCAGCCGTCCAATGACACAAGGATTCTTTTCCCCCTTCAGCTCCAAGACCCATCTTTTGGTATTTGTTGTGAGGCAACCCTCGGCAGAGAGACTAAGAAAAATAATAACAAATATGCATAAGAGACTCGCTGAGTTCTAAGTGCTTTGCAGACCTTACCCCACTTACTCCTTATGTCGAAAGCACGTGAATCCCCCTTTTATAGATGATGAAACTGAGGCACAGAGAGGTGAAATAACTCGCACCAGTTCACACAAGTAGGAAGTGGCAGAGCCAGATTCACTCCCAGGCAGTCTGGCTCCAGAGTCCATGCTCTCACCTGGAGCCATGCCCTTTCCCTGGGCTGTCCATTCCTCGGAGATGCCATCTTGTTCCCAATTAGATGGAAACTATTGTTTCAAAAAACAGGGACTCCATATTTGAATTAGAAAACCCGGAGGTTTGGTATTCTTTCCATAGTGGTTGAGAGTCTCTTCTTGAACAAAATTTGGCTTTGGGTCAGGCAGGGTGTTTCTCAGATTACCTGCTAGATTAAAACCTGTTGCCCCCACCCTTGAGACAACTCTGGCACAGCCCCACTACTGAGGCCCCGCTTGTCCAGCCCTCTCCTCCCCAACCACCCAGGTTGTGATGCCAAAAAGCATGCAGCAAACCATTGCCCGCATTTGCAGAGATGCTCCTGTAGCCCAGGTGAGATGGGGCACCTTGGCAACTAAGATGACTCTGAGTGACAGAAGAGCTGCTGCTTTGCCACCTGCTACTCCCTATTAATTAATGTCCCTTTCTGTCTTTGGGTGCTTTTCCTGTCCTCTGTCCTTACTCTCAGAATGCTGTTAACTAATCCTTTGTAAACCATTAACCGGTAATTAAGGAGCTAACTTCTAGTCTGTTGAGATAGGTCTCCTCCCTACCTTAGGCTACTTGATTTCGAAGGGTCTAGCCAACAGAGTTCTGGCAGTTCTCTCTGCTAGTAGGAACTTCGGGCTCACTGAGATCTCCTCCAGATGAGTTGAGCTGTGCTCCTGACCCCAAGGTGGTCTTGCAGGATGAGAGAGAGGATGGCCTTTAATGGATCACCAGTAGCCACATCTCCTTCTCCCCCAGCACACACAGATCCCTTTCACAGGAATAAATGTAGATGGGGTGCCAACCCCTTCCTGTAATACAGAACAGAGGTTTACAAACTGTGGTTTGCACTAGAGTCACCTGGGAACTTGTTTAAAATGCATATGCCAAGACTCTAGACCCAGAGATTCTGCTTTGGAAAGAATACATTTTGGGCAAGTGCCCCTGGGTGAATGTGATGTGGAGGCCTGAGAAATACTAGCATAGAGTCATTTCTCTACTTGCTGGTTTAAAGGGATCCTCTCCGAATGGAATTAGGATAAACTCATTGCCTCTCTCAGCTCCTGCTAAGGTACCTGTCTTCTGAGTCTATAATACGAGGAAGTGCAGTGAAACATACTTGTTAACAAAACTCAGCTAGAGGTTGAAGTCAATTAAAACCTCAAAAACACCCTAATTTTGACAAGCAGTGTCATTCTGCTTCTGCATGTTAATGGTGGAGTCAGGTGCACCATTTTGATAAATGTGTGATGGACAATGAAAGGAAATTAACTTTTGAATACCTGAAAACAGAGTGAAGCACATGTTCTTTGGAAAACCTTGACAGCTTATTCAAGGTGTGGAGTCCAAGCTTGGCTGCAGAGTATGGTGTGTAACTACAACAGAGCACAACTACTGAATACATTTAAGTTTGTTGAAAACTGTCATTTTGCCTGTTTCATTGAGTGTTCTCTCTCTTTTACACACACACACACACACACACACACACACACAACCAGAATATCAGAAACAAGTGTTTTTATGTATCCTTTTGACTGAGAATTAAGGAATCGGATAATCCCCTATAAAAATTCATAAACATACTTTTATACATAGGTTAAAGATATTGTTCAGTTCCAGGCCACAGCCCTAAAGCAAATACCACAATAAAGCAAGTCAAATGAATTTTGTTGGTTTCCCAGTGCATATAAAAGTTATGTTTATACTATACTACATAGTCTGCTAAGTGTGCAATAGGATTATGTGTAAAAAACAGTGCAAATGCATTAACTTAAATATATTGCCAGGGCGCATGAGTGGCTCAGTTGGTTGAGCGTCCAACTTCAGCTCAGGTCATGATCTCATGGTTTATGAGTTCAAGCCCAACATCGGCTCTCTGCTGGTAGCACATAGCCTGCTTGTGAGCCTGTCTTTTTCTCTCTCTTTCTCTCTCTCTTTCAAAGATAAACATTTTTAAAAAATAAATAAATACACTTTATTGCTCAAAGATGCTACATCATCGGAGCTTTTAGTGAGTTGTAATCTTTTTGCCCGTGGAGGATTTTGCCTTGATGTTGATGGCTGCTGACTGATCAGGGTGGGAGCTGTGGTGACAATTTCTTAAAATAAGATAACAGTGAAGTTTGACACATTGATTGAATCTTCTTTTCATGAACGATTTCTCTGTAGCATGTGAGGCTGTTTGCAAGCATTTTACCCACAATAGAACTTCTTTCACAGTTGGAGTCAATCCTCTCAAACCCTGACACTGCTTTATCATGCAAGTTGATGTCATATTCTCAATCCTTTGCTGTCATGTCAACAATCTTCATAGCATCTTCACCAGAAGTAGATTCCATCTCAAGAAACCACTGTCTTCGCTCATTCATAAGAAACAATTCCTCACCTATGAAAGTTTTATCATGAGATTGCAGCCATTCAGCCACATGTTCAGGCTCCACTTCCCATTCTAGTGCTCTTGCAGTTTCCGCCACACCTGCTGTTACTTCCTCCACTGAAGTCCAGAGCCCCTCCAAGTCATCCATGGTGGTGGGAATCCACTTCTTCCAAACTCCTATTCATATTGACTTTCTGACCATGAATCATGAATGTTCTTAATGTCCTCTAGAATGGTGAATCCTTTCCAGAAGGTTTTTAATGGACTTTGCCCAGGTCCATCAGAGGAACCCCTATCTATAACGGCTATAGCTTTGCAAAATGTGTTTCTTAAATAAGAAGACTTGAAAGTTGAACTTATTCCTTGATCCATGGGCTACAGAATGGATGTTGTGTTAGGCATGAAAACAGCATTAATCTTGTTCTGCATATTCATCAGAGCTCTTGGGTGACGGGGTACATTGTCAGGGAGTAGTAATATTTTGAAAAGAATCTTTTTTCTGAGCAGGAATTCAATAATTCAGTAAATTTTGTTGTAAACAGGTGTGCTGTCATCCACAGCTTTGTTGTTCCATTTCTAGAGCACAGGCAGAGTAGGTTTAGCATAGTCCTTAAGGGGCCTAGAGCTTTCAGAATGGTAAGTGAGCAGGGCACCTGGGTGCCTCAGTCGGTTAAGCATCTGACTGTTGATTTCGGCTCAGGTCATGATCTCATGGTTCATGAGTTTGAGCACCACATTAGGCTCTGTGCTGACAGCACTGAGCCTGCTTGGGATTCTCTCTGTCTCTCTCTCTCTCTCTCTGTCTCTGTCTCTCTCTCTCTCTCTCTCTCTGCCTCTTCCCTACTTGTGTGCTCTCTGTCTTTCTCTCTCTCAAAATATATTTTAAAAAAAGAATGATAAGCGAGCATTGGCTTCAGCTTAAAGTCACCAGCTGTATCAGCTCCTAAAGAGCATCAGCCTGTCCTTTGAAGCTTTGAAGCCAGGTATTTGACTTCTCTGTAGCAATGAAAGTCCTAGATGGTGTCTTCCTCTAGTAGAAGGATGCTTTGTCTACATTGAAAATCTCATTGAGTGGAGCCCCCTTCATGACTTGACTTAGCTACATCTTCTGGATCCCTTGCTGCAGCTTCTATGTCAGCACTTGCTGCATTACGTCACACTTTTATGTTACTGAAACGGCTGCTTCCCTTAAATCCCATGAAACAACTCCTGCTAGAATTAATTGCTTCTCTCAGTTCCTGCCAGTGTTCCTGTTTTAGGAAAGACCCATTCATCTAGCCTTCAACCTTCTTAGAATTGCAGAGAGTTAGGGCCTGGCTCTGGATTATGCCTTGCGTTAAGGGAATGTTGTGACTGCTTTGATCTTCTGTCCAGACCACTCAAACTTTCTCCATATCAGCAATAGGACTGTTTTGTTTTCTTATCATTGGTGTGTTCACTGGAGTAGCACTTTTAATTTCCTTCGAGAACTTTTCCTTTGCATTCACAACTTGGCTAACTGTTCGGCAACTTTTGGCCTATCTCGGCTTTCAACATGCCTTCCTCACTAAGCTTAAGTCATTTGTAGCTTTTGATTTAAAGTGAGAGACGTGTGCCTCTTCCTTTCACTTGAACACTTGGAGGCTCTGGTAGGGTTATTAATTGGCCTAATTTCAATACATTGTGTCTCAGGGAACAGAGAGGCCTGAAGAGAGGGAGAGAGACGAGGGAAACGGCCATTCAGTGGAGCAGTCAGCACACACACATTTATCAATTACGTTTGCTGGTTTACATGAGTACAGTTTGTGGTACCTCAAAACAATTCCAATAGTAACATCAAAGATCATTGGTAACAGATTGCCATAATAAATATAATAATAATGAAAAAGTTTGAAATAGTGCAGGAATTACTAAAATACGACCCATAGACCTGAAGTGAGCAAATGCTGTTGGACAAACAGCACTGATAGACTTGCTCAATGCAGGGCTGCCACAGACCTTCAGTTGGTTAAAAGCAAAAGCAAAAACAAAAACCACTGTATCTGCAGAACAGCATAAAGCAAAGTACAATACAAGAAGATATGCTTGCAGTGCAAAAATAATCTGTGCCTAAATTACCTAAGGAAAACTGCTGACTGGCTTTCAGTTCAGCAAGATAGAAATTTTATACATAGCTACATGTTAAAAAAAAATCATGAAGAAACTATCACTTATCTAGTTAAAGTTAAGAAAGGGCTTGACAGAAGTCAGGAATTGTATAACTGCTCTGGTCAAGCCAGTTCTTCCTGTTTAGAAAAGGTTCTCCCTTTTCTTATAAAAATGTTAACCATTTTTTCTATTCAATCTGCTGAAAAGCTTTCCTAATCCATTCTAGTCCAGTGGCAAGTTCAGGTCTGCCACTAATTTCTCTATTAAAGCTATAAAATAGTAACAGTTGCCAGAATTTCACCTTCAGTTAAACTCCCCGAGTCCTGTCTGCCCTGGAGCCCTACTTGCCTTTAAGCCTACTTCCGGCTAATGCCGGATCCGATTGACAGGTGCAGGGCAGAGCCAGACCAGGATGGTAGACAGGAGAGACTTGTCTTCCAGAAGCTGGGCTGGAGTCTCAGTGGTATGATCTTACATAGGTCATTTAATTTCTCTGTGCTTTAGTTTTCTTGTCCAAAACATAAGGATAACAGCATCCACTCCAGAGGGCGATTGTAGATTTAAGTGAAGTAATTATGCAAAATGCCACATAGGTCCCGTGCCTGGCAATAGTAGGTGCCTGTAAAGGTCAAGGTCTTGCCCTTCTTTCTCAGATGACGAGGAGAGGATTGAGCTAAATGACTCCCAGAGGCCGCATTAGCTCTAGCAATCTACTTCTGAGAGAGCAACGGAGTAGAGTATAGGGTGTGGGGAAAACAAAGGAAAAACTTCTGAATTACTACAATTCAAAGATCTCTGTGAAATCATTTCAGACCATTGAAAATACAGTGAAAACAAACACCAAGAAGGCAGGAAATGAACGTCACCTTGACCATTTGGTCCTGAGAACAGGAAAATGAAGAAATTCAGTTTCCTCAACTGCTTCCAGGAAGGGTTAGGAGAACAATGTTTGATTAGCCTGACAATGATCTTTAATAATGATGATGCAGACCAAGCATGGCTTAACCAGACAAAAAAAAAAAAAAATCTAAGTTTTAATTTTACATATGTATTTACTTTTTCATGATGGAAGATCAGGGCAAGGAAACCCAGTGTGTCCCCCTACCACGCTCTGAGTTCCTTTGCCTACTCTGCACTCAGAGTGGGAGGATTGGCCATCACCATGTACAGAGCGCCCAGCTTCGGGGAGCCCTGGTCTGTACGATCCTGCTAACATGCACTGAAACTACAGTTGAGCGTCCCTCAGTTGTGGAGGGGACACTGGAGCCTGATGTCTGCATGTCTCTACTCCCTGTTTACCTGCCACCCCTGTTGCTGAACCCAAACCCAACAAATCAAGAAGGTCACCAGAAGGCTGGGAATTTAGTTTCCCACGCAAGGGTAAAACATTGTATTGAAATGAACAAGATGAGGCTTATCGATCATGTTATCAGGCTTGCTGACCGTGTTGCAGACAATCAGCTTTCATGGCCACTTGGCCACAGGCTGAGAGGTACACTACTGGGGGTCCTCAGGCCCAAAGCAGGGACACTCAAGAATCCTTCAGGTGTCTACCATCTGTGGAAATCCAGAAAATACTGCTGCTGGTAATCAGGCTCCTTCTATCATTTTCTTACATAGGCATCACTTGGAGGGGAGCAGGCAGGGCAAAAAAAATGACTGGAAGGTAAAGATCAAAATGGATGGTTAGGTTACTCTTCTAAGGAATCCTCTGACGGGTAGGATAAATCACGCCAGGTCAGTGCTCTACCTGTGACAGAGTGAGGGAAGAGCCTTGTGAGCACTCTTAAGACTTTGAAAAATGCCATAATTACACTCCCTGACTTTTGGATGGATCATAATAATAACTGCCATTTATTGAATTTTTAAAATGGGACAAGCACTACGTTAAATGCTTTACATGTATTGTCTTATTAATCTCCACAGTAACACTATTAAGTAGATGCTGTTTTCCTCGTGTTCTCTTTGTTTCTGGTTAAATGACTCTTCCTCATCCCTAACATTCCCTCCCTACCCACTACAAACTCCCGAGAAGGAGAATGCATTAAAGCTTATTATTCGCCTCCCCACCACACCATCAGACCAGTGTCATCTGGCCCTTGTGTGTCTTTGTTTTCAATATTTACCACAGGAAGTCAAACCCCTAAGGTAGATTCACCTGGACCTACCAGCTCTGTTAAATTCTGATCTGTCTCAAGCTCCTGCCCCTCCCTAACCCCACAAACCCTTTCATTAGCCCTGAGTAACTTATAGTCAGTCCACAAAATCTGTCTCTTCTTTCCTGCCTCTTGCTCTAACTGATGTCTCTTTTACTCGGAAGACCATACCACTTCATCACATATTTGCTTACAAGTCCCCTCCTCCCAGATCTTACTTGACCTCCGTATCTCCTGTTTCTTTATCCTGCTTTATGTTATATGTTCACACACGCACCTGTTATTTTCTGTCCACCCACTGGAATGCGCACTTTGTGAAGGCAGGGACTTTTGTTCACCAATACATTCTTAATACCCAGAATAGTACCTGGCACATTATCTTTGCTCAGTAAATATTTCCTGAATGAAGTAATCCAGAAGTGAGGAAACTGAGCCATGGAATGGATAAGCAGTTTGTCCCTGGTCACACTGCTGTGGAACAGCCAACCCACGTCTGTATGATTGCAAATCCCTGGCCCATAAGGCTGTTGTCCAGCCTCTTGATGGATTGTGTGAATGCAACATGAACAAGAATATTCTGGCTGAACTGGAGTAATCAGTGTTGGGGTGTCAATATAGGGAACTTAATCAATTGGGGAAGATCCTACAGGTGAAAAATTTACTGTGTTTTTTATGGCAATGTGTGGTGTTGTGAATTAGAAGAAAGGTATATATATGGTCATTCAGGTGACCAAAATATATTTCTCATATATATTTGGTCTTAATCCACAGTTCCTGACTCAAAGCTCCTCTAAAGCCCTTGGAATTTCCGAAGTGATGAGAACAGTAAGGTTTTATTTGGAGAGCCCCTAAGATGGTGGCTGGTCGCCAGTGTAGCCAACCATGTGATTAGAGGGTTAGCATTTTCAGTCCCAACCCCCGCCGAACCTTCAGGGAGGGGAGAGAGCCTGGAGGTTCATTCAGTCACCAGTGGCCAGTGATTTAATCAATCATGGCAGTGTAATGAAGCCTCCACAGAAACCCAAGAAGACAGGGTTCAGAGAGCTTCTGGATTAGAGAACACCTGGCAACTTGGGGAGAATGGCAAGTTCCAAGAGGGCACGGAAGCGCTGCATGCCCTTTCCCCATACCTTGCCCTGTGTATCTCCTCATCTGGCTGTTGATTCATATCCTTTAACATCTTTTGTAATAAATCAGTAATCTAGGGAGTAAATGGATTTTCCTGGGTTCTGTGAGCTATTCTAGCAAATTAATTGAACCCAAGGAAGGGATTGTGGGAACCTCTGATTTGCAGCCATTCAGTCAGAAGTACCGGTAACAATGTGAACTTGTGGTATCCTGAGTTCGAGCAGGGAGCTGGAGCCTCCAGTGTGTTGCCTGCCAGCCAGAAGCACAAGGACCATCCTTGGCTTGTGACTGGTGTCTGAAGTGGAGGGCGAACTGACAGGACTGAGCCCTTTACCTATGGAATCTGATTCTGTCTGTGTAGGTAGTGTCAGAATTGAGTCAAATTGTAAGACACCCAGCTGGTGTCTGGATCACTGTTGGTGTGGGGAAGCCTACACACACACACACACACACACACGCACATGCACATACGTTGGAATTTGGTCCAGAAACCTAATTTACATTAGGAACAGTTTTTTTGAGTTGTCACCAAGCAAAATACAAGTAACTGATAATTTGAGGAGCCAGCAATAAAATCAGTGTCCTTACAACATGAGCAAATTAGCCTAGATAAAAAACAATTTATTAAATTTACTTACCTTTTTAAAAGAAGGGGAAAGCTGTACTTGGCGTCAAGAGAAGTCAAGAAGTGTCCAGGGAGACTGTAGCACATTCGTGCAGCAAAGCAGCGAATGCCATTGTAGCACCTGGAATGGAAGGAGTAATAGAATTGGAAAAGTAGACCTCAGAATGCTATACACAATGGTGACAACTCTGAAAATTCTGTGTGTTAGCAATGAAATTGTAAGAGACCTTGAGGTTCATAAATAGCTGGTGATTCTAGTGTTTCAGATTTATTTGGTTATTTCACATTATTTTTGATATTTAGATGTTTCTGTTTAACTGTTAATACTCAGATGATCAAATATACATAAAAAAGAAGAAATGCAATGTACCACATGTGAGCCAAGGAATACGTCATCCCATCTGCTACTCATCCTTTTCCTTCCTGCCGTCCACCTCTGCTGATCACGGACACTCAGCACTGCCTTTCCTCAGGCTTCACCCGAGCTTTCTGGTCCCCTGACTAACCTCTATGTGTTACAGACCACCTGCTCTCCAACTGCATTTTCTCCCTCACTCTCTTGATTATTCTCAGATGCTTCTCCCTCCAGTTTTCTGAGCTGTCCCTCACTGCTCTTGCCCTCCTCCTCTCAGGCTGAGGCCTTTCTCCCACCCTTCCCAGGCTGGAGTGCTTGCTCACCTGGCCCTTCCCACAGCATCGCCCTCATCCACGTGTCCCTGTGTCTGCTTCCTGTGCTCCGGTGCCCCTAATCCTGCCTGCACAAATCCCATTTCTATCCTGACCTGATCCATTCTTCGTCTGACTCTGCATTTGCTACTCTCAGAGTCTTGGTTCTTCCCATACCAGTCCAGATTCTTGATAACAAACCACAAAAATACACTCTGGCTGGGGCGCCTGGGTGGCTCCATCGGTTAAGCATCTGCCACTTGGTTTCGGCTCAGGTCATGATTTCACAGTTTGGGGGTTCAAGCCCCACATCAGGCTCTGTGCTAATGGTGCAGGGCCCTGCTTGGGATCTTCTGTATCCTCTCTCTCTGCCTCTCTTTCTCTCTCAAAATAAACTTAAAAAAAATTTTTTAATACACTCTGGCTGATTGAAATAGAAAAAGAATTTAGTGAAAGGCTATTGAAAGCTACAATTATGTAATTTAGGAGAAATATATTATTTGGTCATTTGAATGACCAAATAATATATTTCTCCTATGTATTTGGTCTTAGTCCAAGCTCAAACCTCCTAAAACCCTTGGAATTTCCTGTGATAGGGCAATAAATGAGTCTTTTGTTACATTAATGAAGGTGACTTTTGGGTCCTGGTTGCTAGGAGGACCAACCCTGTGATTAGAGTGTTGGAACTTTCAAGTTCCTCCCCAAATCCCCATCTCAGAGAAGGAAAAAGGGGCTGGACGTTGAATCAGCAAATGGCCAATGACTTAGTCATGACCATGTAATGAAGTCCCCATAAACACCCAAAAGGGTGTTTGGGTTCAGAGAACTTCTTTGTTGGTGAACACTTAGAGACTGGAAAGAGTGGCATGCCATACTTCACCCTGTGAATCTCTTCATCTGGCTGTTTATTCATATCCTTTATCATATCCGTTAATAAACTAGTAAACATAAACGTTTCCCTGAGTTCTGCGAGCTGCTCTAGCAAATTAAAAGAACGTAGGAGGAGGTCATTGTAACTTCCAGGCTATAGCCTATTGGTCAGAAGCACAGGTTAAACAGGCTGGGGCTTGGTGACTGATGTCTGAAGTGGGGGTTGAGGGACAGTCTCAACCAGATAATGTCAAAATTGAGTTGAATTCTCAGTCACACTGCTGATATCCGAGAATTGCTTGATATTCTATGTAGGGAAACCACCCACACTCCCCTCCACCACCCCCCAACACACACACTTTGAAATTGGGTCTGGGAACCTTAAAAGAAGAGCTCTCAGAATTACTGAGAAAGCTAATGAAGTTGCACTAGAAAACATGGAAGGGCAAGATGGGAGCTAAACAGTTGGGGCCATGGCCACAGACCTGGTTTGGGAAGACACTTCTGCCACTACTGCTGGACAGCGAACACGGCCCCTGGCACTGCTTATACTGGACAGGAGTCTCTTTAATGGCACCTTTGCCACAAAAACAGTTTCTCCTCCAGAGCTGCTTCTCTACGCCACTAGCTGCTGGTCAGATCCAGGCAGCAGCTCTGGTCAACTCACTGACCCGTCCACTAGCTGCAGAGGAGACCTAGACAGGAGTCACTTACACTGGTACGAGGGACTCTGCTTGCTTCCACGGTTCATACGGTAAGAAATTGCTCAAACAGATTCTAGGCAGGAACAAAATCCAAAACACCGCATGACCCGTTCCCAATTCATGACAGTTGTTTTAATAAACTTTCTGCAACTTCCTTAAGTCCTTGAAGCTGTTTCTTCCAGCCTCTCACTCAGCAAGAACTCTGGAACGTAGTTCAGTCCAAAATTAAAACCTTACAGGTCACAGATATCTATACAAAGCTGTTCAAACAGCATGATTTAGAACAGAAAGAAAAGGAGTCAATCTAAATTTCTTAACAGGGAAGAGTTAATTGAATTATGAGCTATCCATAGAATTAAATATATATGCAGTCATTAAAATCATGGAATTTTTAAAGACTTTTTATAACACACAAAACTACAGCTAAACAGAATTCTACAATGTTTATATATAAGCTCTCACAATTATGTATGTGCATATGTGATCCTATTTTACAGTAAAATATAAATGTTTATATAAAGACATTCACTGAAAGGGAATACACCAAAATGTTAACAGATTGATGAGATTAGAAGGATTACTTTTTTCTGTATGCTTTTTGCAGTTTCCACAGTGAGCTGAAAAGTATTAGTATTTAAAAGAAAATCCACTGGGAGCAAACTTCCAGTGCCACCATTTTTATCCTTTGTCGTGTCCTCAAAAAATATAATTTTTCCCAAACCAACCTCAAAAATACTCAGAATTCTAACTCTTTTTTCCTGGTATTGAAAGAACTCAGTCTTTTCTGTAGAGTAAGTTCCTCCCTCACCACCAGTTCCACTGATCTTTATGTTCACATATAGATCATTCCTTCCATTCATTCCATTCTATATAACCCTTTTCCCCAGCCTGCTTCACTCACCCAGCTCCTCCTGTAGCTCTCCTCCCCTTTGGGCTCACTCTTCTGCCCTGTATTTTAGCCCTAAGATTCACTGGAATAGCCATCTCTGGGGTTTCTATTACTCTTCTCTTGGCCAAGTCTGACCATCTCCAGCTTTGTAGCTCTCTTGGCTACAAGAAACATTGACTCATTATCTTTGACACACTTGGGGTCATAGGCTTAAGTCAGGTGACCTTGTGGGTTTCTTATTTTTCTAAAATAAGAAGAAATGCTCTTAAGCACTTTATCTGATTCTGCTTCCTGTTAAGCCTTATATCTAAGATGTTTTTCATCCTGTGTCTCCAGACTAGTCCTCCACCTCAGTGTTTGCTCCCTCCCGCATCTCCCCATTTACCTGTCTGCACAGTGAAGCCAGTATCCTAATAGACAGGAGGGTTGATTTTGAAACCTGTGACCTCCACAGAGACTGCCTGCCTGAGCCAGCCCAGCTTTGACAGTGGCCTCTGATTCTCCAGCTTTAGCCATGAGTCTGGAAGGTCTGCGGAACCGTCCTCGCAGCTCTGTGCCTGCTGTTCACGAGTTCTCTCCAGCCTCCACCTCCACCAGCAAGAAGCTGCTTGAAAGCCCAGCTTTCAGGCAGGTACCTCAGAGTCAGACTCTGCTTCTCTGTCCATTCCCAGCAGTTGCAGCCCTAGTTGGGCTCCCCATCTGGCTTTTAATCTCGCCTTCATGTGCTCCCTGTTGGATCACTCTCAGCTTCATGGTCTCTTACCTTCAAACCAATCCAGACCCCAAAGGTCTTGGCCCATATTCTGTATATGGAGTTCCTCCTAGGCTGGAAGTTGAGTTCAGACTCCCCAAATTAACTATATCTCTTCATGCATGCCAGTGTTACGTTTCAGCCAACAGGACTTGACCTGTGGTGGCCCACATCTACAGAGCAACAATCCTCTTGTAACCACTGACCCATGATCCGGCTCATCTACCCTCATGACTTCATATTTATACTAGCCCTGACCTCATTCGGTTTTCTAGACTTATAACTTGTATTATCCTTAGTACATCTCTTGGATTTTCTGCTCTCAGAGAAAGTTTATTGATTGGTTTGTTAATTCATCTAGTTGTTAATTCATACTGAACACTTACCAGTTGGCACTGCAAATAGTCAGAGGCTAGTCAGGGAGTTAGACAAAATCAAGGGCCATGTCCATTAGTATACTTTTTATTACTAGTGACAGAAGTCCTGATTCATGCTGTCTTAAGTAAAAATGGAATGTATTCCCTCACATACCTGGCAAGTCTTGAGATAGATCTGGTCTCCTTCAGGCACAGCTGGACTCATGGATCGTAAATGCCACCTTTGGGACCTGGCCTGTCTTCATCTCACACTTCTCCTCTGTTCTGCTTTGTGATGGCTTCATTCTCAGGGTAGCAAGATAAGTGTTAACAGTGCCAGGCCTACATCCTCCAAGGTTTTACTATAGCAAAAAAGGCCCTGCTCTCTCAGCAGCCCCAACAAATGTCCCACTCCATCTTGTGGTTTCTCACCGGATTAGGTGCTCTTCCCTGAACAAGTGACTTTTGTCAGGGGAATTCGATGCCAGGACTGGTCAGACTGGAGTCATATGTCCTCTCCTTAGAGTTGGGTTGTGGAGTCTACCGAAGCACTTAAGTTGAGAGAGAGAGAGAGAGAGAAATACAGTACAGTGGTTCCCCTGAAGAAAAGGCAAATGGATGTGGGATGGTTTTTGGAAAAGCTGTCAGTCACAGCCATTATGCTTATGATAAGTGTTTGTGATAGAGTTACAAACGGAGTTGAGTGTAGCAAATGGAGCATTTGACTCCATATACAATGGGCAAAGAAGGACCCCCCCATTACCCCTTCACTCCTTCCTTTGAGCAAAATTTAATGAGTGCCTTTTTTAGAACATAGATGGTCCTAGAAATTGCCCTAAGGAGCTTACAGAGTAGTAAGGAGGAAAGACAATAAAAGCAATGCCCCCATATTGTTGGAGAATGTCCATTTTAAGAAATAGAAATATGAAGAGTATTTCTGTGTTTTTTTTAAAAGATAAGATCAACCATTATATTGTTTAACATCTTTTTTACTTAATAAATTCAATTGTGTTCAATGCTTAGAGTAAGTGTTTGATACTGGTAAGCTTCAGTAAACAGTGGAAACTCCACAATCCACAGTTTTTTAATTGTTTTGCCTAGGCTTCTGTTAAACCGCAGAGTTAAAACCTGTGCTTAATTAAAAGTAGCTTTCCTTAGCCAAAGGTTTCCTCAAGATTAATTTGCCATTTTTTTCAAATACTTAATTTATGATTTTGTGGTTTTATCATATCTAGGACTTTAGTAGTAAGGTGACTCAAAATAGAGATAGGACAGAGATAAACAAATGAATACCTTTAATTTCCACTTTTATCTTAACAGTCTTTGTTTCTGATCTATAGCAAGCTGTTAATGCATCTCCCACCAATGCCAGTCTGTATGCAGACATTTCCATCAGAATATTCACAGGTTGTATAGTCAGATAGTGAAATGAACACATGTGGATATGTACATTTGTTTCAAAGGCAATGAACACGAAAATATTTTTGTGACATTGAAGCCCCAACAAGCAATCGTTACATTATATTTTACCTGTAGGTTTTATTTTGTTCCATTCCATGGAAAAAAAGATTGAGAAAAGCAACCCAAATAATCCAAGGATTCGGGAATACATTAATGCAGTGGTTCTCAACTGGAGACATTTGGCAACGCCTGGAGACATTCTTAATTGTCTTGCCTACTGGAATCTTGTGGGTAGAGGCCAGAGATGCTGTTAAACATCCTACAATGTGCAGGATAGGCCACCACAATGCAAAATTACGCTGTCCAAAATGTCAATAATGCCACTGTTGAGAAACCTTGCATTAATAGGATTTTTAGAATTCTGAACTCTGAAAGGGTTCAGAACAATCTTGTAATTTAGGCATAAGACAAACCTAGAGGCAAATTAGAGTCATAGAATCAGAAGAATCCTGGAGTTGACAGGGAAAGTCATTTAGTCTGGTCTCCCTGTGCATATGGTAACTGAGTCATGGGTAAAAAGTCACTGAAGCAATAGAACTCCTCCACTCCTGAACATGTGATCAGGCAACTTGCCCAATCTCTCTGTGCCTCAGTGTCCTAATCTGCAAAAAGGGACAATAAAACTTGCCTCAAATGGGTGCTGTGAGGACTAAAATAATGCATGTGGACTGTTTAGTACAGTATCTGGCCACAGTGGGTTGTTGATAAAGAGTGGCAGTGAGAGCCGAAGTGGTGATTCTCATTACTTTCCCAACAGTAATGAGACAGTAATTGAACCCTGTTCAATTCAACACTGTCGAACGGGGTTGAACCCTGTTACTGACTCTCAGTCCCATGTTCTTTCTATTACAGTGTCTTGAGGGTCTGTGAAGAAAAGTTATAGGGGCAACTTACTAGGGATCAAAGAAGACTGGTCTGGAAAGCAGTTTAATAGCTGGTAATTCAAGAAAAACTGAACAAAAACTTCATTAAGACAGGGGGTAGGTAGGTAGCCACTTTAAGGAAGGCATAAAAAAGATTGGTTCCCACCTAAAATAGGCTACCTTCTCTCTTCCCAAAGTTCTGTGGATGGTGTGCCTCCAGGAAGGGTGGAGCCTAGAGCAGATAACTTCTCAAACCCTGAGAACCTGGCTGAGTCTTACAACCCTGGCAGAAATGTCTGTCTGTCCATCGGGACAGTCTCTGAAATGCCGAGATGGTCAGACAGTATATCTGGGGACCCTTTCAACTCTTAAGATTCTCTGATGTCTGATAAGTTTCGTAGACTATGTGCTGGAAAGATCATATGACATTGTAGATAATGCCCAGCAGGCACGTGTAGACAGCCACAAATCTCCTGTTTCATATTTGTGGAGTTAAAAAAAAAAAAAAAAGCTTTAAAATAAATAAATAGATAAAAATAAAAAAATGCTTTATCAGGTTTTACTAAGTCAGTATGAGCACATGATTACGATGTGTAAGACAATTTTTGTCTGAAAATAATAAATTATCTTACCAACAATTCCATGAAATAGGTTTCCTCTCATCTTTGTTAAAAGTCTTCTAAAAATTCTTTGCAGTTGCTCTAGGACTTGAAGTTCTATTTCTCTTGTTACTTTCACCAAATAAAAATTATGATTTCTAAGTTGTTTTTAACCAGTAGCTTTCTATAAAAATTAGCATAATTTAAAAGTGTTAAAATCTCTGGACCACAAGCACAGATTAAATTCTCTTGAGGGAAAAAATCTCATTCATTTAGTAGCCTTCTCTCAAATATTCCATTTGCTGGCCTGGACTCCTAAAATGATTATATATATAGCCCACAAAAATATCCTATATAGTCATTTAAAGACATTTTCTCCTACATCTTATATGTCAATGCTCCAAGTGTTCTAAAGATTGTTTTAGAAAAGCAACAAGAACAAGTTGGTACATGAGAAAACAGTGACTCATAGCTGACTTTATCTGTCTTCTATGTGTTTGTGTGACCCACAAGCAGTTGGAGAAAGACAACACATACCTGTCCAGTGGATCCTGGCTGAGCACCAGGCACTGTGCTGGACACCTCTGGTAGCACAGGGCAGGCCACCCAGGCCCAGAGAAGTTAAGTTGTTTACCTCGAGCCACACAGTTGGTAAGCGGGAGAGCCAGCACGGAGCCCTGCCGGCTCCTATGTGCGTGGAGTTTGCTGCATACTAGATCTTGACAAGGAATAATTCAAGGCTTAGAATAATGAAAAATCTCCTCTAAGGTGTGACTGTTTTTAACTTTAAATGCCTCATTTAGATTAGTATTCTGTATGTTAATTTGACATTCAACTTTTTTTTTTTTTTAAGGTGTTGTGTAATGGACCAGGAACATGTGTTCCTATCTGCATATCTGCCCTTCTCCTTGGGATACTAGGAATAAAGAAAGTGATCATTGTCTATGTTGAAAGCATCTGCCGAGTAGAACATTTATCCCTGTCCGGAAAGATTCTGTTTCACCTCTCCGATTACTTCATTGTTCAGTGGCCGGCTCTTAAGGAGAAGTATCCCAAGTCTGTGTACCTCGGGCGAATTGTCTGATGAATGACAACTTTCTTCTCTAGAATTTTGCAGTCAACCATATTTATTATAATTGGGGGAGGAGGAAAATACATGTTTATTGTAAAGCCTTCTGAAGGTTCTGAGAATTATTGTGGTGAAGAGTAAAAGATGTGTAACTAACTCAGTAAAGAAACTGAAGGTGCTGTTAAAAAACAAATGTTAATAAATCATTAAGTATTTATGCCTCTGAGCACCAAATATCTTTTCTTTTCTGTCACTACCTGCAAGTTATCTGCTGAATTGACTTAGTAATATTTTTCCTACAACTAAATATAGTTAGTATGATTAGTAACATTTCCTGTTGTGCAGCTCTTTGGTTTAGTTTAGTTTTGTTTTGTTTACAATATTCTTCATTGTAGCAGAGAAAGATATTTCTTAGTTTTTGTTCAGATACAACAGGCCTTATTTCCTGTATGGAAGCAGTAAAGTCCCTAGTGAATCCTTTCAGCATAAAGGAAGCAGTTATATTAAATGGGCTTCATGACAATTTGCATTTCACAGGCTTCCAGAACTGGGAGCATAAACCGGTATCTTTTTTTGTTCTTTGATTTTGCTTTGTGAGTAGTTGCCCTCAATCCAGAATATCTTTTGAAATCTCTTGTCTAGGGAGCGCCTGGGTGGCTCAGTCGGTTGAGCATCCAACTTCAGCTCCAGTCATGATCTCACGGTTTGTGGGTTCAGGCCCTGCGTCGGGCTCTGTGAAATCTCTTGTTTAACTGTTAAAATACATTAAAAGGTGACTTGTGTCATACATGATTCTGTTTTTCAGGAATCCAAACTCAAAACATTTCTTTCCTTTTTATTTATTTATTTATTTATTTATTTATTTATTTAAGTTTATTTAGAGAGAGTGTGTGTGCAAGCGCATGAGTGCGGGAGGAGCGGCGGGGGGGAGGGGGAGAGAGAGAGAGAGAGAGAGAGAGAGAGAGAGAGAGAGAGAATATCCCAAGCAGGCTCTACACTGTCATTGCAGAGCCCAACAGGGGTTTTGAACTCACGAACTGTGAGATCATGACCGGAGCCGAAATCAAGAGCTGGACGCTTAACCAACTGAGCCACCCAACCCCCGAAACTCAAAACATTTTTTAAAATGTTCAAGTGGGGCACCTGGGTGGCTCACTCAATTAAGCGTCTGACTCTTGATCTCAGCTCAGGTGTTGATCTCAGGGTTGTGAGTTCAAGCCCTACGTTGGGTTACACGCTGGGCATAGAGCCTACTTAAAAAACAAATGGTTTTGTAAATTCACATTGTCATGGCTGTAACTGTCCCTGGCATTTTGAGATGTTTAGGCTTGGCAGAGGGTATTTTTACTAAGCATTTATATCAGTGCTTGCTGTAGGCCAGGTATTCTTCTAAGCACTTTTCAAATATTAACTCATTTAATCCTAATAACTCAATGAGGTAGGGACTATTACTGTCCCCCTTTTACAGATGACTTGTCTAAAATCACATGACCAGATTCAAGCCTCAGCAGCCTGGCTTGAGAACAAAGCCAGTTTCATGGGCATGTGGATGTGGCCTGTGCAGCCACATAGGGAGGGACCCACAGTCAGGAGGGCCCTGCACTTGGGTTAAAACTCTGCTGTCACTCTCAAATTTCTTAATATATATGGAACAAAGGACCCGCGTTTTGTTTTGCACTGGACCCCACCAATTATTTAGTTGGTCCTGCTTGAGAATCTGTTACAACACATAACGCGGGGCCTGGCCTGGTAGCTCCTCAATGAACAGGCATTCCATCCCCCTTCTCCAAGCTCTCTCCTTTAACAAGGCACCAGACAGCGAGAAGAGCTCTTGTAGTGTTTGAGGGTTTTTTTCCCCTCTTAAATCTGATTAATAAGGATGATCTAAATCTAATAAATGGTAAATTAATGAAGATCAACTGTCAGTGAAAATAGGCATGAGTACCTGAGATGCTGTAAAATTAAAGTGCTGAGGGCTGATCTAGCCTTTCTTGTTCTCTCGGAAAATCTTCTCTGGATAAGGTAGGCACATCTGTCATCAGGACATTTTCCTGGGTGTTTGGCTGTGAAAACTCTCAGAATAGGGATCGTATTTTGCTGTCTGGTTCAGTGACCACAGAGCATCCAGGCAGTAGTTCATTGTGGCTTTGACTTTAATCATCAAATGTTAGGTACTGCCCCTGCTTCCATTGATGGAAAGGCCTAGAATGTCAGATGAAATAAGCCTCTACTTTGCCAGAGAGAAAGTGATCTTTTTAGGGATAACAGCATGTACATTTTTTCACCATTGAATTTTGCTCTGCACTTTAAGTGGCAGTAGGTAACTAGTCGATGAGTGAAATTGGACCGTGTTCAGGTCAGCCCATGTTTGTCAGTGTGCCAGGGCAGCTTTCCGGGGGCCCCCACAGGTACTCCTGCCGCAGAGGCTCCCATCAGACCAGAGCGCACAATGCTTAGACCATGGAGAGTTGTAGAAAAAAATGCCATAATTTTTTCCAGCAATGTATGTCCCAGATGTTTTGCAGAGCCTTAACTCAGACAGCGGTTAGCCTGGAATGTCAGAGAAAGAATCTCCTGTGTGTGTTATCACCAAAAATGTAGGAAAATCTTCCTGGATTCTGACTACTGTGCACACAGTAGATTGGCTCTGCTCCAGATTATTTGGTAAACAAGCGCATGGTCTGCCGTGTGTTGTGTTGGTGTTATGGCTAACTCAGGTCCTCAAGGTCACATTAGCAAAGGGTGCTGGTTTGAGCTGATCATGGAGGCACAGTTTCCTTGCCGTGTCTGTCTGTGGCATTGAAAAACTTAGTGCTGTAGTCTCAACTCAAACTGAAGATCAAGAACTAGCTTATCCTTTCTGATTTCTCTTGAAACACTCTGGAATGTACCACTTACTGGAAGAGACTGTTCATGAAAAATTAATTGCATCAGTCTTTAAATGAGAGACAAGGAAACCACACATCCTGCCCACACCTACTTCCCTGGAAGATTTTTATCTGCAGTTCAGTTGTCCTAAAGGGCCGCAGCAGCTGGCCAGGGCAGAAAGTCTGACTGTTGCAAATAGGACATCCAGAAGTCCTCACGGGAAGCTGTGGCCAGGAATTTAAGTGCTGTGAAACCGTGTCAACACGAGGAACGCTGTGCCATTTTAGACTGAAGAGTGAGACTGCTAGGAAGGAGGTGACCCTCGCTTTCCCTCATAAAAGCGACTTAAAACATGGTGTTTATTTGGCCTTCCAAAGATAGATTCAAACTGAGAAATGTACTACCCCCGTACTGTGCAGTTCCTTAGATTGAAGCAGTGCTTTATTCCTTCTCAAAAGCCCCATCTCCCCAAAAGGAGTTTTGACAGCAATGTATTAAGCCTCTTTTATCCACAAGAAGAACAGCTGTGTGAGTGTTAAAGAAAATTGTCCTGGAGCACCTGGGTGGCTCAGTCAGTTGAGCGTCTGACTTCGGCTCAGGTCATGATCTCACAGCTCTTAAGTTCAAGCCCCGCTTCGGGCTCTGTGCTGACAGCTCAGAGCCGGGAGCCTGCTTTGGATTCTGTGTCTGCCTCTCTCTCTGCCCTCCCCCCACTCATACTCTGTGTCTGTCTCTCTCAAAAATAAATAAACATTAAAAAATATGTATATAAAAAAAGACAATTGTCCTTCTCCATTCAGTTCAGCATTTGGGGCCATGTGGAATTTCTTCCCCCTGATTTTCAGCTCTGTCCATCAGTGAGCAGACACCCAGATTTTCTTGTCTGCCCTGAACTTTCTTCTGTTCAGCCTGTCACTCTAGCGCTCTAAAGACAAATTATCTACACTTATGTTCTTGCTGCCAACTCACTTTATTTATTTATTTTTTTTTAGTGTTTATTTATTTTGTGAGAGCACATGTGTGCGTGTGGGAGTGCAGGCAGGGGAAGGGCAGAGAGAGGGAGAGAGAGAATCCCAAGCAGGTTCTGCATTGTCAGCTCAGAGCCCGATGTGGGACTCAATCTCATGAGATAACCTGAGCCAAAACCAACTGAGCCACCCAGGTGTCCCTTGCTACAAACTCACTTTCAACACGGATTTGATATAGCTCTCCCTTTTCCCTCCAGAGTAGTTAATTGATGCTAGCCTCTGCCCTGTCTCTCAAGCAACAAACTTTGGATCATTTTTGTTTTTTACTGTCTTTTCTTAATCCATATGTAACTGGTTGCTCCCACCCTTTCTTTTAATATCCCAGAATTTTCCCTTGTCTTTCCGTCCTCTTTGCTCCTTGTCATCTGAAATCATCTATTGATCTGCCATGGATCTAGTTCACATCCACCCTTTCCTCTTCAGTCCCATGGTCACAACCTAAGCTAACTTCAACATAAATTCCTCATTTTATTAGCACATTTGTCGAGGAACTGAGGCATAGAGAGATTAAGTACCTTATCCAAGATTTTAAAACTAGAAAGTGGCAGAGCTGGGATTTGAACCAAGGAACTCTAGCTCCAACCAGACTTACCTTAAGAGCTGGGTTAAGTTAAAAAAAAAAAAATGCTAGGTGTTCCTGGGTGGCTCAGTCAGTTAAGCCATCCGACTCTTGATTTCAGCTCAGGTCATGATCTCACAGAAGGTGTGAGAGTTTGAGCCCTGCATCAGGCTCCATACTGAGAGTGTGGAGCCTGCCTGGGATTCTCTCTCTCTCTCCCTCCCTCTCTCTCTCTCTCTCTCTGCCCCTTCCCCACTCACACCAACATGCTGTCTCTCAAAATAAATAAACTTTAAAAAATAATAATAATGCTAAAAAGGAAATGGACAGGGTGCTGTGATGGAGAAGAAGGTATTGCGTGCTCTAGAAAGAGATACCAGGAAAGGCCTCTCTAAGAAGCATGTTTTAGCTGAGATCTGAAGGATAAGCCTTGAATACTGTCCTCCTCCTTCCACTTCCCCTCCCAACTTACCCCCCACAAATTCCTCCCTGTCTCCCACAGCCTTCTTTTAGCCTTTTAGCAACTTCTTCTCTAAACACCTCTGTGACATGGCCACCCCTACCTAAGATTAGCTCTGAGCTACGTACTATCATATTGCAGTGCCTTGTACTTAGAAATACCCATGGAAGGAAGAAATGAATGGCTCTGATAATTAGTTCTTCATATATATATATATATATATATATATATATATATAGTTTATTGTCAAGTTGGTTTCCATAAAACACCCAGTGCTCATCCCCACAATTGCCCTCCTCCATGCCCATCACCCCCCTTCCCCTTTCCCCCTCCCCCTTCAGCCCTCAGTTTGTTTTCAGTATTCAAGAGTCTCTCATGATTTGCCTCCCTCACTCTCCCTAACTATTCCCCCCTCCTCTCCCCCATGGTCCTGATAATTAGTTCTTCATGTTCGCCTTACGTCAAGGACTATACCTCATATTCCTTTCGTGTTGGTGCTCTACTCTTGGTCACACCTGCTACAGTTTGGGACAAAATGTAGGCATTGACTACACATAAATTCTCATACCTTCAGACTTTGTCTAGACCTACTTAGTTATAGCTCATCTAGAACAACATTCGCAAACTTTTTGTCTCAGGACATCATTACAGTGTTGAAAATTATCAAAGACCCCAACAAACTTTTGTTTATGGGGGATATATTTGTCATTTACCACATTAGAAATTAAGACAGGGAAGGTTTTTAAACACAAGAATATACAAGGACACATTCCATTAGCCATCAGAGCAGTGATATCCTCACACATCATGTAGCATCTAGAAAACTGTAAAATCGGGAAAGAATGAGCAGGATAAAGGAACATGACATCTTTGTATTATGAAAACAGCTTTGACCTCATGGGCCCCTGAAAAGGTCTTGAGGACCCCCTAGGGGTCTCTGGGCTACATTTTAAGAACAGTTGCTCTACATTATGGCACATCAAGAACTTCATCTCCTCTATCAGCCTTTAGTCAGTCAATGATCCATCTATGTACTAGGTTTTTTAAAAGTATTTTTAAAATGTTTATTATTTTAAGAGAATGACAGAGTGCAAGTGGGGGAGGGGCAGAGAGAGAGGGAGACACAGAATCTGAAGTAGGCTTCAGGCTCTGAGCTGTCGGCACAGAGCCCGACACGGGGCTCAAACACAAGAACCCGGAGATCATGACCTGAGCCAAAGTTGGATGTTTAACTGACTGAACCACCCAGGTGCCCCAATGTACTAATTTTCTATTGCTGTGTAACAAATTGCCACAAATTTAGTGGCTTAAAACAACACCTATTATCCCACGTTCTGTAGGTTAGAAATCCAGGCAGGGCATAACTGCTTCTCTACTCAGGGTCTCACAAGGCTTTAGTCAAGGAGACAGCCAGGGCTGGGTTCTGACCTGGAGCTATGGACCTTCCTCCAAGCTTACTCAGGTTGCTGCTGGCAGAATTCAGTTCCTAGAACTTGTGGGACTCATGGTGACCTGTTCCGTAAAGACCAAAGGGAGAGTCTCTACTGGTGTTGGTCTCTTTTAAGGACTAACATGACTAGGTCAGGCATACGTAGGATAATCTCTCTTGTAATTAACTCCAAATCAACTGATGAGGGACCATAATTACACCTGCAGAATCCCTTTTGCCATGTTAATGAAACATGATCAGGGGAGTGATATCTCATATTCATAGACCCATCCATACCTGGGGATTATAAGTGTGTAGGTGGCATGGTGTGGAATATTGGTGGCCATCTGAGAATTCTGCCAACCACAGTCTGCCAGAGGTTTTTTTGTTTTGTTTTGTTGAGGAGGGGGATTCAAACCTGTCACTTAGCCTACTGAACTCCTACCTTAGTATCCATGTTTTCTCATTTTTTTTAATACAGGAAATGCATGTCTTCCAAACTGCATAGCTTTTCTAGCAAGTTATTCTGTGCCTTGGTTTGTTTTGCTGTCAAATAGGCATAATGATGGTCCCTACTTACAGACTTGTGTGCACCAAAGTAAGATGGTACACACACTGCCTTTGCCACAGAGCCTGGCACATAATAAGCCCTCAATAACTCTATTATTATCACCAAGGTGATTTCCATGTATGTAAGTGGCCTGTAGGATGGGTGTCCTTAAATGAAGTGCAACTACCATTTCCCACCCTCTATTATATGGCTATCATTAAAAAAAAAACTTTTTAAGCAGAAAATAATAAGGATTTCCATGGACATGGAGAAACTGAAACCCTCATACATTGCTGGTGGAGATATAGGATGGTTCAGCAGCTGTGGAAAACAGTGTAGCCATTCAAGTTACTGTATGACCCAGCAATTTCACACCCGCATATATACCCCAGAGAATTGAAAATATACATTCACACAAAAACTTGTACACAGATAGATGTTCATATCAGCATTATGTAATAGACAAAAAGCGGAAACAACCCAAAGGTCCACTGAGTGATGTGGATTAACAAAAGTGATATGTCCATACGAGGGAATATTACTTGGTCACAAAAAGAAGTGAAATACTAATACATGACCTGCTACAACATGGACAAATGAACCATGAAAACACAGTGAAAGAAGCCAGCCACAAAAGGCCACATATCCTACGACTCCCTTTACATAAAATATCCAGAACAGACAAATCCACAGACAGAAAGTTGATTCATTGTTGTCAGGGGCTGTGGAAGGGAGCAGTGGAGGGAACTCCTAATGGGTATAGGTCATGAAAATGTTACGGAATTAGTGGTTATAGTTGTACAACTCTGTGAATATACCAAAAACTTACTGAATCATATGTATACTTTAAATGGGCAAATTTTATGGTATGTGAATTATTTCTCAAAAAGCATTATTTCTCAATCATCAATAGTCAAGGAATCTATCCATATATCTATTTGTGGGTGTGTATACAGATGAAAAAAGATGAAACAGAAAACTAAGCACAGCAGCCAGGAAGCTGCTACAGGGAGTGTTTTTGTTTATTGTGATTCCAGCTCTGCCCACGGCCAGAGACTAAACAAAGACTGAAGATGCTGGAGACAAAGCATGGCTTTGGGGAAACGCTGAGTAAGGACTGGATGAAATAGCATAGTGAGGGGGCCCAGAGGAAGAAGATGGTCTCAGCATGAAATAACTCCTTCCAACCTCCTCACTAAAGATGCCCCATTATACAGTCTCACAACCAGCCAAGAGCCAAGATGACTGAGTAATTGTATTGTCAAAGTCGGCCATCCACATGCTCTTCTGCAATATGACCTTGACTTCCCTGTCAAGAGGTAGAGTCTGGTGTCTCTTCCTTTGAATCTAAACTGGCCTGAGTGACTTGTTGGTCCACTAGAATGCAGCAAGAGTAGGAAGTGATATTCTGACTTGCTCTTGAAATGCTTGCCCTCTGGATGCTCGACCTTGGGATGTCCCCTCAGTACCCAGCCATCATGCTCCGAGAAGCCCAAGCCACATGCAGAGACCATGTGTGAGTGTTCCGGCTCCCGGTTGCCTCCGAGGACAGACTTCGAGTCATCTCAATCCAAAGTGCTAGACGTGTAAGGAGAAAAGCCTCCGGATGATTCCAGCCCATTTCTATCACTCCGTGCCTCTCTAGCCCTCCCAGCTGAGGCTCAGACATTGGAACAGAGAAGAGGCCCCTCTGTGCCCCATGAATTTCTGACCCACGGAGTCCATGAACAAGATGAAATGGTTGCTGTTTTCTGCCACTAAGTTTTGGAGGATTTGTTACAAAGCAAGAGGTAATTGGAACAATAACCTCTCAGAAGGAGCCAGTCCTTCCACAGTTTGGTTACTTTGGCTTAATATTAGGAGAGGAAACGATTTCTTGCCCCCAAGGCAAAAGGAAGAAAATGTATTTCTGCACCGTGGATAGGAAAAGGCTTTTTTTTTTTCTCCTTGCTCCTTGGCCTGCCATGTAGCAGTGAAACAGAAACCAATGGATTTTTTTAAATCTTTTAACCATATGCAGATGAATAAGCAAATGGTTGGACTTGGTTCCTAATCTCTTTTCCTTCCCTGAATAACTTTTTTTCCACTCTAATAAACTTTAGCATTTAAACAGAAGTCATGTGTCACATATATGACGATTAACAGCAAGAATGTAGAAAACGAGATAGCTGCTGAGCACGAAAACTTAATTAATAGCCAAGCCATTCAACCGAAAATAAGAACAGTGTTTCTGGCAGGGAAATGTGAAATCTTTTTTCTAACTTGGGATTCTTTTCCCCCACCCCCCTCAGTCTTTTTAGGGTATTTAAAATTCAGTACCTACACAGAACTTTTTTTGTTTTCAGCTGAACCCTACTGACTGAAACGCAACAATCTTTCAGTGGCATTGAGTAGGGCCACCCTCCCCACCCCTGGGTCTCCCAGGGAATTACAAAGCCCAGAATCTGCAAACTGAGACTCGTGCAGGAACCAAATGGAAGGAAAGTTGAACAGGAGCAGGGGAGGATGAAGGAGTCTGGAATGGAGACCGTCTTCTCTCTGAAAAAAAAAAAAAAAGAAAAGCAGTTTCATTCTTCAAACAGAAGGGAAAGAAAACAAGACTTTTATGGTAATACCATATACAGAGTTGGCAGAAATTCGGCAGGGGATAAAAAGTATCTAAAATGGTCCCTTATTCAGTTCCCGCCACGCAACCCAATGAAAAGAGGCACCATTTTCAAGTTGATAAGCCCTGAATTCTCTGGACGTGTAGGTGTGCAAGGCTTCTAGAAAGGCCCAAGTCTTGGTCCATTGACCCCCGCCAGCAGAACAGGCAGAATCTGAAGTGGCCTGATGGAGAGAGCTTAAAATGTTTGCCAAAAATCTTAGAGAAAACAAATTACTGGATTTATGGATGAAATGATAGAAGGTCTGAGATTTGATTCAAAACTCATCACCAGGATGAGGAAGGAAGGAGAGTTTATGTATGAAACAGGATTAGCTATACATAATTGCTGCAGAAGCTGGGGACAGTGGGTGCTTGGGGCATCATACACCAAACTCATCATATTATTCCCTCTACTTTCCTATGTGTTTGAGCATTTCCATAATTAAGTTTTAAAAATATAAATCATGACCGGGTGCCTGGATGCTTCAGTAAGGTAAGCAGCCGACTCTTGATGTCAGCTCAGGTCTTGATCTCAGGGTCATGAGCTCAAGCCCCATGTTGAGCTCCTTGCTGGACTTAAAACATACTTAAAAAAGTAATAATAATAAAAATATAAATAATGTGAGAAATCTTCAGATGCTAAAAAGTCAAAGAATATATTATTATAGATAAAATGAAACAAACTAGGTTTTACAATGAGAACAAGAAAGGAAATTTCAAAATTACTTTTATTTCATATTTAACTCATGAAAAGAAATTCAGTCTGTCTACAGATCTGATTCCTGAACAAGCATAGGTTTTTCTGACTTAAAAGTATCCACTCCTGGGCCTTTCAATACACTGCCCTCAAGTACAAAATGTCACCTTGTTCTTTATCCACGTGCTTCTCATTGTTCAGTAAATATTTGCGGTGTTCCAACATCAACATGGTGAGCCACTCACAGAAGGCCTTGGAGCGCTGACCCCACCGAAGGTGCCCCTTTCTGCAAGGACACACTCCCTGTCCCTTTTCCGAAAATCACGAGAGCACAAGTCACCTCTGTCGACCTTGAATATTAAAGGTGATCCTGACGCCACATGTTCATGTTGCTGAAGTGAATGCCTTATGGAGCAGAGGAAAGGCAGCTGCGTGGTCAGAGCCCCGGCTTCAGGTCCTGTATGTGCTTCATAATGGCGAATTGTACTATTTCTGCGTTTCCTCACCACATAACATGAAGGACTTGGACAAGATTATGCTTAAGTTCTCTTCAGATAACAGAACTGCTACCACGATTATTGTGGCCATCATTTATTGAGCGCTAGCAATATGCTAGGCCACACAGAGCACAGTACACACACTGACCCATTTAACCCTCAGATTCAGGCAATAGAGGCCCCACACTTGCCACTTCCCTCCTTGTGGTGCCAGAATGGTGGACCACCTGGAGCCCATACTGCTTTTCTAGACCAAACCCTGGCTGGCTTGGACCCCTGAATCATCTGCCTCAGTGGCCCAAGCCTCCTTCTAGGGCTTGCAAGGGCCTCTTCCCCAGGTATGCTCTCCCAAGTTTGGCTTCCTGGGGGGGGGGGGGAGTGGAGAGTGTGGAAAGATACGGACCTGCAGGTTGGGGTGTGGACACTGCAGAAAGGCCCTCAAAGTGTGAGACGGGGACCAGGTGGAAAGAAAAGGGAGATGGACTGTGGGCCCCGGGTGTGTTATTTATACCCTTGCCTGGGGCCTTGTAAATGTTAGGGGTGGGCCTAATGAGGTATGTATTATTATTATTATTATTATTATTATTATTTTATATCTATTTTCCAGAGACTAAAACTGAGACGCAGAAGCTTGAGTCATTTGTCCCAGGTCGCACAGCTGGTCAGTGGCAGAGCGGGGCTCAAGTTACCAGCCTTGCGATTCATGCTCTTCCCTTTCATGCTGTCACCCAACAAAACCACAGGATCCGCCGGCCCAGGGCCTCTCGCGACACCTGGGGCCGGTCCTGAAAAGCTGTCCGCCACCCGTTGAGCTGCTCTCCTGCGCGCACTGTTCTCGGTGCCAGCTGAGAATGTAGCAGACGGCAGTGGTGGCAAAGCCGCATCCAAACACAATTACCATGGGAAAGTCGATTCAACAGAAAAATATTTGATACAAGAGTATGACAGTTAATCCTAGGATTTCACTTTTTGTTCTGAACTTCTGACCCACAGCTGTGAACCCCGCCACGGAATATCAAGAAGGTAACTTAACTAGATTTTGACCCTGTCGAACAAGTGTTTGGCCAATCCAATAAGTAGGTCTTTGTTGACTTCCTTTAAACTCTAAAACCAGGAAATTACTTCTAATATGTTAAGACCCCCACCTTCCCTCCAAGGACATCCTGGGGCACAGAAATAAAATCTAAACAAACATACTTTCAATTACTCTTCAAAATGAAACATCCAGCAAATTCGAGGTAATTTGAAAAAGCAAATTTCTGAACAAAGCTATAAAAATAATCTTAGAGTATTTTTAGAAGGCATAATTTGATGTACTTAATACCACGTACTCGATTTAGGTATGTTTGGATACGAATCACAGATACCTGAAGTTAGTGATAATAATCATAGCTAGCAGTATTGAATACTTCTGGTATGCCAGGTACAGTTACTCCTCGCTCGACCCTCACAACAACTGCGTGAAGAGAGGTTAGTAAGCTTAGCACTAATTCTATACACAAAGGTGTTTAACAGAGTATCATGTATAATAGAAAAAAATTGGAAACAATCTAAATTGAAATATGTTGCATAAATTATATATCCAGACAATGGACTAGTTTGCAGTCATTAAAAATCCTATTGCTGAAGGCTATCGAATGGCATAGAAAAATGCTTAAGGTGTTATAGTAAGTAAATTTTTGAAAATGATACAAAAAGTGTATATTATGAGCACAGTTTGAAACTCTAAGTAAATATATGCAAAGTTTTTAAAGGGCTAAAAATATATAAAAGGTTTATGGATATCTCTGAGTTAAGGAATTATGTATCAAGTTTATTCCATAATTATTTAAATTCTATTTTGATTATGTATAACAAAATGAAAGAGAGTGAGATTTTTAAAAATATCTGAATTCTTGTGAACCATCAGTTCAGGGAGTAGAAGAAAGGAAAACATAATATGTCCAAAGAAATACCATACTGGCAAGTGTAACGAATACGAATAGAAATAACTACTTAATAAACATGTGTCTAATACCTAGTGTCTTACATGCAGCTTTCACAACATCTCACTTGATGCTGCAAAGGCACTTGAGAGGTAAGAGTCTTAGCCCCCATTTTTCAGATGATGAAAATAAAGCTTTGAGAGGTTGTGGCTTTTCCAAGGCTCCACAGACGGTACGTGGTCAGGCCAGGGCTAGAATCTTGGGACATTCAATCACAACGTGGCATCTGTGAACACAGGCCCAGTGTGTGGGCAGCTAGAAATGTGTTGTCTTGACCACAGTCTGACTTATTCAACATGAAATTGAATAAGTATGGCAGCCGATTAAGCCTCATGCCAATTTATGGGAAGGCCAGTGAAATAGAAATCTGGAGATCTGAGTTCTAGTCTTGGATCTGCCATTAATTAGGTCTGTGGGCAAATCCTTTGACCCCTCTGTTCATCTATATCCAACAGAAATGTAATCGAGCTTCCTAGGCCCAATGCCTGTCCTAGAGGTCAGTTGCCTGCATTGTCACATACCAAAATCCCCTAATATGATTCTAGAAGCTTTGAATGGCAATGTTCATTTCTCCTGAAGATGGGGGTGGGGGAGAGGTTATCACATATCACCAGCAAAACACCCTTACGGTTTCCTTTGAACACTTCCTTCCCCCGCCCCTATTCCCTCTTCCTTTACCAGCTGCCAAAATTCTTTTTCTATTTCTTTCTCCCTTTAAAACAAAAACAAAACAAAAATTTTTTCACCCCTTCTTTTTCTGAGTCACTCTTTGTGATTTCTCCCTATTCCAAGTCTATTTTCACTTAACATATATTTATTTCATTCTGCTGTTTCCAGGACTGTTCTTGGTGCTGGAGAATACGACAGTGGACTTTACAGTCCATCCTTTCTTGCATAGAGTGATCCAACGTGGTCTCAGCTTTAGTTTGCATCCAGCCAGTGGCAGCCTGTGGGGGAATAGGGAGTCCTTGCATTACTAATCATTTTTTTAGCATTACATATAAAATAAGAGGTGAGTACTTACTGTTCTTAAAGAAATTCCTGGCTCTATTTTTTTAAATAATTCTATGATTCCACTAAAGTAAAGGCATAATGCTGTAGGGGAAATAAAAAATTCCTCTACCCTTCTAGGTTTTTAGCTGAGACACACCCTGTAAGAAAAGAGAGATTAACAAGAATAAAATAAATTTAATTTATTACATACAGGGGCCCCAAAAAAGGGAGGGTACCCTTCACATGGGGAATTTATTTCCTGCTTACAGGGGGACAGAGGAGGTCAAGTATCCTTCTTACACTGGCTGTTGCCCAAGTAACTTACATTCAAAATAATCACTGTGCCCGAGTGGCACACCCTGGGGCAGCCGGTCCGGAACCCCATCAGTTCCCTCCTCAGAAACGTCCCTGCAAGTTCTACAATTTAGATGCTGAGCTAATATCCATGTCTCATTGAATCAGTCTCTCAGCCCAGAGAATAGGTCAGTCCAGTTAAATATTTGTGTCTAATTTCAGTGGGTGTTTTTGCAGGTAGGCTCCTGAAGTTAGTCCTGTATGGTACAAGCAATCAGGTATTTAGTGGTTTAGTGATCCGAAACAGAAGAAAAGCAATGATTAATGATTAGAGCAGACTCCAATTCTAGTTTCTGAGTTCTGAAGATTTCTAGATGTCCGGCTCAAATTATCTTTAGACAAAGGACAGAATCTGACAGATTCTCCTGATGCGCAGTTTGAATGTCTGAGTGAGATCTTTCTGAGTGGCCTGTATAGCAATAGGCATGAAGATTGTCCATACATGAGCTGTTGTGTTGATTTTTATTGTATTGTGTTGTATTTCTTTTATTGTTGTTGTGTTGATTTCTGTAGTTCATATCAAGTTGTCCAGCTTTAGCTTGTGTGGCTTTGGAAAATGGGCAGCTCTAGTTCTCAATGATTCTAAAGTCAGAAGGGTGGGGGAACATTGGAATGTTAGTTTGGTCGCCAGATAATGGAGCAAACTAGAAGAATTCAAGATCTAGTCCAGTTTACAGGTAGAAAATGAAACCTCAAAGACAACAGAACTAGAATCTAATATCCACAAGGGTATTTTATAGTTTTTACTGAAACGTGTTTTTTTCTGTCTACAATCACCACATTTCTATCAACAATAACCACAGGAAGACCAATTTATTTACAAATTAAGTCTAGTTTCAGTAAACTTGGCTTGATTATTTATGTAAGTGCAGCAAGAATAGCTTTTGATCATATAGAATCTTTAATCTGCTTTACTGGAACTTCTCATAAAGAATTTCAGATTGGACTTTTAAAAGCCTCTTGAGGCTAAGAAGCCAAAAACCCAAGGACTAGTCATCAGACTTCACTTGTAACACCTATAGTTTTGGGTAAATTGCTCTCTTCTTGAGGTCCCCAAAGTATCCTGATGCTCCTGGGCTTGCCAGGAAGTAACCTTCCTTACTCACATGGTAAGACTGCCAGGGACGCTGTAAAGCCAAGTACCAGGGCAGTTTTTCCAAGGGACATTATTGACTCCATAAAGTCAACCTTAGTTCCTTAAAGCTGCCTGATTATATCTGAGTCTATTCATGTCTCTCTCAAACATGACATTCCAGCCAACATGTTGGTAATATAACCAATGCCTCCAGTGTCTTGTTATAAGGAGAACAAATTCTGATTGAACCCATACAAATAGCTAAGAATACTCACTGAGAACTTCCAAATTCTAGGGGGATAAAGTGGGGAGAAAAAGATAAATGGGTCGTATTTGTTCACAAAGGTATATTTTACCAAATTGCTCTAAGTCATAGTTAAAGAGAGAAGAGAAAAGGGTTTCCTTAAATCTGGAAGAACAAAAGATTTTTAAAATCCGCAGTGTTTCAAACAAAGTCATAAAAAAAGTATAATTATCCTCCTCAATGCACACAGTTCCGTTTAATTAGTTCTCATTCTGCTTGAATCCAGTTTTTCCATTAGTTCTGGAAATTCTTACCCAGTTCAGTTTGATGATCTCAAAGTTATCAGAAGCCTGTATTTTCTAGAGTACTTGTCAGAATCCCTTCCATGAATCTCTCTGAAGATGAAATACATTTGCAAAAGCATCAGAGGAAAACAATAACTGTCTATAAATGACAAAAGACTTAAAAATGTCCATGGTCAAATATCTGATAAAGTTTATTATAATGTAATTGACAAGGAAATTTGGTTATTTTTATGCCACGCAACATTTTATGATAATAACTAGAAGTATGACTGATAATATACCAGGAGGTACCAGATTCTTAGGAATTTTATATAATTTCTGGACACTTATATTAATAACATTCACCCATATAATATAACGTAGGAAGGTTTATCACCACTTATTTGGCAAATGCTTCCCATGTAATTTAAAACAACGAATAAGGCTAATTAGTGTAACAGCTCTCTTCTTATTAAGAGAAAACAAATCCTTTGACTTGTCCCAGGAACCCTCTGGAAATTCCCAAAATTTGTTTGAGGTCAAAGAGATGCCATTTAGAATCTGATTTGGGGGAATTTTGTCAAAAATATCAAAGAGGTTTTAAAACACTTGGTCAGATAGGATCATAGGTCACTATGAAACAATACTTAGTTATCCATTTAACCATGGTAACAAAGACTTTGCAGGCAAATACCAGAAGTTAAGTAGTTGTAAGTAAAACTGAGCTCTTTTAATAGAGAAGACTCAGTTGTTGGGTTGTTTTTTGTTTGTTTGTTTGTTTGTTTGTTAAGTAATCAAAGCCCTGAACACATTAAAACACAAAATATTTGCTTTCTAGGCAGATTACTTAATCCCTTATCAGGAATAGACCAAGGATCCAAGCAAACTTTGTCCTTTTAACGCATGAAAGAAAATTAAGTTTCAGTTTTACATAAGCACACTATTGGTACTAAAGCTTATGTTTAAAACCCTTGTAACAAATCCATTCAGTTTCACTCAGGTTGGTCACACATAAAATTCCTTTTCCAAAATCTTTTTTTTTCTCACAAACTTTCTAACAGCTTTCTATGTCCATTTTAGTTTGTCCCCTATCACCTTTCCCACTCAGAAATAATCAGCTTTACTTTAGGACAAAATTACTTTCTTTTCCCTCAACAAAAAAATGTATCTCCATTCTCCATACCTTTTCTCGAAAAAAAAAAAACCCACATATCCTACATTTCTCTTGCATACGGAGTTGTTTACCTTATTATTTCAAGTAATTTTAATTGCATATATTAATTAGAAGTCTTAATCCTAAGAAACCTTAATTTCTAGTGACAACTAAGAAGTAAGCAATTGTGAACTGTTATATCAGCATTCTTTATATTGGCAAATTTATGAATACATTTCATAATTTCTAGAAACATAATTTCCTTATAGCAGAATTTTTTAATGTGGCACAAGACATGTTTACTAATTGACCTCAATATCCTTAGTTCTTCTGTAATAACAGGTCAAAATAGGCAAGCTTAGACTTGTTTAGCAATTAGTATTTCCATATGTTATCTTATTTGGAAATGCTCTAGACATTTGGTGAATACCATCATCTGATTTAACTTAGATGGTGGAAGTTACCAAAAAGATTTGGAAAACTATTTAAGCAATAATCATTGCTAAAAAGTGCACCTAACGACTCATCTCATTTACATGTTTTGAATTCATTTGTTCTTAACAGTCATGCTTAGATTACTCTTCAAGATTTCATGAAACATTAGGTAGCCATTATCTTAACTGTTTTTCTTTGCTGACAAATTTCTGTAACAGATAACATGAGCTTTTTTGATTTTTAGTAAACCTAGGTAGAATTAAAGAACTCTAAAAGTATAATACATGTCTGTATTAATTAAACCAACAAATTTAAACTACTTTTTATTTGCCAAAGTTATCCTAGGTAATGTGGACTTGAAAAACCTTTGGGTTAGTTTCTATTATATTTCTGAGATGTAGAAATACTTAAGTCAAAAGTGCTTATTTTTAAGCCAGTTAACAGAGCTCCTTTAAAAATTAACTTTTGCAATGCCATTCAGAGGTACATAAATAGCCACGCATAGACATGCATACAGCCAAATACAAACAGATACCTTACATTTTAAAATTTTAGCCATGAATCAGGTATGACAATATAAAACTCACTAGTTTATAAATAACAGCTGGAATAAGTTAAGTTTATTCATTCAGGTAACTAAAGCTTTTTACTGTTTGTGAAGATGACTTTTAAGATGTGTATTTGCCCTTGAGAAGTAATCTTAAGGAGGCTGTAGTCTATAGAGTTTGAGCAAGAGAGCCTTTCCAGCCATCTGTATTTTCAAAAGGGCTCTTGCCCCCCTTTTTTTTTTTTTTTCCAGTCTCCAGTGAGTTTTGGTTACCTCCTAGGGTGTTTACATTTCAAAGACGTGGTAAGATTTACATCTTCAAGGGACAGAGAAGGAATGCAAGTTTTCTTCTAGGAATTTGGATATATTTCTCCATTATCAGAAGTCTAGAGTAATTGCTATCTAAATTTTTTTTTCTTCTTCAGTGCAGGACAATTGTACTTCCAGTGTCCTGATTTCTGCAGTATCATGTCTGAAGGCAGATAGGAAAGGGTCTGAGTGGATTTTGAGTTGCTTTCAGAGTTATGCTTTTGTTTTTCTAAAAAGTTAAGTTGTAAATTAAGAATTATTGGAACGCCTGGCGTGTTCAGTCTTGATCTCATAGTTGTGAGTTCGAGCCCCACGTTGGGTGTAGAGATTACTTAAAAATAAAAAAGAATTATTGACTTTTAACTCTTTTCTAAATTTGCATTCCCTCAAGCTATCTTCAAGGAATTGTGTAACCTTTTTCATTAAAACACTGAGAGGTTGATTTGCCTACTCAACCATACTATTTTGAATTTGCCTTTTTATATCAGAGAAATTTCCAACTAAGATGGAAATCAAAACATAATGATGTTCTGTTGTCCAGGGTACATGAATTCTTTGGGTGTGGGCCTAGAATATATCCACAAAGGACATTGCATAGGAAGGCCTGAAGCCAGTATAGAGCCCAGCAAAATGAGCCTTAATGCCCAGCCCAGGCACTTCTGCTGAATTTATTTCCTGGCTTTTAGCATTTACGTGAATAACCCGTAGACCATGGGCCCAGAGATGAGGCTGGAGTGCTCTCTGTATATATTGTAGGGAACGGGAAGTTAAAATAAGTAGCTTGGTGTTAAAGGGATTTTCTGGGGAAGGTGGAGGAGTTTGGGGTGTTAGTTTTCTCGCTGAGGAGATAGATCCAGGTTTTAAGAAAGGGAATTTACATTGGATATGGACTTTAATTTTGTTCTAAGTTTAATTTCTGCTCTTCCATCTAGTTAAAGGAGTCCCCCAGGCTAGCCATTCTACTTCTTTGAATCCACTTTTTAACTCCATAGGTACTAATGAAACAATTGTTTAGGATGAATGCTCCTAAAATTTTTTTTCAAATACAGAAGGTTTTCAAATTCAAAAGATTCACTGTCTGGAACTATGACTATTGGATCTATGAATCCCCGTAGCCACTCAAACCAACAAACTTGTTTTTGGCTTCACCGGGATACAAGAGACACCCCCAAAGGAGGGTGCAAAAGACACAGTCCTCACAAGATCCAGAAAGCAAAGGCCTTCGTTGTCATAGATGGTAAGAATCGTGTAGTGAAAACAGGGTCTCCAAGTCTCTTGTGGAAAAACTAGTCTGTGGCACGGGGGCACGTGCTACTGCCATGAGACTTTTCCAGCACTAACGAGACAATGAAGGTTGAGATGACAGAGGCCCCTTGTGTACTGGGACCCCTTATAACAAACTCCCCTGATTGCCGGCACAGTGTACAAAGAGAACACTGCTTGACTTCGTGTCTTGGAATCCCAGTCTATTCCACTGACCACCAGATGCACGCCGGTGTGTACACCTTCCAGGTGGTGCAGGCCAGAGGGAATATTCTTAGTGGTCATAAAGCCAAACTCTCAGGACATAGAATAAGACAAAGGAAAACCTCACAAGACCCGTGATGTTTCCCTTTATGACAAATGACACAAAAGACAGAGACAGGAGACAGCAATGACCATGTCTGGGGGGGAAGAGGATCGATAGAAAACAAGAGTACTCACTACCAACTCTTCACCAGAGTCGCTATAGAAAAAGCTGCACAGGTATTTTCTCCTGCCAATCTAAATTTTAAAAAAGGACTCTCACCACTCACTTCCAACAGACCCCGCAGGCACAAGTCCAGGAGACTGACACAGTAAGAATTCCTAGCTTCTCCCAGGGCTTGTCAGAAGTCCCAAGGTCTCTTAGCTGCAGCAGCTCTGGACCAAGCAGTGTCCAGCTAGTGAAATCTCCTGGCTGGCTCGTCATGTCTGTAGGGGAAACAATAAATTTCCCTCCACCCTTCTAGTTTCTTGGCCAAGACACACCCTGTAATAAAAGAGACAGACAGGAGAACAAGTTTAATTTCATTTAGTACCTATAGGGGCCCCATAATTATGACACTCAAAGTAGGGAGCAGAGCAGGCAGCTGTTGTACCTTTCAGACAAAGAATACATTTATAAAGAACTGATAAGATAAAGGATGCCTCTACCCTCCAGGTACAGGGAGGGTACCCCTCACATAGGGACTCCGTTTCTCCCTTTCAGAGGGACAGAGGAGGATCGGAGAGCCCTTCTTACACTTGCTGTTTCCCAAGTAATCTTAATTCAAAATAATCAACATGCCAGAGTGACACACCCTAGGCTGGCCTTCCCTGAACCCCATCAATAGCGTCCCCTTCAAAGGTAACTGATAATTATGGCAAATATTTTCTGGGCACCCACAGGGCTTCTTAGCACTAATTACCTTACATTGAACTTTCACAATCCAGTGGACTGTAGTACTATTATTACACTCCTTTCCTCAGCAAGGATACTGAGGTTTAGAGACTTCTGCTGACTTGCCTAAAGTCAGCCCCTGGGCAGCAGCTCCAGGATTCAGACCCAGACCTGTCTGACTCTGTGTTGTCTGAGATACTGTGTTTTACTGTGCCACCTCCTCACTCCTGCTCCTTCCTCACCCAAAGTGTGGGATCTCTGGGACTACTGACATGGTTCTAATTTTTTTTTTTTAATTTTAGAGAGAGAAAGCACATAAGCAGGGGAGAGGAGCAGAGGGAGAGAGAGAATCCTAAGCAGGCTCCACCCTTAGCATGGAGCCTGATGTGGAGCTTGGTCCCACGACCCTGGGATCATGACCTGAGCAGAAATCAAGAGTCGGATACTCAACTGACTGAGCCCCCCAGGCGCCCCATTACTGACATGGTTTTAGAGTCTATTTTTCTGTTTCATTTTTGCCATATCTTCTCTCTTATTCTGTCCAAATTACTATGACAGAAATACCATAGACTGGATGGCTTATAAACCACAGAAATGTATTTCTCATACTTCTGGAGTCTGGGGAATCCAACTGGCAGATTTGGTGTCTGGTGTAGGCTACTTTCTGGTTCATAGATGGCCATATTTTGCTGTAACCTCTCATGGAGGAAGGGACAGGACAGCTCCCTGAGGTCTGTCCGTCTCTCTCTTTTTTTTTAATGTTTATTATTATTATTACTATTATTTTTGAGGGAGAGAGTCCAAGCAGGGGTGGGGGGCAGAGAGAAGAGGACAGAAGATAGGAAGCAGGCTCTGCGCAGACAGCCTGACAGCAGTGAGCCCAATGTGGGGCTCGAAATCATGAACTGTGAGACTGTGACCTGAGCTGAAGTCAGCTGCTCAACAGATTGAGTCACCCAGGTGCCCCCCGGAGGTCTCTTTTATAAGCGCACTAATCCCATTCATGAGGGCTCCACCCTCATGACCTAATCACCTCCCAAAGGCCTTTTTTTTAATTTATTTATTTTTGATGGAAAAAGCTCCATTCATGATACTGTTTAGAGAAGTAAGTTGTCTGCCTCTCAACATGCTTTAAAAGTCATGGGCTTAATAAAGCCCCTCTAAGACCTCTGATGTGGAAACTCTTTTCTCTTTCTGGTTTTCTTTTCAGATACTCTATGTTTCAAATTATTACTACAACCTTCAGTCTGTGACTTTTTTTTTTTTTTTTTTTTTTAGTTTTCTTAGAAGACTGCCTTTCTCTGGAGATCAGTGAGAACTCCTGAAGGCATTCGTAAAGAACCAGGGCAAATTTTTATTTCTATCCTAAAAACAATGGGGTAAGTAGCCACATGTCTTTGGTGAGCTGCCAGCACATTCTTACACCAGCATTGGCTAGAGCAATCTGGCACTTCTAACTTGATATTAATCAAGATCATTCTGATTTAGCGTCAGGGTATTTATGAAATTGTTGTTTCTTCCATTGCCTAACAACATTTTGGAGGTGAACGTCCATAGAATTAAAGTACCTAAGGGCCACCAGAATCCTGGAGTACATAGGATGCTGAACGTATAGATTTAAGGCAGTGTGTGTTAAAAGGCATATTCCAGCTATGAAAAGGAAACAAGTCAGTTACACAATGGAAGGATTTCCTTACTTTTTCCTCTACTGTTTCAACGGGTACAGTGGTCTAAACCTCAGATATGTTTAACCAAATCTGTTAACTTTTCATAAATTTATGGGATTGTAAACAGGAGTTAATCTACACCATACACAAATAATGTATTAAATAGTTTGAAAAACTAAGCGTCTGGCTTACCACCATTACCTACATAAAGTACCTGCTAATTATACATATAATATTTAAAAAAATTTTTTCCCCAATGACTAAGCCAAGGATTCTTAAACTGGAGTCCACGGAAAGGTTTGATATTTGAAAGATTTATCTATGTATTTTATGGAAGGATAGTCCATAGCTTTCATTAGATTCTCTGTAACTCTTTGCCCACCCTCACCCCCACCCCCAAAAAGGATACAAAACTTACACTTAAAATTTATTTTACAATTTTTTTTCAGTCTGAGGCTTGAAATTTAATGAAAAAACAATCTTAACTTCCTTTCCTTCTGCCTGTGCAGTCACCCCACAAGTCTGAAAATGAATGGTGTGGCGGGAGGGGGAGGGGTGGTGCATTTGTAAAGTCTTCTCTGAGGGCAGCAGGAGGCAAAAGAACAAAAACAAAAAAAAAATTAAGAAATAAAATTTTAATGTCTATTTATTCATTTTGAGAGAGAGAGAGTAAGAGTGGAAGGGGCAAAGAGAATCCCAAGCAGGCCCTGCACGGTTTGTGCAGAGCCTGATGCAGCGCGCGAACTCACTAACCATGAGATCATGACCTGAGCTGAAATTAAGAATCTGTCACTTAACTGACTGAGCCACCCACGTGCCCCAGAAAAAAAACAAAAAACAAAAAAACAACTTTTTTAAAATACTTTTTTTGATGTTTATTTATTTTTGAGAGAGAGACAGAATGTGAGCAGAGGAGGGTCAGAGAGAGAGGGAGACAGAATCCAAAGTAGGCTCCAGGGTCTGAACTGTCAGCCCAGAGCCCAGTGCAGGGCTCAAACCCACAAACAGCGAGATCATGACCTGAGCCGAAGTCGGACACTTAGCTGACTGAGCCACCCAGACACCCCTACTTTTTTTAAATAGTGGTAGAAATTTTCTTTTTTTAACAGAAATATGCCTTGATTCTTTTTTTACTTTTCTTCCTGAGTTTCTTGACGATTACTATTGTTATTTAGTACTCTTCACTGTAAATTCTTCTGTGGGATGATTGTAAATTACTAGATTCTATTTTGGCTAGCAGAGCCAACACAGCACATTTCTGTTCTGGTATAAATTAAGTGATGTGATGACATATGCTCAGTGGTTAGACTGACATGCAAAATAAATCAAATGTAATCACTGGAATATAAGTTTGAGATATAAAGTAAACCATTTTGGGGTTGAAACAAAAGACAGAACCATAGAAGGAGAAGCTCGCCAAAGCACGAATAAGCTAATTCTGCTTGCCGTCAGCAAAAGAAAAATAATTTCAATTGGATATTTTATTTTTCTTCTTCTGTGAGTACCACACAGAGAAGTTAATAACTCAGATGTGAAAGCATGAAATTCAGAGGTCGAAGGGTTGTAAGTGAGGACACCCCTTATTATTATTATTTTTTAACAGGTGAGGACACAGGACAAAAGACATTTCAAAGACACAGAGCTGACTAGTCACAGAAGCTCTAACTGACGGATGCCCACATGTTGTCACTCCAGGCTTACTTTCTGCCGCATGTCATCCAAAGAACGAAAGTGAAGACACTTGACTTGACTTATGATACAGTATTATTAAAGAATGCACAGATCAAACACATTTATGATACCTAGAACTCGGGCAACAGCATCAACCATGAGAGCGAAAAGAAACACTGCCTACCTCTGAATAACCGATAATAAGAAAACAACGTAGAGCCGAGGTCGAACTTTGTCATTCTGGTTCCTCGAGCAGAAGCCATTTTTTAAGTTGACTTCATTAAAATCATTTTCTGAAGTTAAAGTTCTACTTGTGGAGGAGATAAAATTAGGGAACTTTTGAGAGTATGGATTTTTGTGTATCCGAATTTTCTCCCTGGTCACGAAATCATCTGTTCCATGTATAATTGAAGTTAAAAAGAAAAAGAATCCAAGACCTCAAGGTCTTTGTACCATGCAGTGTGGCTCCAGTGTTCTGTTCTACAAATCTGACAGTGGCTAGCTGTTGACTGTTCTCAATGCTCAGCCCCATCTATGGAATTCAAAAGAAGAGAAAAAAGACCTCACCCTATTTGTGGCAGGATGTAGTTATGGCTCCTTTCTTTTGGCCTTCCAAGGAAGGAAGGCCAAAAATGGGATTAAAATAGAATTTATAGGGGAGCCTGGGTGGCCCAGTCTATACAGCGTGAGACTCTTGGTCTCAGGGTCATGAGTTCAGGTCTCATGTTGGGCGTAGAGCCTACTTAAAAAAAAAGTAGAATTTATAACTGGAAGAAACTTTGGTGTCACTTGGGCCAACCTAACAATTTACTAGACTTGAGGAAGCAGACCTCCTCAAGGGCTGAATTCAGGGGCTCCCTGAATTAGTACTGCTAGTAAACAAGGTTCCTGGGGCTTACATCCAGGCCTTTACTCTGCCACTGGTCTTGCCATTGCCCACAGGGATTGTGTTCCTGCAGGGGAGCAGTCTGGGCATACGTTATCCAGCTCACTTCCACTGGTTTTCTGTGGCCTGCATTGGGTATCCCATCGGGGAGGCATCGTTCGACTTGTCTCTGTGTGTCCTTTTCCTCACAGGGTGTGAGGGTGCAAATCAGAGCCTGGCTGACAGTTGCTGTGTGCCCATGGCGTTCCAGGCACTCTGCAGAACATGCTACACACGTGAGCACATGTACTCCTCAGGACAACCTGATATGGTAGCCGCTGCTCTCCCTCTTTTCTCAGTGAGGAGACTGAACTCTAAGAGGTGAAAAAGCTTGCCTAAAGTCCTACAGCTGGTAGGTGGCGAGACTGCAATTCAAACTTATATATGTATGATTCCAAAACCGACTGGAAACACTGGTGGAAAGATTGTGTTTTATGCACCTTTGAATAGCTGACAGGTGCTAGCACGTTGCTATGCAGGTATACAGCAGGGATGCAATAAATGCTTTGGGAAATGGACGAATGAATAAATGAAAAATTTAGTAAGAACTAAGCATAAGAGCTTTTTAACGTGTTATTGCCAACATTTCCGATCTGTTTTGTTCACCTCTTAACGTGGGAGGTGGAGGTGGGGATGAGTCTACACAACCTAACACTGAGCAACCCAGAAATAAATTGTGTTTCCCTGTCCTCTTGACAGGCAGAATAGCAGAGCGGTTTAACACTAGGGCCCTGGTGCCAAGCTGCCTTGGGTTTGACTTCTTCTTTGTTGTTTTTTTTAAATTCAAATATAGTTGACGACATAGCAATTCGACATTTATAGACGTTACAAAATGCTAACCAGGGCAAGTGTAGTCACCGGCTGTCACCACACAACGTGATTACAGCATTATTGACTGGATTCCCTGTGCTGTACTTTTCATCCCTATGACTTAATTATTTTATAAAGGAGAGTTTGTACCTCTTAATTCCCTTCTTTGATTCAGCCCATTCCACGCACCCGCCTCTCTGCCTGCCTGGGTTTAACTCTGTGTCTGCCAGTTACCTTCACCCTGGGAAAGTTCCTGAGCTGCTTTGTGCCTCAGTTGTTTCATTTGTAAGGTGGGGATTAGAGTTGTGACTTCTTTATGGGGTTGTTTTGAAGATAAAGCAAGTTAATAGATGTAAGGCACATTGTAAAACACAGTAAACACTCAATAAAGAGCTTTATTAAGTTAAATACTTTTCTTCATAGCCCTTGTAAAAACCCTTACCATCCTTTTGCGGTAAAGCCTTTCCAAAAAGTGCTTCGTACCAGGGTTATGTCTGTGTCCTTGTCCTGGCGTTTCCTGAGTGCGCGCTGTGTGGACATCACATTATTAGCACCTCCTGCTGCCTGCCGACGTTTCCAGCGGCCTCAGATACCCCCGGGCTTTGCTGCACATCGGTGGCCCACAACGCGTGATAACAGGAACTGAAAGGGCAGAAACTGAAAGCAAAATAGAAAAATTCAGCCAAGAAATGCTTGGCTATTTTTCCCTTTGCTGTGTATTAAAAAAAAAAAAAAAAAAAAAAAAAAAAGGTAAATTGAAAACCTATAAGACCTCTAAAGGCAGGCATGTTAAATTTCAGGGTGGTTTTGGTTTACTTTTCTAAATATCAGTACAGAGTTTTCATTCCTTCATTGAACAGACATCTATTGAGTGTTTCCTAGGGGTGTGCCCTGATTGCCTATATACATCTGGTGTCCATCTAGCCTGGATTTTCCGGAACAATCCTAATTTTAAACGTCTTTGGCGACTTTTCATGGAAATAAATTAACAAGGCAGAGGGAGAAGAGGCTTTGTCAGACCTTCTGGCCAGGGTTTTGCTCCATATTTCCGTTCAGCTGTGTTTCCGCTTGCCCCAAGCTAGGAGCCACCAAGTAGAAAAGTCTCCCCCAAGCCCGGCAGGGCCGCGCAGGAGCCGGCTGAAGGGAGCTAACACCCCAGCTCCTTGGTTCCCCCTTTGGAGCAAGAGATTTCAGTATTAAACTTTTCCTCTATAATTCTGCTGGTTTCTCTGGGGCTGGCAACCCTGGAGAGTAACTGTTTATATTATATATTCTTATAATGTTGCTTTCTAAAATGTTTACAGTGAGAGAGGCATGACCGTGGTAAGCGGAAAAGGAAATCAAGTTTTTTCAACTGTTGACTTATTACCACAAAGAAAATGCATGTTCTGCTTCTAAGCAGTCCGCTAGTAAGGAGTGACACTCCAGAAAGCCAAGAGCCAGACAGTCCATGAGGACACAGGTCATCTGCTTTTCTCATCTTTGTCTTCCCCCGGAGGAACACTTGATAAATACCTGCAGGGGAATTAACAGACGTCTCTTTACTATTCTTTTCACCATCTTAACTTTCCCAAATAAAAAGACCAAACACTGTAGGTCACCTTAAATATGCCCGAAATCATATTACACACACAAAATATTATATATTTTATATTTATAAAAAACTCTATCTATCTCTATGCCTATAGATATCTGGATTTACACACAGACTAAATTTTATTTACTTGATGATAGGGTTCACCAGGTCCTCATCTATAGCAAATCTCCATAGGTTTAAAGTATAATTTGAGGCGGCGCCTAGGTGGCTCAGTCAGTTAAGCATCCACTCTTGATTTTGGCTCAGGTCATGATCTCACAAGCTCGAGTCCCTCGTGGGGCTCTGGACTGACAGTGCGGAGCCTTCTTGGGATTCTCTCTCTCCCTGTGTCTCTCCCTCGCTCCTTCGCACTCTATCAAAATAAATAAACATTAAAAACAAAAAACCTTTAAAGTATAATTTTATTTTCATTTTTCCTACGAAATAGCGGAGTCAATTAAAAGCACTTTGGTAGGGCACTTGGGTCGCTCACTTAAGTGGTCTGACTCTTTTTTAAACAAAATTTTTTTTAATGTTTATTTATTTTCGAGAGACAGAGTGTGAGTGGGGGAGGGTCAGAGAGAGAGGGAGGCACAGAATCAGAAGCAGGCTCCAGGCTCTGAGCTGTCAGCACAGAGCCTGATGCGGGGCTGGAACCCACGAACTGCGAGATTATGACCTGAGGTCAGACGCTTAACCAACTGAGCCACCCAGGCGCCCCAAGTGATCTGACTCTTGATCTCAGCTCAGGTTTTGATCTCAAGGTCATGAGTTTAAGCCTGAGATCTTAGTGCACTGGGTGTGCACTAAGCCTAAGGAGTGCACTTCAGGCTCTGCACTAGGTGTGAAGTTCGCCTGAAAAAAAAAAAAAGCACTTTGGTAAAACAATAGCCCTGGGTTCAAATTCAACTTCTAACTCTGACCTATTGTGTGCCCTTGGCAGGTTTTCATTTGTCTTTTTCACCACTGTGGGTCTGTGTCATGTTGACTGTGAAAATGAGAATAATTACAAATGTTCAGAGCTCAGCATTAAAGCACCTGGTAGAGTGCCTGGAGCATAGCTATAACTGGTAGCTACTGTTATTGTTGCTGTTTATTAAATAAAGCTTTGTGGAACATCCAGTGCGGGAATTGAAGTATAATGCCAACGATAACCCCAAGTCCCAGAACGCATCACAGAGGTTCATGTTTAATTAGTATGAAAAAAGAGCGTTTTCCATGCCTTGTCCCGGCCAAGTGATATAAATGCTTAGACTCGCAGCATTTCATGCTTGGAGCTCTGAGAATACAGAGGCCTCCTTCACTTCCTTGTTTATGTGACAAGAGGAGGGGAAATCCCACCCTCCTCCAGCCTCTCCGGGCTGCCCTTTTGAGGCTCAGCCAGGGAAAAATAAAGCAGCAGTTAAATTCGGGAGCGAGGGCTGGAAAACTGGGACGTTGGAATTGTGGCCTAGCCAGAGGACTAATTAAAGCTTCCATTCAACAAAAATACCTAAACTTCAGTGTAAACTTTTCAGTCTGATAAATAAACCAAGAGCTGCACCATATGGTGAGGTAGGAAGTCTCCCCCTGACTGCCCCCCTCCTCCCTGAGGCCTGAGAGGCGCCTGAGGGACTGACAGTCCTGTGGGCTGAAAGCCTAGACATCCCCCCAGCACTGCCAAGCAGGGAGATTTGCTCCAGATTCATGGTTCCAACCCCCACTGAGCTTCAAGAACCAGGGACAGGAAAAAAAAAAAAAAAAAAAAAAAAAAAAAAGAAATGAGGAAGGGGAGGGAGGCAACTGACAGGTGTGTTTCTTTTCCAGAATCTGGTCTCCAGAAGTTCTGGTTGTATGTGTACCAGCCAAGCTACGTCTGTGGTGCGAGCGTCCCTGCGTCCTGGGGCTGCAGTAGCTCTGGCCCTTTGCTAAGACCTTTTGCAAGTCAACAAACGAACAGACTTCCTCCTTGGACCACACTTGTCAAGATCTTCTAGAATTGGGGTGGGACCTTCAGGAAGTGCTTAAGGGGCCCCAGGCGACTAGGCATGCCCACCTCAACCCCACAAATTAGATCTCTGTGTCCCCTCTTGTCCTCACAGTGAGCATGTAATGCCATTACAATTCAAAGTCAGAAAGACAGAATAGCTTTCAAGGGAGGAGACTGAGAAAACTGGCCCCCTTGAAACTGGTCACAGGCAAACAGTGTTTGGATACTTCAGACAAGGAAAGTACAGAAAGGACACAGGGTTTAAGTAGGATAGCATTATTTTTTAAGTGTGTGTGTGTGTGCACATAGCCACACAGTATGTAGAGAGAGTTTTCTGAGATATGTGACACAATGCCCTGTTCCTCTCTGCATCTCTTACAATGACCTGATACAGTGTTACATCCATAGTAGATTCTCAACTGCCATGTGTTGAATAAATGATTATATGCCTATTGAAATAAAGAGCCCTGGGTGGTTGAGAGTGAGTGCATGGAAAAGGTAGTAAGTTACCTAGATCATCATGAGGCATTGACCAGAATGTTGGTTATGGTAAATTTCTCAGTGTTATAGTCAGAACTACACAGGCCGTAGTAGTCAATAAATATTAAGAAACAATACTGGGGCGCCTGGGTGGCTCAGTCAATTGAGCGTCTGATTTCGGCTCAGGTCATGATCTCACAGTTCGTGAGTTTGAGCCCTGCGTCAGGCTCTGTGCTGACAGCTTGGAGCCTGAAGCCTGCTTCGGATTCTGTGTCTCCCTCTCTCTCTGCCCCTCCCCTCCTCACGTTCTGTTTCTCTCTCTCAAAAATAAATAAACATTAAAAAAAAAAACCAATACCAATCCCCTTCTGTTTCCATCTTATGCGATATGATGGGGGTGGGAGGAGGCCACTTAGTGTTTGACTGATCTTTTTGCTACTGAAGGTAAGGAAGTTATTTCCAGAGGTCCAGATGCATTGCTGTCTTATTTTAAGTCCTGTTTTTCTACTCTGCTTACAAGCTTGTTAATAAGAACCAAGACACAAAAGCCCAACTGGTGAACAAGAGAGTCAGGTGATCTTACTCTAAGAGCCTCTCATGGCAAGAAAAAACCTTGGCTCTGTCAAAGATGGACGTGTAGGGCAGTCTCCTTGGTGATAATCTTCACTGTGCCTGGTTCCAGGCAGAGAGATCAATTGTTTAGTAAAGCTCAGGTGACTGTATCTTTTCTCAAGCAAGCATGACAAATCATGGTGTAATGATTATAGTGTATTCTCCAGTGCTGTTTCAAATATTGTATCTCTGTAGAAAGCTTCATATGTTCAGCATATTTTGAAAATAACATGCCTTCTTGGGGTGCCTCGGTGGCTCAGGTTATTAAGCGTCTGACTTCGGCTCAGGTCATGATCTCATGGTTTGTGGGTTTGAGCCCTCCATCAGGCTCTGTGCTGCCAGCTCGCAGCCTGGAGCCTGCTTCGGATTCTGTGTCTCCCTCTCTCTCTGGCCCTCCCCCACTCACACTCTGTCTCTCTCTCTCAAAAATAAAAAAAAAAAAAAACATTAAAACAAAAAAAAAGAAAATAATATGGCTTTCTTTACCAGAGTAGGAACAGCCTCTGGATGAAGACTCTGGATGAAGACAGGGGAATGAGAAATACACTATTTTTGCAAGCATTGGCGGCTAGTCTAAACACATTTTGGTGTATATTAAGGAAGTACTAGCTGCTTGTGAATGTTAACTTTATGTGTCAACTTGACTGGGATGTGGTGCCCAGATATGTAGCCAAACATTATTCTGGATGTTTCTGTAAGGGTATTTTGGACGAGATTAATATTTAAATTGGTTGATTCTGTGTGAAGCACATCGCCCTCCATGATGTGAATGGATCCAGTCAGCTGAGGACCTGAATGGAGTAGAAATCTGACCTTCCCTGAGCAAGAGGGAATCCTGCCAGCCGATGGCTTTTGGACTTGAACTGCAACATCAGCTCTTTCTAGGTCTCTAGGCTGCTGGCCCACCCTACAGATTTGGGACTTGCCATCTATTAAAATCACATGAGTCAATTCCTTAAAATAAGTTTCTCAATAGATTAGGTAGATAGGTAGGTGGATGGATGGATAGATACATAGATATTCGTTCTCTCTTTCTGGAGAGCCCTCATACACTGCTGTAACAAATAATCCTGCGCATTTCAGGGACTGAACACAAAAAGTCTTGCTCCAGGAGCAGTCCAGTGCCAGAGTTCTTTGTCAGGGTCTGGTTTTTCACTCTGTGGTGATTCAGAGACGCAGGCTTCTTCCATCCTATGAGCCATTATCCTCCAGACCCTCCCAAGGACTCTCTGTCTGGCCAGCAGAAGGGAAAGTGAGAGTAGAGAGTCACATGTGCTTCTCAACCACTTTGGGCAGATGAGACACGCAACATTTCTGCTCATTTTCGCTTGCTGGAAAATAGTCACATGACTCCCCATAGAGAAGGATGGTGGGGCTGAGACATGTGGTCTTTGACTAGGAAGCTACCTGCCAACAGCTCTCCACGTAGAAAAAAGAAGCAGGAATTTGGTAACTACCACAATCTTCTTAATGAGCATTCACGTCCTTATCTATGTGGTTAGGACTTACTCCACCTCAACTGTCATCCCTTTTGGGTTTTCTTTGGTGAATTTGCTTCCTTCTGACATGACACAGAGCCTCTTTTGTCAATTTTCTGAGTGATTAACCTCATATCATTAGGCCTTTACAGATTTTAAATCTAATAAGGAAGGCAAAGTTGAGGTACCTGGGTGGCTCAGTCGGTTAAGCGTCTCACTCTTCATTTCAGCTCAGGTCATGATCTCATGGTTTGTGAGTTAGAGCCTCCCATCAGGCGCATCAACAGTCTTCTCTTCTCGTCTCTCTAAATAAATAAATAAATAAATAAATAAACAAACAAACAAACTTAAAAAAAATAGAAGGCAGTTAATATTATTGTATGTGTCCAGAGAAGGACAGATGGTAAGTACAATGGGTGTTCAGAAAAGGGAAAGAATTCTTGAGTTGTTATGTTTAGAGAAAGCATTTAGGGAAGAAGTGTACTTGAACTGAGATGTTACATATGAGTGGGATTTCAATAGGCAGAAGGGAATGGGGAGAACATTCCAAGGAGGGTAAATAGGAGGCATGAGCAAGAAAACAGAGGCAGGCATGAAAAAGTAATTTTTGAGGAAGTCAATACACCAATCGGACTGGAGGGAATACTGGGAAGAATATTGGTTTAAAAGAGGGGAGGGGTGCAAATTAAACCTAGGTGTGTTTGAAGGGAATTAAAGTAGTGTGTAAATACTGAGATCCTTGGAAGATTTTTTTCATGAAAAATTAATATTTTAGAAGAATAACATAATGGAAGTGTACAGAATGGTTTGGAGGGGAGCCCGCAGAGGCAGGAGCCCAGGACCTTCATGACCACAATGATACAACCTTGTGGTTGTCTTTGTGTTAAGTCAGAACTGCTTTAGTTGTACGTGAAAGAAGTACAACTTAATCAGGCTCGAGCAAGAAGAGAATGTCTCGTTTATGGAAAAGGGTGATCTAGGCTGCATCTGTTCTGTGCATGGCTGGAAGCCAGGAGCAAAAGCGCATCATTAGAGTTCAGTCTTCCCACCCCTCAGCACCACTTGACCCTGGATGCAACCCTGTGCTATACGATGGACAACATGGCATTGGCGGCCCCAGCCTCCCGTCCTCCCCAGCCCTGGCAGAGAGAGAGGGCCTGCCTAGAGCGTGCCTGTAGGCAAGTCCTAGGGCAGGTGCTTCTTGTCCGTGTTTGACTCATATGTGCCTGAGCCTACCCTGTGGAGACAGGTGGACTCCTCTGGCCAGTGCTGGGCCATGTGCCCCCATCGGGAGAGGACAAATGTATTTTGCACAGGGTGTGGTGAGGCTAATCTGTCCCATCTGAAACATCAGAATGGGTTTACCATGAGAAAGATAATTTATTATCAGAAGAAGGAAAGGAGGGCGGTTCACTACAATCTCCATTTTTTTTGCATTAGGTTTTCCTTTAAAAAAAAAAACTTAGGGGCCCCTGGGTGGCTCAGTTGGTTAAGCCTCTGACTTTAGCTCAGATCATGATCTTGCAGTTTGTGAGTTTGAACCCCGTGTCGGGCTCTGTGCTGACAGCTCAGAGCCTGGAGCCTGCTTCAGATTCTGTGTCTCCCTCTCTCTCTGCCCCTCCCCTGCTCATGCTCTGTCTCTGTCTCTCTCTCAAAAATAAATAAACATTAAAAACTTAAATAATAATAATAATATTTTAAGTTCTTCATTAAACAAGCAAACATTTGAGTGTCTCTCCAATGGCTGGGTCATGTTTTACTAATATCTTACATCTCATCTCCCTATAGCACCTGTGCTGGTACGAAAGCATACAGTTAACACTCAGCTGTGTCTCTGAATTCTACGCCAGAATACCTCACACTCATCCTTCCATTCCTACTCCCGACCCTGCTCCTGCAAACAATGCCCTCCTGCTTCTTGCCTGGCCTCCTGAAACAGCTCCCTGCTGGGCTTCCTGCCTCTAATCCCTGCACTCTCTAAGTCATCATGTACAAACCACCAGCGTCAGCTTCCCAAAATGCAGGTCAGATTGTGAAGGGCCTAGGCATAGAAAGAATTCCATAATCCTCAATATGGTGATGTAGTCATTTGTTTAATGCACATAAACTCCTCCCCTCCCTGTGTTACACTCCTTTGCAACATGACTTCACTGCTTCTCCTGTTGAGGCATGGAGCCTGGTTCCCTGCCTCCTTGAATCTGGGTTGGCCTCGTGATTTAGTTTGACGAACGAAATGCGGCAGATGTGACATGAGCGTTCTGAAGCTTAGGCATAACAGGCCTGGCAGCTTCGGCTTGGCTTGTTTGGAGCACTGCCCTGAGACGCTGATGTAAGGAAGCCCGTCTCTTGCAGTGGGGATAAGAAGCCATGTGGGGAAGAACTGAGGCTTTCTAGCAACATCCAACACCCAACACCAACTGTTGGACTTATGAGTGAGGTCGTCTTGGACCTCCCAGCCAGCTAATTCTCTGGCTGTATGCAGGCACATTAATACGCCCAGGAAAAACAATAGCGAGATACTCAGCCAAACCATAGTACCATGAGAAATATTAAATCACTGTTGTTTTAAACCACTAAGTTTCGGGGCAATTTGTTTGGCAGCAGTTGGATAACTGAAGCAGGTAAAACCAATAGGATTTGTTTGAAGGTGAGGGAGAAGAAGACTAGAATGACTCCCATTAACTGAAGTGTAAGGAACTAGAGAATGAGTTCGTATGAGGGGGTAATGAGCATGGGGAGCCTTTGGGACGTTCCAGTGGGCTGTCCAGCAGGTAGAGAGTGCGTGGATCTGGGGATGACTGGATTGCGTCATGAGTTTCAGTAGCTGGGAGTCGATTAAATTACCCAGGACTACCCAGTGAGTGAGAGGGGGCAGAAGCCAAAGGTCAGAAGAGAAAACCTTGGGGGAACACTGACATTTAAAGATGGGCAGAGGAAAGAAATGGGAAGCGGAGATAGAGTTTTGTAGCACAGTTAAAAAAAAGGGATAGAGTGTTTTGTACATCGCTTTTATTCTTTACTTCTTTCAGATTGGTCAAAAAGGAAAAAAAAAGAGAAGCAGTAGAAGAAGCCTAGAAGGTAATGTAAGGCTGTCCCAAGGACCTGATCAGCCATTCTCAGGATGCAATCAACCCTTGGAAATGCAGCAGGTCAGTGGTGAGATGTTGCCCCTTTGCACGGCAGGGCACAGATGAGATGCTTAGCTAAGTGGCATGGCAGACTGTGTCAAAACAAGACAAGACAAAACAAAACAAAACAGGTTTTTTTAGACCAACTTTGCTGCCCATACTCTTCTTTCTCCCAGACAGCGATCTGAGGAAAACCCAAACAAATGCAGAGAAATACAGACAAACTAGCCAGTCTGCTCGTTGCCAGAAGAGGCAAAGGTGAGCGCAGAGGCGGTCAAAGAGGGGCACGAATCAAAATCTATAGAACACAGAAACAGTGAGGATAGAGACAAAGGCACATGAAAATAGCAGAGAGGTGTGTTTCTTGGGCCATCCTACCTCTCCGTGAACTTTGTATCTCTCCCAGATACAACCCCAATATAGCTTTATGAATACTGTCCTGTGGGAACCTCGATTATTCCACTTCAATTCTGGGATATGTAAGTATACATTATATACAGAGGCAGAGACACTCTCTCCTTTACAGTTTACACCAGCAGAGCCACTGATACTCTTTACAATACGTGGGGTATGCGTATGTGTGTTTAGTAATCATATCACATCTCCCAGACAAACTCCACTATCTTGGACTTGGTCGCCTCGTTTTACAATTCTTTGGACATTCTTTTATGAGACTGCAGCCCTGTTTACAACTTCCTGCCTCTTAACCAAAGAGTCAATGTAACAAATGTATACTGAGGACCTATGCTGTGTGAAGTTCTTTAGGACACACCCAGATGTAGGCGGTGGTATCCTGGTAAATCAGCACTCAAGAAAAAAAAAAAAACAACCCTGATTTTTAGCATTTGCTAATTTTTGCAGTATAAACATTTCCACCATGGTTGATTTCAAGCTACCAGTGGTTTAACAGCTGACTTACAAAACTCCTGAATACTTAGCTTCTCTGAGACAAATATTTAGGAGCAAGTTTCTAGGTGGAGGAAATCTGAGGTGCCCCAGAGAAGAGCCAGTATCAACTGTCAGCTATGTGTGGGAAACTATGTTGGTGTTTCCAGCCAGTTGACTCTCCAGTCAAGTGTGCCCAGGCAAGCCCAGCACAAGAACCTCTCAGCCAATCTGAAGAGTCATAAGTAATTATAAGCTGTTTATTAAGCCACTAACTTTTGGGATGGTTTGTTATACAGCAGTAGCTAACTAATACACATAGAGTACACCTTGCATGGGGAAAGAGCTGTTCAGTAGAGAAGCAGGGCCTTTTCTAGCCTTCCCTTCTTGTAGGCATCCTTGTCCTAGTCACAGGCTATCTGGGCCATTTTGATCTTTCTTTTTGCAGGAGGCAAAACTTCCTGGCCACCTGGTGCTGAACATAAACCTTGGCAGCTCCTAATGCCCTTGGCCCTTTGAATGTGCTGCTCACTGGAACTTTTAATCAGACTGAGCAAAGCAGAGATCCATATTACTAAGCAGTCGTTTTAGGAAAATATGTTTTATTGAAAATCAGGAGTGATGACTTCATGAAGTGAGGGGAATCAGGACCGCCATGAGCAAGACCACCCAAAGGCAGGCAGAACATTGAATAACACTCTTCTTCTTGTTTTATTGTCTCCTCTGGATACTGACCGTTCTTATCTGTCAGTAACAGACTTTAACCAGCTACAACTGATCTGTTAAATATTGACTTGATACAGTAGCAGAGATCCAGGATTCATTTATTCTACTACACTCCCCTCCTAAAGTTAATATTCCATATGGGGCTTGCCTCTGTTCCTGCACACGTCTGCATAGCAGGCCCCAGGTGGACTCCTCTAATGGACTTTCTCCTGCTAAAGATTTCCAAAGACAAGATCTGTCCCCTTGGCCTGTGTATCATTATCATGTGTGAAATACTGGTGGCTCAAAAGTATCAGAAACCGGGGTAATGAAAAAAACATCACCTCAAATATTCAGTTTTCCTAAAGAAAAGGAAGAAAATGATGACTCCCAAAGTCAAGATAGTGTTTCCTCCCAGGGGGAGGGAGAGGCTTAATGATCAGGGAGAGACAGAGAGAGAAGGCTTCCAGTAACGTACTATGTCTCATCTGGGCAGTGGGGTCATATGGCATTTGCTTCATAATAATTTTTTAAAGTATTCACATAATGTTTATACTCTTTTGTGGATATAGGTTTTATTTCACGATAAGAAAACTCATCAATTTAAAGGTAATGCATTTTGTATTCTTATTTCTTATTGTATCTCCTGAGAACTTGTTAGAGATAAAGAATCTGGACCCTTCCTCGGACCTACTAAGCCCACCCATCTCTAGGTGGTTCATCTGCACATTAAAGATTGAGAAGCACCGTCCAAGATTAAAAGACCACAAGTCACTAGTCCTGAGGTATTGGGAAAGTTACCTTATCCTTGCCTTGGTTTCTCATCAGCAAAATGGGCATAATACAGACTGGCCTCCGTTCCGAGCTGCTGTGAGGAGAATATAGGAAGATATGTGTGAAAGCACTTTGAAAGGATAGTAAAGCACCATCTAAATGTTAGGTACTCTTAGCATCTTGGGATAGAGCCACGAAAGCCCCATGGCTTTTGCTTTAAAAAAAAAAAAAAAAAACGCTAATCCTGTTCTCTGCACATTGGTAAGACTCAAAAAGTGATGATGAATCTGTGTATTATTCCATAAGGTATTAACTTTTCTAAGCTTCGAAAAATACTACAACGGTTCACAAAAGGCCACAATGGACAGATACCATGCCACTTTGTGGTATGACCCAGGTTTCTTGCCTTAGGCTCCTTCTACTGAGTTTCAAGAGTTAACGTGTTTGCATCTAAAGATGCGGTACATAAATGCTAGCTATTCGGTTGTTATGCTTAATGATTCATTCATTTCAACACCTTTTTGAAAGCCAGCCTGCACTAGGTCCTGTACTTTGTTGTGTTTGTGTCCTACCAACACAACATGGAGAGAGAGAGAGGTGTGTGTGTGTGTGTGTGTGTGTGTACATGCAAATTTTTTGATGACCACATGAGAAGAAGGAAAAAAGAAAGAAAAAGAAAGTGTGTGGTGAAATTTTAAGAACTCCCCACCGGGCCCAAGTTTTAGAGTCAGCCCGTCCTGGTCCAATCCTGGCATTACCAAATAATAGTTGTAAGACTGGTGGCAAGTCATTAACTCCATTGGATCTGATGTTCTTATCTGTAAAATGGGGACAGAGACATGACCTATTTTTTAAGTATATTGTAAAAATTAAATGACTTTAACCGTGGGTCTGGCATGTGACAAGGGCTCCATAAACATTAATTACATAATGCATAATGATTAAAGAAAGGGACTAGGGGTGCCTGGCTGGCTCAGTCCATGGAACATGCAACTCTTGATCTCGGGGTTGTGGGTTTGAGCCTCATGCTGGGTGTAGAGATTACTTAAAAATAAAATCTTTGGGGCACCTGGGTGGCTCAGTCAGTTAAGCATCCAACTTCGGCTCAGGTCATGATCTTGTGGGTCATTATTTTGAGCCCCGCGTCAGGCTCTGTGCTGACAGCTTGGAGCCTGGAGCCTGCTTAGGATTCTGTGTCTCCCTCTCTCTCTGCCCCTCTCCCTCTTGCACTGTGTCTTTCTCTGTCAAAAATAAATAAACATTAAAACAATTTAAAAAAAAGAAAGAAAGAAAACGAGCTTTTCTAAAAAAAATAAAATCTTTAAGAAAAATAAATAAAATAGTGACTAGACATCAAACTTATTTTTTAAATTTTTTAATGTTTGTTTATTTTTAATTTTTTTAAATGTTTATTTATTTTTAAGAGAGACATGGTGCGAGTGGGGGAGGGGCAGAGAGAGAGAGGGAGACACAGAATCTGAAGCAGGCCCCAGGCTCCAAGCTGTCAGCACAGAACCAGATGCAGGGCTTCTACCCATGAACTGTGAGATCATGACCTGAGCTGAAATCAGATGCTTAACCAACTGAGCCACCCAGGCGCCCCGAAACCATCAGACTTATTAACATCATTATCACAATTACTCATACTCTACTGATGGCGTTTGTGCAGAAAAGAGCTAGCATAGCAGGCCTGAGCTGTTATCCACGAAGAAGCCTGCTTGCAAGATCGGCCCTTGGCTGTTGTCTGAGAACTTAGGTCTTGATAAGGTTCCCACCCTTAACTGATAAGCGTGGCTTGCTACGCCTAAACTATGCATACAAACAACGTGATTTATGCTGCACACCTGCTTTCCTTCTGGGAGTCCAGCATTTGTGTGTGTGTGCCAGGCAGAGGCTGCTCCATGACCAGCCCCGGGTCAAAACCCTGGGCACTGAGTCCCTAATGAACTTCCCTGCTTGGCGGCATTTTACACGTGCTCTCACCCAGTAGAACTCGTTGCCTGGAGGATTAGCATGTCCTGTGTGGAGATGACCCTTTGAAGCTCGTGCCTGATTTTCCCCAGACTTTGCCCATGTGTTTCTTTCTTTTGCTGACTGCTTGGTATCCTTTGGTTGTAATAAAGCAGAGCCATGGGTACCATGGGAAGCTGAGTCCTGTGACATCTCCTCGTGAATCATCGAACCTGGGCATGATCTTGGGGGACCCCCCCCCCAGCAGAGAGCTAAACTAGTTGCCTCTGAACAAAACATTTTTAGGGAAAATACCACAGCACTGTCTAACGTAATGTCACTAAATGGATGCATTATTCATAAAAAGACTCAGAACCATAGCATCTGAAAGAATGTCCCTGAAGAAGTAAAGAATATAAATGCTGCCAAGCACCATTCTGTCCTCAATGACTGTTCTCTAAAATTAGGAGCTGTTAGGAACCTTTCAGCACTGTAAAAGTTAACTGTAATGTTTAGAGTAAAGCAGAAAATGGTAGTGCTATCATTTATGATGTTTATTTTTATTTTTTTTAAAGAGAGAGAGTGTGAGTGGGGGAAAGGAGCAGAGGGAGAGAAGGAGAGACTCTTAAGTAGGCTTGTCACTCAGCACAGAGCCTGACACAGGGCTCGATCCTATGATCCTGAGATCATGACCTGAGCCAAAATCAAGATCAGATGCTCAACTGACTGAGCCACCCAGGTGCTCCCATTTACAATTTTTAGATCATTGAGATTTAAAAGTCCTTCTGCTCATACTATTCCTCCCAGTGATTTCATTCCCACTATAAATGAAGTTGATTTTGATATTCATTCACAAATCCTGTGTGTTTTAAGAGTAAAATGTTTAAATGTATCATGTTTTAGAGATTTCTAGACTAATGGCTTCAGCATCCGTTTGAAACATACCTATTCAACAAGGATTAATTGAATACCTTCTACATGCCAGGCAGACTTGTAAAATTTTTGGATATAACTTGAATCCCGCTGTTTTCATTAGGATATGGCAGAATACAGCTTACAGGCCCTCGTTAGGCAAGCCTCTCAAAATCCCTTGCTTTACTTTCCCTTCAAGATGATCAACAAAAGCATGGATTCGGGTATGTTGCTATGCTGGGCTTTGTATCAAATGAACTAGTCAAGGGTATTGTTTTCCATCGCTTTGATGAAATGCAGATTTTTCCATTAAAAAAAGCAAATCCTTCATTTAAAAAGCACTTAATAGAATGGTACTTCTTTCCAGCCAGTTAAATTTAGAACACTGAGAAAAGCATGTAAGACTCTTCTCCCAGTGGAGGCTAGAGCGTTTGCATTTGAGGGTGAGCAGGAGGAGGCATCGGTGTTAAATGCACCCATCACAAACATTTGTGTGTTTGTGTTGTGTGTCCCTGCAGGGGAGGGAGGGGGACCCTCTAGTCTTCCTGGCTTGCACAACCATGGGCGAAGATGGCCATACTACGGAGCACAGCCCCGCCCTCAGAGCGCTGACAGACTTCAGGAAAGGGCCTGTGCCAAAACTGTTAAGTATTTTCCTCCTCCAGTCTCAAACTGAGACATTCTCTGAGCCTCCTGCAGGCCCACCCTTTCTGTTCTTTGAAGTAATTTGGAAATCTACAAACTATCACTGGCAAAAATAAGGGACACAGCTAGCAAATGCACCCAGCTGCTAAAGGATACATTAAGTTCAATCGATATTTATGTACAGAGCATCAGCACTATGGAAACGCTGAGTAGGAACAAAAAAAAAAAAAAGGACTTCTAGGAGCACATCATCAGGTTGACTGTCTTAGACGCGGCTTTTTGGTGTCAAAGAACAGAGGTCCCCTGGGCTAGCTTATGCAAAGCCAAGGACTTAGGATAAGCAAGAGAAAGCAACCTGCTGGTGATGAAGAAGAGACTGAAACCAAGAAATGGGTGCCAACAGGAAGCAAGGCTCTCCTTGCCTCAGAGGTCCCAAGTCGCTCACTGCTGCTTTTTCTCATTGTCTCTGGTTCATGTTGACTTGCTACTGACCAGCTGTGTGAGCTTGAAAGCAGCTGAGGCTGCTTATTGTATCGCCCCTTCTATGAGGATAGAGTTTTAGCTGGACTCGAGGCTACCTGGCTAAAGGCCACCCTTCCAAGCAAGCCTCCCTTCTGCTAACTGTAGTCATTTATTAGGCTCCACCCAATGCAATACAGACAGAAGTGATATGCACAACTTCCAGGGTATGCTCTTAAAGGGAAAGGAGTGAGCTCCTCTCTCCTTCCTTTTCCCGCCTGACTGCCTGCGCATGGATAAATATGGCGGGACCAGAAGCCATCGTCTCTGACCTGGAGATGAAAGCTGCCAGTAGAGGATGTTGGAGCCATAAGGTAGGAGCGTGGTCTCCAGATGCATGGAGCCATCATATTAGCCCTGGACTCGTATGAAAGGGAAACACCCTTCTATCTCATTTAAGCTGGGGTCATATTGGGTCTTTATTAAAGAAGCTGGAAACTGGAATCTAATAAACCTACTTTATCTGCTTTTCTACATATAACATGGAATGTGACCGCCTTATAGCGTCTAAATTTACAGGAAGTTGAAGTGACCATCCAAGAACCAAATACCCAGGTAAGAGAATTGATTGCCCCATCTTGGTCTTCTAGTCAGCTGGCTGTGAGGGAGAGTCAAGAAATACCAGCCCCCGGTGCCTGAGTGTCTCAGCTGGTTGAGCATCTGACTTCAGCTCAAGTTATGATCTCATGGTTTGAGTTCAAGTCCCATATCGGGCTGTCTTCTGTCAGCACAGAGCCCACTTCAGATCCTCTGTCCCCTCTCTCTCTGCCCCTTCCCTGCTCTCTTTCTCCTTCTCTCTCTCTCTCAAAAATAAACAAGCATTAAAAAAGAAAGAAAGAAATACAAGCCTCACTGCTGGGGCTCACCCTGTGGGTAAAGTGAAGGGAGAGGGGTCTTTAGAGGAGAGTTGTCTACTTTATTGACCCAGGCTTCTGTCCTGAGACTAACAATCCCTAGAGACACGTATGTGTTACTTTAGAAATAAATAACTTTTAATAGGTAAAAGTAAAGTATAAGCATTAAGTGGATTAGTGAATGAGAAGGAAATCTCAGAAATTGGAAAGGAAACCAACATCCCTCTCCCAATTAATAAGGTCTCCTGTGGATGTGAGGTGGCCTGGCTAGCTAGAGGGTGACCTCATCCTCCCACAAAGGCCTTCCATAGCTACTCATTCTATCAAAGAGGATGACAGTTCTTATTAAGAAGAAAGACTCTTCGGTCGAGCATAGTCAAGGAGCTATGTTGTCCCTCTAGACCCGTAAACCACATATAATTAACGTGAGATGTTTTGGGTAGGTAGGGGGAATTTTAGCTAAAAGCAAGGAATGTCAGACTGAAGAGCAGCACTTTGGGGATTTTGGTGGGTCATCCCCAGGAAATGCAGTAATAGCGATCAAGGATGCTTTTTTAAAAAACATTTTTTAATCTTTTATTTTATCTTTGAGAGAGAGAAAGAGTGCGGGTGGGGGAAGGGCAGAGAGAGAAAGTGACGCGGAATCTGAAGTAGGCTCCAGGCTCTGAGCTGTCAGCACAGAGACTGATGCGGGGCTCAAACCCACAAACTGCGAGATCATGACCTGAGCTGAAGTCTGATCCTTAACTGACTGAGCCACGCAGGCGCCCCAAGAATGCTTTTCTTGAGAAGGGCAGGGGATTCTTTATGTTCATCATCTTGTCTTTTCCCCTATAATCTCCTCCCTTGCAGCCAGCAACCAGCAGGAGGGAGTGATATTTCAGAGAATGGGCTCCAAAGCCCCGCTGAGTAACCTGGCAAGTCACCCTCTCGGGGCACAGTTTCTTCCTTTTCTTCTATAGAGGGAATATACTGTGCCAAGACACAGGGTTATAAGGATTAATAGAGGCAATATATAGAAGTGCTCAAAACAATACCTGGCACAGGCTGAGTGCTGTGTATGTTAACTCTGACCCTTAATTAAGCCTCTTATAATCATTATTATTTCATTAAGCAAGTGCTTATTAAGCACTTTTTAAGAGTAAGAGGCCCCGGTGAGGTAAATAACTTGCCCAAAGTCTCACAATGGAGAAGGACTGGTGCCGGTTTAGACCACATGGGTCTGCTTCCATTAAAAAAAAAAAAAAAGGAGTGGAGGCTTTGAGGCGAATTCTTACCGATTTCTACACACATCCACCCTTCTTTCTTTTTCCCTTCTTTTAATATGTCATCATAGATGTAAAAGAACTAGTCTCTAAATTTAAAAAGCACACAGTCTAGTGAAAAGAGAGGCTACCCCAGTATAATATAGTATGATCATTTCTAGGGCAGAGGTTAAAAATTAAAGTCTTAGGAACCCAGAAGGGTACTTAACCAGACTCGGACTAGGAGCAGGGAAGGCTTCCCAGAGGAGGTGATTAATGAGCTTAGTGGAAGCGAGCCAGGTAGAGCAGAAGAGGACATATTGAAAAGGGTTTTTCTGGACACAGCTGTTTTCCTAAATTACTAAAAGCTGACCATTGCATAGAATATAGAATATAAAGGTGGAACACAGAAGGCTTGGAGAGCATTTTTTTGGTTGTTGTTGGTTGTGTGTGTGTGTGTGTGTGTGTGTGTGTGTGTTTTCAGGCTAGTTATTAGACATTTTATGTAAAAAGGGCTTTGTAAACTCCAAGATGTTTGGAGTTTATCCTGGAAACACAGGTGAGTCCCACAATAACTAGAAAAAATCACTGGATATGCTGCTATCCTTGGGCACACATGTTTGGGTTAAATTAAAAATCTAAGGACAAATATCTTGACTTTCCCTGAATCAGTTCAGATAACAAAACCCAAGCAAGGGAAGCCACAACTCTGAAGTCATGGTCTTTGTCTTGCTGACTTGGGTTGCTCCAAAGTCTAGGAGGGAACTCGACACACAGTAAACACTCAACAGACATTTGAATAAATGAGTTGGATGAAAAGATGAGTATTTTAAGAGAACATTTGCCAACTTTCATTTATCTTTTGGGGGTTGATGCTGACTAGAACAGTATCTTTTGCTTACATCTGAAGGAGCTGACACATTATTAAGTTATAGATTAACAATCTTTTGGATGGTTATATAAATGACTCCACAGTCCTGAGGTGGTAGAGTGCAATTTCTTTTTGAGGTATAATTGACTACATTACAATTTTTTAAAATTTTTCAATGTTTATTTATTTCTTTGGAGAAAGAGAGAGAGCTGGGGAGGGGCAGAGAGAGAGGGAGAGAGAATCCCCAGTAGGTTCCACGCTGTCAGCACAGAGCCCAACATAGGGCTCCATCCCATGAACTATGAGATTATGATCTGAGCCAAAATCAAGAGTCAGACACTTAACCAACTGAGCCACGCAGGTGCCCCAACTACACCCAGTTTTAACTCATAAATGTAAGTGTGGCCGCTTGCTTCACATTTGGAACACTGGTAGGAACCAGTAAGGAGCAGGTATATAACATGACTCCCATCCCATGGATTTAAGATGTAATAGAAAGATGGGGATAACATGTGAAGAGGATCAGAACATGCCACCCCAAAATCTGTTGCTTTGGCATAAGGATTATTTTGAGGTGAAGGCAATTAAGAAACAGCAGATATAGGAGGAACCTCTGCCCTCCCCATTTCTGCCTAAAATCAGAGCAGATTTCTGTTTGTGAAGGTCTCGCTCCTCCCGTCTTCTGTACCAGGAAGCGAAGAATGATTCTTAATCACCAGAGAATCATATCACTGAGTTTGCATAACAAACCTTACTAAAATAACCCTTCATTCATCCCCCCACCCCCACACGCACATTTACCTTCCCACAATTGAACACCCTTGGAAGCCAAAACCTTTTAACTTTGCCCCTTCTCCACAATTTATTGCCCCATGTTAAAATAGTATAGAAGTTCTCAAGTCTGACCCTGTGCTTTTGGGTTGTCCCTTCTCCTCTGGGATGCTCCCACGTGCATGCAGATAAATCTGTTGTGTTAATCTGTCTTTTGTCAGTTTAATTTATAGTCATCATTTACAAAACCTAAAAGGTTAGAGGAAAAGTGTTTTCCTCCCCTACATGGGCATGATACAAGGGTGATCGCTACCCCGGCTAATTGTGTGATAATAATGAATGGTAGTTTAACACACATGTACCCAGATAAGAATATGTGAACAAATGCAGTGTAAGATAAATAATTGAGAGGTTTTAATAAAGTGCAATTTCACTTTGGGAGCATATGTTTAAATGTAATAATATGTAGTTAACCCTTGAGCTGTGTGGATGAATTTAAGTTGTGTGGGTCCCTTACATGCAGATTTTTTTATTAATTTTTTCAATGTTTATTTATTTTTGAGAGAGAGAGAGAGAATGAGTGGGAGAGGTGCAGAGAGAGATGGAGACACAGAATCCAAGGCTCTGATTCCCCGTCAGTGCAGGGCCTGCCGAGGGGCTCAAATCCACGAGCCGCGAGATCGTGACCTGAGCCAAGGTCCAGCGTTTAACCAACTGAGCCACCAGGTGCCCCCCTTATATGCAGATATTTTACAGTACAGGACTATAAATGTATTTTCTCTTCCTTAGGATTTTCTTAGTAACATGTTCTTTTCTCTAGCTTATTTCTTATATAGTAAGAATATACTATGTAAAAACCTAACACGGACACCTCGCTGGCTCCGCAGGAAGAGCATGCAAACTCTCAATCTTGAGGTCATAAGTTCGAGCCCCACATTGGGTGCAGAGATTACTCAAAAATAAATAAACTTTAAAAAAACACAACATACAAAAAAATGTGTTAATCAACGATTTACGTCAACAGTAGGCTAATTAGTAGTTAAGTTTCTGGCGAATCAACAATTATATGTGGATTTTTGAGTGCAGGGTTGGAGAGTAGGGGGTGAGAGCCCCTAACCCCTGCATTGTTCAAGGGTTAACTGTATTGTCATTTAAATCCCATGTAACTATATGAGGAAAATTTCTGTTTTATTTTTTCGACAGAACTTATGGCAAGACAGTAGTAAAAACGAAACAACTCAAAGGCAAATTTTAACAGCTGAAAGGGATTTCTTTTTGTATTGGGAATAATGCCCATAAATCATACCATACCTTCTTCAAGCTGAAAGTCAAGTGGACTTGCATCACTTTACAAAGCAGTTTCCTTGAAAACTTTTTGACAAAAGGCTAGGTGAGGCCAAAATATTTTTTAAAATCTATGATCATGATCCAAGTATTTTAAAATGCAAAACTGGAGAAAGAAATGGAAACTAGTAGACTTGCCAATTCTAAACACGCAAAAAGAGAGTGGAAAAATTTTTTCCTACTGTGTGGACCACATTCCTCCCCTAAGTAATAAGGATTTTACTTAAATAAGCACCTATTATATTATTATGTTTGTTCATCTAGAATGGCTGGAAAACGGGCCCACCTACTTAATTTCATTTTTTTGGATGAGTTGTCAGGTACACCACCCAAGAATTTTTATTTTTAAGTCACCTCAATACTTAACTTATCTGGGCTTACTTTAAGATTTCTTTAATTCAGAAGACAAGCACAGGAGGATTTTTCAGGACCTTTACTCCTGAGTAAAGGACCTTATTCCTTCAAGACCAAACTCCTTCTGGCCTTCCGTGCCTTGCCTTTGGGAGGCAGCCAAAATAGATAAAGGGTCTTAAGAGGCACAAACTTGCAGTTATAAAATAAATAAGTCATGGGGATGTAATGCACAGATGGGGACTATAGTCAGTTATATTGTAATAACTTTGAATGGTGATAGATGGTAACTAGACTTATTGTGGGCATCATTTCATAATGTATAAAAGTCGCATATCACATGATGTCCACCTGAAATTAATAGGATATTGTATGTCAACTATACTGCAATTAAAAAAAATTCAACTTCTAGAAACAGAGAATAGATTGATTGTTACTAGGGGTTAAGGGAGGTGGAGGAAATGGTGAGATGCTGGTCAAATGGTATAAACTTTCAGTTATGAGATGAATATGTCCCAGGGATCTAATGTACAGCATGGTGGCTGCAATGAACAACACATCTTGTATGCTTGAAAGTTGCTCTGAGAGTAGGACTTAGATGTTCTCACCACCACCACCACCACCACCAAAAATGATAATTACGTGAGGTGAAGGATGTCTTAACTAACCTTATTTTGGTAAATATTCCACAATAGATAAAATGTATAAAAAAAATAGACTGGACGGAGAAAAAGGAAGAAGAAAATGCTTTCTATAAAATCCATTCTGTTAGGGACTTGCTATTTTTCATCCCCTTATTTATTGAATGGCTACTGTATATTAAATATGGGGCTACAATGTTGAAGGGAATGGTTCCTGCCCTTCTGGAGCTTATAATCTAATGAAAACTAAAAGAAAAAATTCACTTAGTTTAGTTTTCTGTTTCCTGTATTAATGCTTTTAATATTATTGAGCGAAATGCCTCTTTTCCAGATGTCTCCTTTGCCAAAAGCTAAACACATTTATTTCAAGAAACAGGTGTTGAGCAACTTTCGGCATAATCTGGAAATACTCTCCTTTGTCAGAACAGTGCTACGTGCTGAAATGTAGACCATTAGATCATTAGAAAAAATGGTACCCGCTGCCTCAAAGAGTGAAAAGGGGTTGCATTTCAATAGGAAACTCTGGCCTTCAAGTTGCGGAGTAAACAAGTTTACAAAGGAATTAAACTGCATTAGTATTTCGATACCATCTTAAATTACCTATGATTTTTGATAACCAACCAGGAAGAGTGGAATGTGACACTGGCATGTGAGTCATTTTGTACTTCAAAATGGTTGCTGAGCTGAGTTTCTTGATGTTAATCCTACTCACGACAAGCAGAAGCTTTTAGACTATATCCTTATCAAAATCAAGAGCACAGATTATTTTAAAGAAGCTAAAGTTTTTTTAAAAAGCTAAAATTAAGCATCTGTATTTGATAGAGGTGAAAGGCAATAAGATCCTGAACTTTTTTTTTAGAAATAGAAAGTGGGGAAGGGAGAGAGAGAGAGAGAGGGAAAGAGAGAGAATCCCGAGCAGGTTCTGCACTGTCAGCCCAGAGGCCTGATGTGGGACTCAATCCCATGAACCATGGGATCATGACCTGAGCCAAAATCAAGAGCCGGGGCTTAACCTACTGAGCCACCCAGGTGCCCCAATCCTGAAACTTTTTGATCCCCTTTTCCCTTGAGAATTAATGAAAGGAGTAGAATCCTTTCCCAGAAAAATGTAGATGAGCACATATACACAATCATTGTATAAAAGTCCTGGGAAGGTTGTGAACACCTGACTGGCCTCTCCCTTCTTTCTAAACTCTCCTTCTCCAGACTGCCAAGTTCTATGGCAGCTGGCTACGCACTGGTTTTATTTTGAACGCTGAACTGCCAAGAGTCAGCAATTTCTTTGATCTGAATAACAGTAGATACAATTACTAGGATGTGACCAATCGCTTCAGGTTGGAATGAAGCAAAAGGGTAAAGGATGCAGAAGACAGAATGAATGACAAGGAGTTGGAGATCATGGAGAAGGGGATGGGGAGGCAGAAGGGGGGTGATGCTGAGAGATGGGGGGCTCTGCCAGGAGCCCCTGCCCTTCCTCAGCAACTGTGAGCCCCTGCGACTGCTTGAACTCTCATCTCTCCAGCTTTCCTGGTCCCTGGGCTCCGGTGTGCCCCTGTGGATTCTCCTCTCTGCTTCTCTCTGCCCGGCTGCCCGCGGGTGAAGGACTGCCCCGCCTCTCTGCCTCTTTCCACTAGGGATGAAGTTTCTACCCCTGTGGCCTCCAATGCTTCACCAGTTCTTCCCTTTCTAACCCAATAATTAGATGTCTACCGGACCTGTGGTCCCAAGGCTTCTCATCCAGAAGGACCATAGCGAAAAATAAAATGGTCTTTTTTTTTTTTAATCTTCATTTTAGGTAGTTACTCACCTTTTCCCATAACACTCTCTCCTATGGGGAAAAAAAAATTTTGCTTTGGGGCACCTGGTTGGCTCAGTAGGTAAAACATGCAACTCTTAATCTCAGAGTTGTGAGTTTGAGCCCCACGTTGGGTGTAGAGATTATTTTAAAAATAATAAACAAATGAAACCACATTATCAGTAAATTAAAAAAATAAAATGTTAAAAAAAACCAACTCTCTTCTATGTTGTTTTCTAGGTTCATTTTAGTGATTTTCTTTGTACTTTGTTGTTTCTCTTCCTCCATCTCTTGTTTCCCTCTAAATCTGAGCCATCCCAGGGCTCAGCTTTACCTTTCTGTTTTCTTCACACATCGTCCCTGAGGAAACTGTGAATTATATGTAGATGTAGTGTAGTGTGATAAGAAAAACATGGATTTAAGAAGCAGAAAAAACCTAAACTCCAGTTCTAGCATCACTGCTGTGCAAACTTGAGCAAGTTACTAACCTCTCTGAGTCTATTTCTTCCATCTGAAAAAAACTGAGGACAGTCGTAGCTCCCTGCCATTGTTTTTGTGAGGATTAAATGGGATAAGATTTGTAAGAATGTGCTTATCCTAGTCTTTCATTGAGCAAACATATTGACCATCTACTATGTGCTGGACTCAGTGTAATACACTGAGGAATGAAGCAATCAACAATGCGTAGTTTTCTGCCCTAAATCTAGTCACAATCTGGGATTGACATTGGCATGTAAACAACTAAGTTAAATATACTGTGTCAGGAGCAACAATACGAACATTTATGAAATAGAAAGGAGACACAAGAAAAGGGGATGAATAAATCTATTGGAGGCTTGTGAGACCAGGAAGGCTTTTGGGGAACAGTGATATTTGAATTGAATTTTGAAGGATAAATGTCAACAAAAAGAAGCAGAGAAAACAGCTTATATAGAGGCACCTAAGTGTGAAATAGCTCGGACTATTCAGGCTGGAGAGGTATGGAGAGGCCAGATACAAGTATGGTAATAATGGCAGTAACATCCAGTTATTGAGAGATTAGCATGTGCCAGGCATTGCCACATAGTTAGGCACTTTGCATACATGATTTCTTTTCCTTTTTTTAAATGTTTATTTATTATTGAGACAGAGAAACAGAACTTGAGTGGAGGAGGGGAAGAGAGAGAGGGAGACACAGAATCCAAAGCAGTCCGGGCTCCGAGCTGTCAGCACAGGGCCCAACGCGGGGCTCAAACCCACAAACTGTGAGATCATGACCTGAGCCGAAGTCGGACGCTCAACTGACTGAACCACCCAGGTGCCCCCACATACATGATTTCTTGAAATCCTCCTTACAGCAACCCTGTGAGTAGAGAGGTTGGGCTTGGCCCTGTTAACAAATGAAGAGTCACTGACTTAAAATTTTTTTCTTATTTATTTATTTATTTATTTATTTATTTAAGTGGTCTCTACACCCAGTGTGGGGCTTGAACTCATCACCACGGGATCAAGAGTCACATGTTTCTCCGGCTAAGCCAGCCAGGCACCCCAACCTGCTAGATTTTTAAGTCAGATAGACACCATTCAACTTTCTGCCTCTATGAATTTACTATAGAAACCACAAAAAGCAGAATAATAGTATTTGCCCTTTTACGGCTGGCTTGTTTTACGTAGCATAATATCCTCACGGTTTGTCCACACGTGTTTGTAGCACATGTCAGAATTTCCTTCCTTTTGAAGGCTAAATGATATTCCATTACATGTTGAAGGGGAGCAGATTTTACCACCACAAAATGTGTCTCTTTGTGGCATAAGGATTATTTTGAACTAAAATCATTCAAATCCAGCAAATTTAGGGAAAAGCTCTTTACTTCCCCTTCAACTGACTAAACTTACCTTGAAAAGGAGGCCTATACCAGGAAAAGAACTATTACCAGAGACAACCTTTTTACCTAGGAAACTTATCTCTGTAACAGGGTAACCTTTGTTTTCCAAACATCTCCTCTGCCTTCCTGTGAATGGTCTGTCTTCCCTTTGTCTCCCTGGATCCTTACCTTTTTCCTTAGCTTCATGATTTTATATTATATAGAAGATCTTACCTGGCTGCCCTTTGAGTCTCCATATCTTTATGGGACTCCCATATGTATGCAGTTAACTTTGCTTTTCTCTGTTAATCTGTCTTACATCAATTTAATTAGACCAGCCAAAGAACCTAGAAAGGAGGAAAGGAAAAATATTTCCACCCCATCAATGTATATGCCACATTTTGTTCATCCATTCATTGTTGGACACTTGGGTTGTCTCCACCTTTTGGCTGTTGTGAATAATCCTGCTGTGAAGATGAGTGTGTGAATATCTCTACATGAGCCTGCTTTCAAGTTTTGAGGGTATATATTCAAAAGGGGAATTCCTTCATCACAGGGTAATTCTATTTTTGTAAGTTTTTAAAAATTTATTTAAGTAATCTCTACACCCCACATGGGGCTCAGACTCATGATCCTGAGATCAAGGGTCGCATGCTCTTCCTGCTGAGCTCACCAGGTGCCCCTGCTAATTCTATTTCTATTAAAAAAATTTTTTTACTCCAAATTTTATTTTTTTTTTTTAAAGGAAATCCATGCTATAAGGCCTCAATTTTGAAGATGAATCTGGGAGAGGAAGGCTGGCATCAGGGAGTTATTCCTTGGCCACCCACGGTAAGAACCTCAATTTCAGGCTATTGGGAAGGGAGGGGAAAGAATTTGGTGACAGCATGGTGGCTAATGTAAGAGAAGAGGGAAGTGCCCTTCTGGATGACTTCCTTATAGGGTTTCTCCAGACTTGGGGGAGCTAGGGCTATACAATTTTAGCTGCCATCTTTGAGAAAAAGAATAAAAAATAATGAATAAAAACTTAAGTGCAGGGCTATGAAAGGGGTCCTTGGAAGTGAGAGGGCCCTTCTCACATACACCAAGAAGAGCACGTGCAGTGGGGGTCATGTGTACATGGCCTGCCAACACCACTTTCCTTCGGTTTGCCTTTGGGTTTGTGCATCTTCCCTCTCTCAGCTCCTCTTTCTGGGAGAGGGGGGAGGTGCCTCCTCATGTCCCACACCATTTCAGACTCCTGACCCAGACCCATCAGTCAAAGCTTATCTCCCTGTGGCCAGGTGATTGTGCCCAAGATGAGTAGGTGACTCAAACCAGGCCAACAAGACTCAGTTCTAGGACTTTTGTTGGAACTTTTGGGAAACTGTTCCCTTTTTTGTTTTTTATTTGTTGGTTTTTAATGTTTATTTTTGAGAGTGTGAGAAGGGGAGGGGCAGAGAAAGAGGGGGACAGAGGATCTGAAGCAGGCTCTGTGCTGACAGTAGAGAGCCTGATGCAGGGCTTGCACCCACAAACTATGAGCTCATGACCTGAACTGAAGTCAGACGCTCAACCAACTGAGCCACCCAGGTGCCCGTTCACTTTTTTGTCATGCTCTTTTTTGTGTTGTGGCTGCTGAGAGGTTAGGAGGCAAACTGGACCTGTGGTGTATTTGACCCCAGGGGGAAGGAGTCAACAGAAGAGAAGAGGTATGTGGAAATACTGGCCTGTGAACCCTGTGACTGAGTCTCTGGATACAGCCATGTCTAAAGCTACATATTCCCCAACCTTTTCTTTTCTTTTTTTTTAAATTATTTTTTTTATGTTTGATTTATTTTTGAGAGAGAGAGAGACAGCATGAGCAGGGGACAGAGAGAGAGAGAGGGAGACACAGGATCCGAAGCAGGCTCCAGGCTCTGAGCTGTCAGCACAGAGCCTGATGTGGGGCGTGAAACCACGAACCGTGAGACCATGACCTGAGCAGAAGTCAGACGCTTAACCGACTGAGCCACCCCGGCGCCCCTTCCCCAACCTTTTCTGACACAGGAGCCCAGTAAGCCCAATTTTTGTCTAAGTCAGTTTGAGTTAGTTTTCTGTCTGAATAACCAAAACATTCAACTTCCATGTGTATTCACCAAAAAGAACCCTGATGGACCCGGATTGGGTTAGGCCTCCTTGAAACCAATAACTGTGCCTAAGGGGTAAACCCTTTCACAAGATCTGCCTCATGCCTGCCTCTGTTGTGGAAGAAGGTGGCTTTGTGACTGATAGATGAATAGTATCACAGGGAGCGAGTGGTGGGCACCCCTCAAAAGGACATACAGTGAAGCCAGAAAAAGAGCAGATACACCTTGCAAGAGTGATTTCGGATTCTTAAGGGATTTAGGAAGTTGATTTTTGAGAAATCCTAAAGCAGGCCTGATTTCAAACCCCAATTCTGCTCTCTGTTAGCTGTTTGACTTTGGCCAAGTTGTATATACTTTCTCACTGAATCTTAATTTCTGATTGATAATGATAATGATAAATGATAATAATATTTACCATCACAGAATTGCTATGAGTGATATCGATAAGTGAGATGACCATATAATTTACCATCTATACAGGGACACTTTTGAGAGTGAGAAGGAGCGCTACTAAGGAGACTTACCAGGACTGCATGAGACAAAAAATATTAGTAGTACCACATTTCACTCTCAAAAGCGTCCCTATTTGGCTGATAAATTATACGATCTCACTGCCCATAATCCATCTCTAATAGCGATTGGTACAAACGAGGTGCTGAAGTCTTAGCCTCCTCTGAGCCTTTCTAGGGGCCCTTCTGCCTTTAACACAACTGACCAACGCCTTTAAAGTTCTTTGTCCTTCTCCTGTATTGTGGATGTATAGGATGTATTCTCCAAAACATTTGTTACTATTGTCCCGGGAGCAGTAAGATACATGACAATAGGGTCTACAGATTCGTATCTGTGAAGAGTCTCATCTTACAACTTCCCACCAACTGCTTAACATGGGAATTTGGAAAGGTCGCATTGACTTCTTTAAGAGCGTTTATTTCAGTTCAAAGTGTTTTGCATATTAAAGGCGTTTCCAGCTAAAATGCTTAGGATTACTGGGACACACCCTGGAAGTTATTTTGTAATGTGAAATTTTACTTGAACCTTGCTGACAGTTTCTACTGCTAGAAGTTGGTCTGGATTTTCTAAATCTATCCTGGGAGGCATAAGTGAAAACACAAAACATGGGCAAAAGATTGAACAAACACTTGATGAAAAAGATACACAGATGACAAGCACATTAATGGTTTTATTTACTTAATTAAAATTAAAGGTATAGTGAGATACCACTTCACACCTATTAGAATAGCCAAACTTGAAAAGATTGATCATACCAAGTGTTGGTGAGGATATAGAGGAACTGGAGCCTCTTTTTAAAAAAATTTTTTAAAGTTTATTTATTTAGAGAGGGAGAGAAAGTGCATGCACATGCACCAGCAGGTGGGAGGGCAGAGAGGGAGGTGAGAGAGAATTCCAAGCAGGCTCTGCATGCTGCCAGTGCAAAGCCTGACATGAGGCTCAAACCCACCAACTGTAAGATCATGATCTGAGCTGAAATCACGAGTCAGATGCTTAATGGATTGAGCCACCCAGGCGCCCCATCTTGCTGATGGGAATGCAAGATGGTACAATCACTCTGGAGAAATTTAGCAATTTCTTAAAAAGTTAAACATATACCTTCATATAATCCAGCCATTCTATTCATATTTATCTGTGAGAAATGAAAGCATATGTCCATAAAGAGACTTGCACGTGAATGTTTATACACAGGTTTATTTGCAGGAGCCACAAACTAGAGACCCAAATATTCAACAGGGAATGGATATGTACACTGTGATATATCCTTACCATAGAATACTCCTCAGCAATAAAAAGAAATGAATTATTGCTATATGCTACCACACGGTTGAACCTCAGAGTAATTTTGCCCAGTGGAAGAAGCCAGTTCAAATGGAATACACAAGGTATGGTTCTATTTACATAAAATTCTAGGAAATACAAACTGACATGAGAGACAGAAAGCCTGTCAGTGGTTGCTTGGTCAGGTAGGGTAGTGAAGAGCAGAAAGAGAGAGGGGTTACAAAAGATCTACTTTTAAGTACACAGTGGCATCCAGTATACTTACCTTGTTTTGTGACTATCATTGCTGTCCGTTTCTAGAGCTTTGTCATCATTCCAAAATGAAAATTCTATACCCATGAAACAATAACTCCCATTAAACAAAACTCACCTTTGTAGGTTTTTCATAACAAAATTGAATACAATTCTTGAACATTCTACAAGGAATGACCTTTAAGTAGATTAAAATGATTATGTGGCACCTGGGTGGCTCAGTTGGTAAGTGTCTGAGTCCTGATTGGGGCTCAGGTTGTGATCTCTTGTTAAGATCGGGCCCCCTGTTGGGGCTCTGTGCTCACAGTGTGGAGCCTGCTTGGGATTCTCTCTCTTCCTCTCTCTGCCCCTCCCCTGCTTGTGCATGTACCTGCTGTCTCTCTCAAATAAACAAACAAACAAATAAATAAAATGGTTGTGACTTTATGTTTTCCATCTCCACTGTACCTCAAATCTGGTCGCCATTTCCCACATCCAAAAGAAAAGTGGGCGCGGTCTTGTCGATGACACATGGCCACTCTCACACTACTGGAAAAACAGCCCAAACTGCTTGTCTTGCTAATTGTGGGTCAATTGTGTCATTTGTGTGGGAAGAATGACCTAATTATCATTACTACCTACTGTCTAAATTAGCAAATCATACACAAATCGGTCACTTTCCTCCCAATTAGCCTCCTTCACCTTCCCACTCCCTACCCCCAGTCATTCGAAAGTCGAAAGTCGGTAGCAGTTTTCTGCATTTTCTTTTAAAGTGCCTCATTCATTTCTGCTCCACGATGGCTCAACTGTGGTGAGATGTTTGTTGTCTCTTCTCCTGATTCCATGATCCCTTCTGGCACAGTAGCTGGCACTTGGTAAATAAAACTCTTATACTAGGATCTCAGGGGTTGAAACATGTCCTACGTGTGCCCAGAAAAGTGATGGCAAGAGGTGACACGGGCAGACCTTGGCCAGGATACTTAGGTCTCTGGGTTTCATTTTTCTCATCTCTACAACGGATATGATGTCTACCTACCAACTGTTTGTGGGGGTAAATGAGATAATGTTTGGAAGACGTCTAGTACAGTGCTAGGAGCTCAGGCGAATGACGAAAGTTATGTTCCCTTCTTCCTATTTATTAAATTACTTTGAGATTAGAGGAGAGAAAGTGGTGGGTAGGAAGCAGAACCATGAAAGAATGGAGGCCGCTTCTTGCCCAAAGGAGGATACTTATCTCTTGTACAAAGGTCTCCTATTCAAAGAAGCCTCTCGGTTAAAAAAAAAAAAGAAAGAAAGAAAGAAAGAAAAGAAAATAGAGCAACAGCCACCTGGGTTTTTGGACTAGCTGAGTTTCGGATAAAGATGCTTGTAAAAAGGAGCTGGTGCGAATCCAGAAAAAGACTTGAAATGCCCCAGGCTTTGCCATGGCACAGCCCCCAGTTTTTTCCGCACTGCATTTAGAGGTTTAAAGACAGAGTGAGCTCAAATTTGGCCCAAAGCCTCGACTGTTCCCGTGGAGGCTTCGGGGTAGAGGTCAGACCAACAGGTGTGGGAGGCTTCGAGGTAGAGAGGAAGGAGCAGGTGTCAGAGGAGGGACCCCCCCGCCCCCTTTCTCTGGCACAAGGGCTCCAGGGCTGCTCGCGGTGTTCCCAGCAGCGGGTGGAGGCGCCCTGCCGGGTATCAGGGAGCTCTGGGCTTGGGGCCGGGAAAGACGCCGGTGGGCTTCCCTCCCTGGGCCAGCCCCGAGCGCAGCGGCGGATGCCTGGAAGTTGACGTGCATTCTGGGCCGCTGGGAAGCCCCTAGGCGCCTCAGTCCGCGGGCCTGGCCTCCGCCCCGCCGCCCAGCCCCTGGCCCGGCAGGAGGAGGGGCCGCCTCGCCGCGGGTCTCCGTGGCGTGAGGACGAGGGCGGGGGCCCGAGCCCCGCGCCGGGAGAGAGCGCAGCGCCCCCAAGCCCTGCGGTTGGCCGGCCCGCCCCCTCGTCGGAGAGGCGGGAGGAGGTGGCTCTTCATTGGTCCGGCCCGTCGGCCAATCCCCGAAGGCCCGGGGGAGGGGGAGGGGGCAGTTCGTGGGGGACTCGGGAGCGGAGCGGGAGGCTCTGCGGGACCCAGTCGGACCGAGCCGACGAGGCACCGCCCGCGCTCCGCCGCCGCGTCTGGGCGTCTCCTGCGCCGCCCAGGGGAGCGAGCTCCGAGCCTCTCGCGCTGCGGCCACTCCTCGGGGCCAGGAGCGGGGAAGACGAGTACTAGAAACCCCCAGACCCGAGCGCAGCCTCTTCCCGCCTCCCGAACCACCATGACCCA
>CM053570.1:24688966-24717881 GCA_028646485.1 Cryptoprocta ferox
TGAATGTTCAAAAAAAATATTTATTTATAAAAAATACAATGGGATGAGTTTATGCTGAGAAATGCAGCAATAAATACAGTTGAAGGAAACAGAGCAACTCTACATTGATACATTGGCACAAACAGGAAGAGCAGACACACCACCCAGACCTAAATGTCTGCAGGCCGATTCTGTACACGCTCCTTTAGAAACACCACTCTGAAAAGATCTTGTCGGTTTAGGTAAGAGAATGAGTACACATATAATCACAAATGCACACGGATCAGGACTTTATTTAAAAGTTAGCAAACAATACTGAAGAGACATTGATACGTAAATTTCTAAAATGCTGCATCTTAAATTTAGTTGGCAAAGACCATATTTAGCTCTAAGCAGGACTTTAGTCTTCCACACAGAAACCAGATAACTGTAAAAAAAAAAAAAAAAAAAAGCAAGCTTCCTATTGTTTGAAAATCCCAGTCTATTAAGTAGAATGTAAAAATGCATAGGTCTTTAATGAGAGAATTAGCTGTACAAGAGTACTCTCCTTTCACAGTATTCCTTTTTACTTCATATGCGAGTTATTGCTTCTGCTGTAGGATTTAACTGTTACAGCACTAAAAGGCAACTATTTAGGGAAGAGGCAGGAAAAGGAAAAGGGAATGTATGTAAGGCAATATTTCTTTTAGGTACAATAAGCATAATAGTGTTTTAGGAAGACAAGATAAAAATTACTCAAGGCTAGCTTGGTTCTCACTGAATAAAAACAATGGGCTAAATACTGAGCTCCTCTGTGTAAACCTAGTACTCAATGCCTTGGTCGCCATATTGGTAATCTCTGGGGTAATCATCCTGGTACTCTCCATGATAGTCATCTGGGTACTCTGCCTGATAATCACTATCACTAATTTCAGACCCATTTGTTCCTGTTCCTTGGCTTCCATTGTGAATGACAGGTTCTGTGGGAGCAGCACAGTATTTTGGATCATACACTTGCCGCCCAAGCCCATACACACTCATTCCTTTCTGGGAAGCAACTTTGTTGGTTCCCATCTGTAGAGAAATTGTCGAGTTGTCCACTGGTTGTAACGTTAGCTTCTGATCGTAGATGTCTCTTCTGGTACCTGGTGCCAACATCCCCGCCTGGTATTAGAACACAGTAGAAAAGTTAAAACAGCAGCTGAAATCTATGCTGGTGAGCATTTTATAATTTACGAAATTCACACTGAATTCAATACTAATGTAATGACTTCATTTTAAGGGTAAAGCTAGCTTACCAAATAATCGGGCCGCTGATTTTTCTTAAGAACCAATATTTACTGGCTTTCAAACTAGGTCAGCCCTTCCTTCGAATCCTTGCTCTGCTGTAACACTGCTATGTGGCCTCAAAACAAGCTAATATTTTTAGTTTTAGGTTTCTCATATGCAGAATGGAGAAAATGCCACAGACTTTGGATTTAGGAGAAGATTCAACATAAAGAATGTAAAAGCACCGCGTAATGTGGGCCCCCTGGAGAGTTCCATGTGAGTACCTAGTATGACCACATACACCCTCCAGGCCATCAAGTTCAGCAGCTCATCACACACTCAACAGAACTTATGCCGAGCAGTCCTTAAGGACTTAAGTCTCAAAGAGCCAGTCACAAGTACAGTAACTCCTACTTCATTTCTCCATTTTGCCAATCAGACATTGCTTTTTTACCAGTTAAACCTGGAAAACCTGAATGGCACCTATGAGAGACAATGCCACATATGGCAGGACAATGTTCCAGAAAGGGCAAAGAATACATTTCGACTTTAGGTCACAAGGAAAAAGCTTGTTCAAACCTTATCTCCCCACTCCAGGTGGAGGTGAGCCCTGCCTGTTCTCCCGTGCTTACGGGAGCCTCCCTATGAGGTGCTGATCTGTTTCTAACAAGGAAACACCTCCATCGTGCATGGGGTTAGAAGGCACATGTAATGACAATGCTAGCTAACTTCTTAGAACACCAGACAATTTTACCTACCAAGTTTCAGAGGCATTGGAAGGAGCAATTTACTTGGATTTGGGGCAAGAAGTAAACTTGCTGTAAGAAAACATATCTCTTTTCTTCTGGTTAGATAGAAAGGCCAGCTATTCTGACTGCCAACAAAAGCCATGAGCCACACCACACTTGTGTTCCTACAGGAAAGGTCCTCTGATTCTTTTGCTTTCTCAGCAAAATGTACTTTCCTGAAGGAATGTATTTTAAACATACCATACCAAAAATACCTCCTTGGAACTTAGTTAATAAGATAAGTGTGGGACGTGTGGGTGGCTCAGTTGGTTAAACATCCAACTTCAGCTCAGGTCATGATCTCACTGTTTGAGTTCAAGCCCCACATCAGGCTTCCTACTGTCAGCACAGAACCCTCTGTCCCCCTCTCTCTCTAAAAATTAAATATTAAAGGACAAGTTAAGTACTAATTTAAATAATCCTTCTCTACTCTTTGCTCCAAATATAAAAAGGTACTGCTTACCTGGCTGGCTCCTTTGTTGGTGCCCATCTGCAGACTAATTGTGGTCTGGTCAAAAGGTTTGTCGGTTTGCATTTTGGGATCATAAAGATGCCTCCTGGTCCCGTAGGCCGTCATACCTGCCTGGCTGGCGCACTTGTTGGTTCCCATCTTTGAAGTTAAAAATTAAAATTCGCAATGATTATCAGAAGTCACCACCATATATGACAAGCACCACTTTTGTGCTCTCCTAAAAAGACGGAGGGGTACAATTGACAAGTCCCCTTTTTGCACTGAGGCTAGCTAGATACAAAATCTCCATGTTTTCACAACTTTCAAGGTGCTCACTTATTTCAAACAAGGTTTTAGAGGGCAGAATTATGAATAATTTCCCCTGCTCCTCTTCCCCCTATTGTCTATATAGCACAGATAACCAAATTAAGAGCTACCGCTTCAGCCATTTAAAGGGACAGAGGCACTCTCTGACTAGGCAGGTGTGTGTTTCTACTCCAGAGGTTTGTCTAATGCCAGGTGTCTTCTCTGGCAGCAAAAAAAAAAAAAGGGGGGGGGGGGAGGGCTTCTTCAAAGTTTCATTAAAATCACCAGCATCTTCATGGGAAAAGGACCACATTCCATTCCTCCAGCTCTCATGTCACTGGACAGAAAAAGAACGAGGAATGTGAACTCAACCAAGTTCAGAGGAAGCAAGAATTCTTTTCTCCACTGAGAATATGACTTTAAGGCCAACCGGTATACCCAGTTCTACTAGCTGGGGACACATTTCTCTTGGGTCTTTTTCCTTAAAAAGGAAGGGAGGAAAAAAATCAATGCAATCCTCCCACCCAGATACTGTAATGTTCGTGTGTATCCTTCTAGGTTTTTTATCTTCTCTACCTGTGTATATATATATCAATACACATGCATATAAATATATATACAAAAATAAGCATGTGCAGCTTTAAAATAAAATTGTGATCACGGTGACCATCATGTTTTATAACCTGATTTGTTTTCCTTAAGCTCTGAATTCTTATGTATCATTTTTACCTTATAATGTATAAGGTACATTATGGTTATAATGTAACCAACTGACTAGTGTTTGGAATTTCAGGTTTCCAGTTTCTTACCAGGTACGATTGTGTACTGTACAAAAATAAATCTGCCTCCCATGATGCAGTGACCGAGTGGGCACACTTCTCAGTGGTGGTTTTGTGACCTTCTCCAGAGGAACGATGTGAAGGGGAGAAAAAATACCTGAACTAAGTATTTCCCATAGTGCTTGGCTGCTGTGTTGTGCAAATAAATGACTTTGGCATTGAGGTTTTAAAAAATTGCCTCATTTGGTCAACAACATTTAGGAATTTATAAAATACGTTTTCTTAAAAAAATAAATGTAATTGGGGGGGGGGGGAAGTCATTTCCTATAGAAACAGTTGTCAAGTCTGAGGGCATGCCTGAGGTTTCTTCTAAAACCATCATCAACATCGCCTGGGCTTTAAACGGACAAAAATTATATAAACCACATATCCATCCCCAAAACCTACATTATGGTATATCTCATCCATTCCTTACTTATGAGACACACACACCATGTAAACATGGTGAGAACTGATGGTACTGAAGCAACAATAACACACAACTTACCTGCAAACCAATTACACTTTGGCCAGCTTTTAATTTTCCTTCATCAAAACGTCTTGTTTGTTTCTCTGCATACTTCACTCCAATGTCAATGGTTGTATGGAATCCTTTTGTTTTAGCCTAGACAGAAATTTGCATACTAACTAAAAAGGCACACGAAATTGGACCCAGAAGGAACAACAAAGAAATGATACTGTCTGTAGTTGAAGGCTTCACTAGGTAATCCTCAAACTAGGGGGTGAAAAACATATCTAAGGCCAGTCAGTAATTCCTGTGGCTCTGAAATATAAGTATTCTAATTAAGCTCTCTTATGTCAGCAGCCTTCCCACAAAGCTAATAATTATGGGGGAGACAAAGGCTGCTGCCAGCCTAGCTGTAACTTCCATGGGAAAGAGAAGACGTAATTCATCACCTGCATGGTGGGGCTTTTCAAATCAGCCATTAAAGACATCTACGTACCAGACCTGCCAGTGCTACCAGTGTAGTCTGAACCTGGGTCATGTTTCCGTTCTCAAAAAGGTCGTTTGCTTCAAATATGTCATGTGGCTTCATGCCATAAGCTTGAATAGCCTTAATAAAGTTGCCAATATTCTCCAGCTATAAAGGAAAAAAGCCATATAACTTTGGGAGCTAAACACCGACACTCACGTTATCTAAGAATTATAAGCCTTCATGACTACTGTACAATGCCAGGCAGAAAGCTACTTGGCAAGGAGTCTTGGCCAGACACATACTAAGCACAGCTCTCTCTCTGGAAACGGAAAGAGTAACAACAACAAAAAAAAAAAACAAAAAAAACAAAAAAAAGAATTTTCTAGTAGGTCACATAATGGTCGTTTTATTTTTACACAGTCATGTTTTTTCAGTTCGTTGAAGGCAAGATCTTCCTTACATGATTTTTAAGAATTCTGTGATTCTGTCAGAGCTATCCAGGGCTAAAATTCTGTCAGAAGGTACAGGATTACTCACATTAATAAATAACTTATTATCTCAAAATATACAGTCAAAATATCCAATTTTATGTAATTACACCCATTCATAAACTAAGACTGCTTAATATGGTGTTCTACAATCAACCATCAGTTGTTAAACTCCTTGCTTCTCCCTTGTTTATCAATATGGTCTAGGTTGTATTTCTCTGTATAAGCTGTGTCAAATCCTCTCCAAGAGCAGGCAAACTAAATAAAACTAAGATCTAATCATCACATAACTAATTCTAAGTAATTATGGAAGCAAGGTAAGAAATAAAATATAGCCATGTGCACTAATTTCTGCTAAAATGCCTACTTTAATCAAATCTTCGCTGCGTAAAGAAAAACCGGAGGTTGCCGGTTCGGCTGTTTACCTGAGGCCAGTTTAAAGAGGACTCATTAACCTTCTTCACTGAGCCTGGCTGTAGCTTGTTTATGAGTCTGAAAAGTAAAGTACAGGTGTCATTTATTGTTCACGCAAAAACAAGCATTGGAATGTAAAGTTGTCTCCTTTAACATCAGTAAGGAAGCATTAAAAACATTTCTGAAATGTTAAGGTTCGACACCCTGGATTGGGAAGGAGGACGGCACAGAGGCCTGTGGAAAGGACCAGAAGAATAGAAATGCCCAAAACCTACTCGCAGAGGATTATGCCATCTTTTAAGCCCAGCTGAAAGTTGGTGCCAATGCTCATGCCTGTCACTTCTTCTATCCAGTTTCGAAGATCTTCTTCAGCCTGATGATCATACTTGGAAGCGATCTGAAATACAAATTAAACCAACTTTGGAAGAATTTTCACTAAAACATCAAAAACTGCTGACTTCAACTTGCTCTACTTTTCTTATCCATTAAGACCACGACTGTGACATGCGGTAAATTACACCATTGGAGTTGACTGGCAAACCTAACCGACGATTACAGCTTCAGTAAGCTTTTATTACCCAAAGTAATAAAAAACTTTGGGTAAGGTGGTTCTTAGAGAAAATTTGAACCGTACTGGGGGAGAAGCTGGGATTGAGGAGAAACTATGGATCAAGCCAAGACAGATTTCCACTCCTAGCACACAGGAAGTGATGAGAGTTAATAGCATATTACAATATGGCAGCCGCCATATTCGATTTTAAAGATTAGGTCATTAAATACCACATCCCAAAAGAGAATGGTAGGATTCTGACACAGGGAGCTATCTTACACGGTATCTTAACTGGCCAAGGCATCGCAGTCCAATATTTTTGCTGCCTTCAGGGTTCTGGTGTTTCTACACCTCTGTTAGGCCAAGTGCACACATGTACATGTGCACACGCTCCTCGGCACTGACTTGTACGTACAGTACAATATGGAAGCTCTGTTTATGTAGTCTATGTCCCATAAACTCCTCACAGGAGTCACTTCTAGACCCTTAGTGTACCTAGCATTATACCTGACATCCAAACATTTAATAAAAGAAAAACTCCTCACTTAACAGAATTCTATGATAAAGTCAATTTACCAGCACAGATGCTATACTATTATACACGCTAAAACTGACTACACACAGATTTTCAAAGATCTCTTCAAAATAAGATCGGAAATCTCAATTAAAAAAACACACAAAATATTATTAAAAACCAGTTCTCAAGCTATTCCTTGTCCTAGAAATATTAGAGAGGCCACTCAGCCAATTAAGAAGAACACAGCTGGGGGCGCCTGGGTAGCTCAGTCGGTTAAACCTCCGACTTCAGCTCAGGTCATGATCTCACGTTTGTAGGTTCAAGCCCTGTGTCAGGCTCTGTGCTGACAGCTCAGAGCCTGGAGCCTGCTTCGGATTCTGTGTCTCCCTCTCTCTCTGCCCCTCCCCCTCTCATGCTCTGTCTCAAAAATAAAACATTAAAAAATTTTTTTAAAAAAGTTTTAAAGAAGAACACAGCTGGAAAGGAGATTATGTGTCACTTTTCTTCTCATTGCACGGGTGAAATGCCAGCAACAAGCAGACAATGCCCAGGGGGATGGAGCTCAAGATGCGCTCGTAACTGACTGTTGCAGCATCTATGGAAACGGAAATGAACGCAGAAACATTTGCTTCCATAAAACATGATTAGGTTTCATTACTGAAATTAATAGTCTGAGGACATTTTTGTTGTGGAGACGGCCCTCAAGTTAGTTCCACAGGGGAACCCTCTCCGGGACCCTCACCACCAAGCGGAGAGGGCAGGGTTTTTGCTTCACTGTCTTCACCGCCGAGGGCAGAATCTTTTGATTCCACTCATTACTGTGTCATTTAGAGAGAAACAGTCCTTGATCTGCATTTTCCTCCCAAGTTAGAGAAATGGCTCTATACCTCCGACAGAATAATGGAGGATTTATTTGAGCTGTAGATTTACTTTAGCCAGAATTCTAAATGCAAATTCAACAAGTTTGCATTTTCATGTTAAGATAACTAACACTGTGCACGGTTTCCTGGATCAAATTTTTGCCTGGAGGTTAGTTTGTAAAAGACAGGTCAGGCACCATATAAAGCTAGTGCACAATGTGTGTTAGCGGCCCGCCCTCTGGTACTTCCATCCCCTAAAAAACCCACACATTTATTCGGATTTCCTGCCAGTCCACATACGGGATGTGGGCAGGAAAGAAGGAGGCAGTGATGATGGAAGGTGTTGCCAACCGGCTACATTCACCTCTGGTAAGCAGGAAGGAGCCGTTACTCCTATTACACCTTGGATACCTATTCTTACATAATGAATATATCTCCCCCAGCATAGGGGACAGATCTATTTAGATAATGTCACCTTTAGAAAATGCAATAAATAATTTGGTAGAAAAAAAACTTAAGATTTTCACACTGGATTCTTGTTCTAAGTGACTAGGAAAAAAACCTATAAATGTGGGCAGGGTGGGGTGTGTGGTATGGCTGGAAAGGGACCAGCAAAGAAGAAAAGGAAAAACCAGTACTCCTTAAGCATTAGCTGTGGAAAACAATCTCCCAGTGAATTTTTTTCAAAAGCAAAACACTCAGAGGAGTTGCATTTCAATGAATCTAAAGACAAACGCGGTAGGCTAGGGTGGGAGGGTGCTGCCAGGGCACTGAGCTGGCTCCACCCATCGTGCCGTGGGCCCTATTTCATGGTCAATCCGTCTAGCTTCTGATCCATTTCCAGTCTACACAACAAGGCGGCTGAATCCAATTAGCGCACTAGGGCTCTTCCCATTCTAAGCTGTCTACACAGTTTGGTCAACCAGCAAAAATTAGAAGGAAATTTGTTCTATTTTTTCAAATGTAGAAATAAAGTTACATTGCAGGGGTTTAGGGTGTTTTTTTGAGGGGGGGGGATGAGCCCAAATGAGACAAATTTTTATTCAACAAAAGAACTATAAAAGCGTATTTACATTTCCTTTATTCAAATGTGTCTGACAGATACAATGCCACACCCCAAACCACTAAGTGATTACAGATCTAACTTGAAATAACCTAGCAGAAAAGCCAGAGAGAAATTCATCTTCCCTGTGGACTATTCTCACCAAGGGAGTGGGGAGAGAAAAATCAAGGACTGGATTTAGCTGGACCTGGGTTCAAACCCTGACTCAACCACTGACTAGTTGCAAGCTGGGGCTCTAAACAGCCAATTCTGTCTCCAGACTTAACATACTAGCACGTGCATGAAAAAAAATTTATAAGCTCATCCAAGCAAAGCTCAAGGCCCCAAGTGGTAAACTAAAACTGAAAAGTAGGTATGCATCGACATCCTGTAACTGGTGCTCCTCCTGGCCTAGGATTTTCCTTTAAGTAAAGGAGCAGAAAGGATTTTTCTACTCAAATACCGCTTTTTTAAATAAGTGAGCTTTCTGCAGACAAGCCGGCTAAACAGAATTCAAAATTTAGGAATATGTACTTGTTTTTTTAAAAAAAAGTTTAAAATGAAAAAAAATTCCTATGAAATCATCTAGGGGAAAAAAAATCTATTTCAAAGTATCTTTTAACTCCCGGCCTGCAGCGCTGTTCCACAGGACACAGAAATCAGAAGTGCTTCCTTTAAAAAAAATCTTTATTTATTTTTGAGACAGAGCACCAGTGGGGGAGGAGCAGAGAGAAAGGAAGACACAGAATCTGAAACAGGCTCCAGGCTCTTGAGCTGTCAGCACAGAGCCCGATGCTGGGCTCGAACCCACAAACTGTGAGATCATGACCTGAGCCGAAAGTCGGACGCTTAACCGACTGAGCCACCCAGGCGCCCCAGGAAGTGCTTCCTTTAAAGTGTACCAGAACACAACCTGAGCAAATGTGGTTCTGTTCTTTACCTACAGAGGATATTTTTTTTAATTGTTTGATATACACAACTTGTAAAATCAAGGGACTGAGAGCAGTTAAAAATAAAAAGTAAGCTTTGGCCAATAACAGTTACTCAATATTTCTATCTAAAAAGCTTTAATTTCTGAACATCAGGCAGAAAATGCTGACATTTTCTTCCTTGCAACAAGAAAATTAGCTTAAAGGATTACTTTTAGCTTAAGATTAATGAAATCTTATTTCATTAATACGTCATGGAAATTTCACTCTGACTTGTTTAAAAACGACTCTTCTGGGCACCTGGGTGGCTCAGCTGGTTGAGCATTTGACTCTTGATTTTGGCTTAGGTCATGATCCCAGGGTCGTGGGATTGTGCCCCACGTCAGGCTTCACACTGAGTGTGGAGCCTGCTTGAGACTGATTCTCTCTCTCTGCTCCTGCCCCTCTACCCCGCTCATGTTCTCTCTGAAATAATAAAAATGAAAAAATAATTTAAAAAATCACTCTTCCAAGTTATTTATAAACATCATTTTTTTCGCTCTTCTTCAAGATTTATTTGGTCTTCCCAAGCCACTCTCAGAGCCTCTGCCTGGGTCCCTCAAGTGCACAGCAGCCCCTTCCTTCCTGCCCCTCCCTGCATACCACCAGTCTCCCAGGGCGCTGCGTCCTGACCCCTCTCCTGGGGAGGCACACCTCCAGGCAACGGAGAAGCCCTGCTGCAGGCTCCCATCTAACCAGAGCTCACCAACATCGCCCTGCCACATATAAGCAAAGGGTGAAGAAAATGAAAACAGAGAAAAGCCTCTGGGGCATCCGGGCTGGGAGATCACCCTCTGCCAGTCCTGCTGCCACCCCCCTGGCATCTTCAGTTGTTTCCCCCCCCCTTCCTCTTGTGCTGGGGCTGCCGCTCAGGCCCAGGGTGGCTTCGGCCTTCTACCTTTCCCTGGGCTCGCTCCTCAGGACTAAGAGCACCAGTGTGGAGTCACCCTATGGTTCAAGGGCAGCTCAATCCTTTCTAGCTGCATGACCTTTCTTCTGGATCTCTAAAATAACACTCGTTTAAAAAAATAATAATAGTAGGGGCACCTGGGTGGCTCAGTCGGTTGAGCATCCGACTTTGGCTCAGGTCATGATCTCGCGGTTTTTGAGTTCGAGCCCTACATCGGGCTCTGTGCTGACAGGTCAGAGCCTGGAGCCAGCTTTGGATTCTGTGTCTCCCCCTCTCTCTGTCCCTCCCCCACTCATGCTCTCTCAATAATAAATAAACGTTAAAAAAGAATTTAAAAAATAGTAATAAACAAACAGTACAGAAGTATGTAGAGCATGCATTTTCAGTGAGGGTAATACTGCCCCACAAAGGGATGACAATGGGTTCTTGTGGGCAGTGAAAACAACCCTAGACCTTACAGTGATCTGTGACCCTCCCCCAACAAACTCTATTCTTTTGTACTAAATTTGGTGGTAAGTCAGGAGGTAATTAGGAAAAACATCTAAAACCTTTCTTTGGGGAAGTGATGACTGAAAAAAGGTGGAGAAGCAGGGAGCCAGTAAAAATGCACAGGTTTCTCTTCACCTCCCCCCTCCCCTGCCAAATCCTACTCCCTTCCCAGAGGTCAGCGCCTGTCAGTCTGCCAGGCATTAAGGTGCATCAAGGATAAAATAGCACTAGATCTCCCCTCACAAGCACAAGCCCTGAGGGCCTACGCCTCCTGGCCAGTAAAGGGAGACACTAGATCCGATGAAAGCCTGTTGGGTGCCCAGAGTCAAGCCATCCCCCCTCCCAGCCAGAGGTCTGAGAAGTTCCTGACGAAATCCCTAAAAGGGGATTCGGAGCAATGAGGTAAACGGGGCTTCAAAACCATCTCAATAAGTGTGCACCCAAAGTGCGATTCCTGCACTGGTTTATTTTTTTTTCTTTTATAGTTTATTGTCAAGTTGGTTTCCATATAACACCCAGTGCTCATCCCACAAGTGCCCTCCTCCATGACCATAACCCTCCTTCCCCCCTCCCCCTTCAGCCCTCAGTTTGTTTGCAGTATTCAAGAGTCTCTCATGATTTGTCTCCCTTCCTCTGCCTAACTCTTTTCCCCCTTCCCCTCCCCCATGGTCCTCTTTTAAGTTTCCCTGTTGGACCTATGAGTGAAAACGTATGGTATCTGTCCTTCTCTGCCTGGCTTATTTCACTTAGCATAACACCCTCGAGGTCCATCCACGTTGCTACGAATGGCCAGATTTCATTCTTTCTCATTGCCATGTAGTATTCCATTGTATAGATGAACCACATCTTCCTAATCCATTCATCAGTTGATGGACATTTAGGCTCTTTCCATGATTTGGCTATTGTTGAAAGTGCTGCTATGAACATTGGGGTACGTGTGCCCTTATGCATCAGCACCTCTGTATCCCTTGGGTAAATCCCCAGCAGTGCTATTGCTGGGTCATAGGGGAGTTCTATTGTTAATTTTTTGAGGAACCTCCACACTGTTTTCCAGAGCAGCTGCACCAGTTTACATTCCCACCAACAGTGTAGGAGGGTCCTGCACTGGTTTATGGTGCTTCTCAGTGTATGCAGGGAGCATTCAGCCAAAGTGCAATTTAGTAAAAAGGTGAGGTGCACCCATGTGAGGGGCAGGGATTACATACATATATACATATATATATATATATATATATATATATATATATATATATATATAAAACAAGAACTGTCTGATGGCCCCGCTTACATCCAGGGACGTTCTAGAATCTACTAAAGAATGAAGACGTGTCTTTCCCATGCACTCCTCACAATATATTCTTCTCACAGTGCCTGGTAAAACCTGGAGGCGGACAATCACCAGGCTCCCTGTCTCACATGACCACGATAATCCAGCATTTACCCCAAATCCTCTCAGTACGATCCTATTCAATGCAGCTTCCCTCTGTTTCAACAGTTCCTGTGCATCATGGATTCCTCCTCCAACATCCTTCTCCATTACTTCTGCCTTCTGTCCATCATGCAAGTGGCTACTACGTACCAGTTAGGTTCAAAGGCAGAGTCTCTGCCTGAAAAGCTTACATTCTAGTGGAAAGGAACAAACACCTATTAAGTACGGTGTTAGCACACTTGCAAAAAAAAAATTGTAATAATAAAGTAGGATATTTAAAATAAAGAAAAGATTCCTGGCTGGCTCAGTCAATGGAGCATAAGACTCTTAATCCAGGAGTTGTGGGTTCGAGCCCCACGTTGTGTGTAGAGATTACTTAGAAATAAAACCTTAAAATAAAGCAGAATCCCCTGGGACTACCACTGTCCTAATATAAGAACCAAACAGATTTCCACCTGAAATACCATGATGCCTCTTCCCTTCTTTATCATCTGCCATATATAAATATATTTCTATCTATCTATCTATCTATCATCTTTCATGCCCAGTGCAGACCCCAACATGGGACTTGAACTCATGACCCTGAGATTAAGACCTGAGCTGAGTCTAACGCTTATTAATCCAATGAGCTACAGGCACCCCTAGCATCTGCCATTCTTGAAACCTCATGCAAGACAATGAGCAGGCTTTAACATTTTTTTACCTACCTTAACCTTCCCCACCCTTCCCAAATTTTTCAAGTATTCACATTGTGGATACAACAAACTAAAGACCACATGCCTTGAAGTCAAACTTTAAAAACTTCCTAAAACTGTGTTCCCAATTCCAGTGCAACCTAAGTAACTTAACCCTGGTGACCCCATTTTCTCACAGGTAGTCTTCCTCTCACGACCACTGTGAGAATGAAGCCTGCTCCATAGGTAGAGAAGGGCCCATCTCAATGCCTGACACACCAGAGTGAATGCTCCCCTTTTAATATCAGCTTGAGCACAGAAGTACAGAGCTTTCTATTAACCAACCCCCACTGCAAATTGTTCACTCTATTGTCTATGATTGAAAAAGGTCCACTGGGACTCATCTGGGATACTGCCCTTCGCCACTCTTCCCCATGTCCATTCCTACATGTCTTTGCATCCCCAGTTCTCATTCTTTTTCAGATTATTGCTGATGAAAAGGATAAAGTAACTACTTAAAAAAAAACCAGATTTATATCTTAAAAAAATTTTTTTTAATGTTTATTTTTGAGAGAGAGAGAGCATGAGCAGGAGAGGGGCACAGAGAGAGGGAGACACAGAATCTGAAGCAGGCTCCAGGCTCTGAGCTATCAGCACAGATCAAGCCTGATGCGGGACTTGAACTCACAAACTGCGAGACCATGACCTGAGCTCAAGTCGGCTGCTTAACTAACTGAGACACTCAGGTGCCCCAAAACAGATTTATCTTATGGGGAATAGAGGTGGGAATTCTAGAGAAAATCACTTTACCTTTGGGATAAGTAGGTCGAGGCAGATTGCATGCCTTCTTCAAGGTCACTATAGAATCTGAGACTCCTTCTATGGTGTGAATTGTGCTAAAGATCTGATGGCAAACGAGTATATTCCAGGGCTGTGGACAACCGGCTCTGCCTCAGGTAAACAGGAGGGACACCTAAGAGCAGTTTTTAAAAAATCGTATTTGTTTACAACAGAAACTCTGGGAACTCAAAGTGAACATCCTTGCCGGTGAGCCTCTGGCAGATGCCAGAGCAAGCTTCGACCTTGTGCTCCCCTTCGTTCTGCTGGGCTCTATCCAAATGAATCTTTATAAGCAGGCTGCCATCCCGTCTCCGTGGATTCTCTTGCCCACAGTTTTGCTTGGGAAAACCAAGTCCTCCAGGATCGTGTCCTGTGTGCCTGTCAAAGTGCAGCTCCTGGGATGCTTTTGCTTATTTTGTGTATGGCTGTTTCGAGTTGGCTGAAGCAGAACTCTCCTCTGAGCAACAAAGACAACATGCTTCCCACTGAACTTTTGCTCCAATTCATGGACAAGCCGGACTTGGATTTTCTGGAAAGATTTCAGTTGAGGAACGGGAATAAAGATGATAATAACTTTTGGACCACCACCAAATCCCATTTCCTTGGCTGCTGTTATACTCAGCTCCCTTAACTGGGCTTTGAGGTCCGAGTTCATCTCCAGCTTGAGGAGGGCCTGGTAGATGCCGGACACGAAGTTGTCCAGCTTCCTGCCATTGGGCTTCATGATCTCCATGCTCGAACTGAACATGGCCTTCTCCTTGGTGAGAGCACTGGCCCAGGAAGAACCTAGGGGCATTTTAAAGTCGGGCCCTTTTCTCAGAGGTACAGCTGGACCTTCCGATCAATGTGTCAGCATACGACATCAGCACAATTTTTTCTCTTTGACTATGTATAGTCAGATAAATGCAATGACATATGGCTCAATGTACCAGTACTATGAAACTGACAAAGTTTTTAAAATATTCTAAGAGGAGTTGGTCCAATGCATAAAGCAAACAGCATAACTAATAAATGATAAGAAAATGCAGGAAAAATAGAAATTTTTTCTAGTTAGAAAAAATGTCTTCTCTAACTAGAAAATGACCTTCAGCTTAGAATATACAGTTTAGAATATACGTAGTTAAAAGTTGGACTTTGAAATTTCAATCTAAACAAGGTGGGAGTGAACACAGAGGCTGGATTCCCAGAAGAACCCAGACTCAGAAAGAACGATGAACAAAGATGCACTTATTAAACAGCTCACTGTGTGAGATACCCTGGGAAACAAAAGGAACAGGAACTTGCACGTGGGCCCACTGCTTCCTGACCCCCAGCCAAAAGACAAGGAACCCCCCCACTATAGGCTGAAGAGCCTGGCTGTCATGCGGGAGTGGACTCCTGGAGAGAGGGCGTGCAGGTACGTGGGCAGGGGGTGGGGCAGGGGGGAGGCAGTTGTCCATCATCAGGAGCCAGCATACCTATGCAAGATACATCCAACATGCCTGTCCTCTCCTTGGGGGACAGGACAGGCTTTAGTCATCTTGTACCCCTAGAGCCTATGCCTGGCGCATAGTGGGTACTCAGCAAATGACCTTTCATCCACTGATAGTAGTCCCCAACTAGAGAAATGCCACGATCTAAAGATCTATCTTGTTTCAGAAAGACATCTGCATTTGAATACTGCTGGTTTTTATGGGCGCCACATCTCCTTGATCTACCAATCTAGTAACCTTAGATGGACCACTAGGGACATATTTGTTTTACTTTCTCATAAAAGTCCCTATGTCCATGGCACTCCTTAGGTTCAGTTTAGTAACTCTAGAAGTAGGGCCTGGTCAGAAGCAACAACCATGCCCGCTGTGCTGATCTACGTCAAGGTAGGTGGAGCTCCCAGGGATATGGACCTTGAGGCTTAGATCTGGATCTGTTCTCTTCTGTTTTGGTAACAAATTAACAATTGACGATCTGGAAACTATTGGACATACTTATTAAACTTATAGAAAATTAAATTAGGAATAGCTCCAAAGAAACAAAGTTCAGATTCAAAATATCCTAGCTTAATAAATTATTCCAGGTATATGTAAAAATCCTGCACCAAAGTCCTAGAACTAACTAGTCATGCACACTCAATAAGCGAAACAACTCTGTCTAAAAAAGCTAATGCTCTCTTGGTCTGCAGAGGTATACAATTCTTTATAAAATACTACTGCCTGTGTTATTTGCTTGGTAACAACCGCTCTATGAGGTAGCCAAGGAAAGGATTACTTTAAGAAAACAGGTGTGAGAGGAGCATGTGAACTAGAAAACCTTATGCAATTATCATTGCCCTTACTTTATAAAAGAGGGAAAACCAACTTGCCAAAGCAAGGACTGGAATCCTTTGACATGGAGGTGAGCCTCATCTACCTCATTACAGTGATCAAAACAGAATGAGTCAGTGCTTTGTAGTCAAACAAAGGAGTTAGTTAATAATCCCTCTGGACCCTGGTAGGTTAAACCATATCTGTGGCATTACAGTGATGAATTCTGAGTGCGTAGCCTAGGAGGGGACACTGACAAACGGACATCAGTTTCTAGAAGGGGCAAACTGAAAGGGGAAAAGATCAGAAAAATCATACACAGCCTATAATGAAAGGTTGGCTAGCCAGGAATAGCTATATATAACCTAGAAGGGACTTCGGGGGCAGGGGAAGAAACAGGCTAGTACCATCTGAATATTTAGATGAAAGTCCTGTAGAAGAGGAAGTCAATCTTTTCTGAATGCCACACTGTAGGCAGCCCCAAGACAAGTACGTGTAAATTCTAGGGAAACATATGATCGGCACGCAGGGATGGAGAGAGAGCACGGGAGTGCCAGCGAAGCACAGGGAGAAGGAGACCCCCAAGAAAGCCTGCTGGGGAACATTCTCTTGTTTCGGAAGGAGGCCGGCTGGGTCTTGAATTTGATGCTGCTGTAGAAATCCTGCTGAAAGGGGACTGTCACAGAAGCCCTGCAGGTAAAAGAGATGAAAACAGAGATGCTCTTCAACACTTTGCTTCCTTCCCCTCACCTCTAGGATATTTGAGGGTCTGCCTCACTCATAGCTCATCAGACTTGCAGGCATCCTCCATTTTTACTGCCACCTACGTCTCCAGGCACTTGTGTTCTCAACAGGCACCTAAGTGCCTCCTAAATAACTTGTGAGTCAGCCACATGGACGCGCTGAAAAGCTGTCCTTGGTTTCTCTAATTACAAGGGGCATCATGGCAGGAACTCTTCCTTCCATATCTTTAGAATGTACACTCACTCCGATCAACTATATAGCAAGCCTGCTTAGTAGGACAGGCCTTGTGACCAGAGGAGGCATGAAATCCACCTCCAAAGCCCTGAATGTACATTGTATTTACAAGGACTTATCTCTACCAACCCGGGAAACGCTCCCTGCTCCCAGATAGCTGACCACATTCATTGAAGTGCTCCCAGCTGCCACCCCAAAAGTGAGTCAAAACACACACCGCTCCCTTACTCTGAGCTACTGATGGGCCATGGGGGGAAAGGAGGCCAAGGAGGAGCAAGACCCCAGCCTTCCGGTCACCCTCAGTACATCGGGAGCTCCTACTGGGAGCCCAGTTCTAGGTCTCAGATCATGAATGCCTTTTCTTTCTTTTTTTTTTTTTTTTAATTTTTTTTAATGTTTATTTATTTTTGAGAGAGAGCGAGCACGTGCTGGGGAGGGGCAGCAAGAGACACAGAATCTGAAGCAGGCTCCAGGTTCTGAGCTGTCAGCATAGAGCCCAATGCGGGGCTCGAACTCACAAACCACGAGATCATGACCTGAGCTGAAGTTGGACACTTAACCGACTGAGCCACCCAGGCGCCCCACATGAATGCCTTTTCTAACCACAGTTGAGTTTGTCCCTTTGAGAGACCTGGCTTTAAACAAATGGTGAAGAACATAGTTGAAATACCTCAGTTTAGACACAGGCTAGGTGCTGGCTGGTGAGGTTTCACAGGAGTCTTACGGATATATTAACTGTGCAAGATACCAGGGCCTTTTTCTTTGCAGTGAAAATCAGATATGAAATTTCCATTAAAAAGCAGGATGGAATTTGACATTTCCTCTTTTTAAAAAGCTGTATGACCTACGTCATGAAATAGCATATGAAGATATAGGATACTCAACTTGTTGAGAAACTAAAAGTAAGAAGGTTTTTGGTTTGCTTTGCTTTAATGGGGAGTGTGAAAAAAGATGAAGTCAAAAGTAAGGTTCAAACACCTTTGTGCCACCAAATCCTACACAACTGCCACCAAAGACAGGACAGATGCAAACTAGGGTCCGGGCTCCTTATACACTGAAACAAAGAAGGAAATAGTTACAAGACTGACAGAGTTCCTGAAAAAAGAAGTTTCAGCACGGCTCCCTTTTCCAGTCCTGAAGCCCAAGAAGGCCCTGGGATGAGGTCACAGCACCCTCCGCATCTCAACAACAAAGCTAACTGCACATTTTACCCAACTCTCATGCTCGCTGAGAACAGGGAACAGGAGAAAATAAGTTCCTCTGGAAGCTCGGGACCCCCCCCCCCCCCAATCAGAGGGCTGCACAAAAGTCCCTTGGAGGAAAAAAAACAAAAAGCCTCTTGGAGACTATGTAATGAAGGCTTGCTATAGACATCCAGACACAAAAACAAAATAAACCCAACTCTGCATCCCTTCCAGATGAAGGGCCCAGGGAATGAGAGCGAGCAGAACACAGGCTGCAAAGGGGCCTGGGCAGGACTCAGCAGAGAGCAGCAGCTGAATCAACAGTGAGTGTATTCGACAGGCAGGCGGCGGCTGGCCTGTCCCCTCCTGCAGCCCGTCCGCTCCCGTGTCTCCTCCCACGGCTGCTGCCCGCCGGCACCACCAGACCCCAGCGGCTCCAGGAAAACGAGGCCAGGAGCAAAGTAATACCCTGATTTCGCAGGAGGAGAGGACCACAACAGTGGTGAGGAGGAGGAGAGGTAGTCCCCCCTTCAGTTGTTCCCCAGTCCTCCTCCTTGTTCCTTCCCAGCTTTCCGCAATGAACCTTCTTCCTTCTATTGCTTTGTTCCCACTCAGTGCACACTGAGCCCTTCCCCTCTTCTGGTCCATCAATGGGCACACACCACCCCCTATCTTGTCTGAAAAAGTGCCTTTTTTGAATATAGCTGACACACAGCATTACGTACTTTCAGGTATACTGCACTGCGATCCCACTTCTCTATACATTACGCTACGCTCATCATGACAAGCGCGTCTTTTTTTTTCTTTTCTTTTCTTTTTTTTAAGTACTATCTCCATCAAATGTGGGGCTCAAACTAACAACCTTGAGATCAAAAGTCTCCTGCTCTAAGCCAGCCAGGTACCCCCATAAGCACATCTTTGATTAAACCTGCCACCGGCTTCAAACACTGTCCTGGTTTCTTTTACATTTCATGACAAACCTCTCCATTTCCTCACTTAGTACTTCTTCCTAACACCTCTGGAAATTTCCCCTACTGAAGACCATCTCTCAGAAAGTCACCAGCAACCCCTCAGTAGTCAACTCTAGTGGGCTGTTTCTGCAGCACTCGGGAAAGCCCCTCCAATCCCCCCTTCCTGTTGTTAAAGGACATCACCCTGAGCTTCCCTCTCTCATCCGCCTTCTCCCCTTCATCTTGAAAGATGCCAGTTCTCCCTGAGTTCCGGTTTCTGATTAAAACAGTTAAAAGCATGGGCTCTGGAAACTGAATGCTCGGGTTGAAATCCCAGCTCTACTGTGCCTCAGTCTCCCCACCTGTAAACTAGAGATCATTAATAGTGCTTACATCAGAGAGTTGTTGGGAAGAATCAATGACTTAATTCACGTATATCATGAAGAAGTCAATAAATGTCAACCCTTACCCTTCTATGTGCGCTTTGCTGACCACTCCTGTCCAGATACCATAGAGATTTCCTCCTTCAAATTCAGAACATCATACAGAACGATCATTTGACACTATTTGATAGCCATTTTGGTAAGAAATCATTTTGATGCTGCCTAGACTTTCTATTTTAAAAACTACTTAATAGGGGCACCTGGGTCGCTCAGTCGGTTAAGCGGCCGACTTCGGCTCGGATCATGATCTCACAGTTCGTGGGTTCAAACCCCACGTCGGGCTCTGTGCTGACAGCTAGCTCAGAGCCTGGAGCCTGTTTCGGATTCTGTGTCTCCCTCTCTCTCTCTGCCTCTCCTCCACTCATGCTCTGTCTCAAAAATAAATAAACTATAAAAAATTTTTAAAAAAAAATAAAAACTACTTAATAATCAAATAATTTGTAAAGGAGTTGCCCCCACCTCACTCTGCTGCCAATTCACACCTGAGTGGCAGGGTGGCTGAGAGAATAGGCGTCACAGATGTCAGTGACCCGTGACTTGATAATAATAAACTAAAACAAGTGACTTGAATTTTGATGAGCCTGATCTGATATCGTTTTGGTTTACCATCAAGGAGAACCACCTTCTCTTTCCTACCTTTGGTGGGAAGGATAAACTGATTTTTTTTTTTTAGAGAGTCATTTGGTACTACCTATAAACACTTTTATATATTAGGTCAACAGTTATGCGCTTTTCTACACATGTACTTTTTAAGGAAATATCCACCAGAAGGGAGGTAATGAATAAATAACAGGAATCGCTATAATACACTACAATTCAGTTCTAAAATGGTTGAATGATACTCAAAGTTGCACCAGCGGTTGGGGCGGGGGGTAAGGGATACAGGAGACTTTCACTACTTCGATGTTTTGGTACTGTTTGCACTCTTCACAACAACTATTTCAGTCACAAAATCAGAACAGAAAAAGAGAAGAGGTTCTCACAGACAAGGAAGATGGCGCCCCAACGTAGATGCATTGTGTCCATACAGAGATCACTTGTCCAAAAGTCACGGGCTCAGCGGGGATTTAGACCCAGGTCTGGCTCCAAAGGCTACGTTTTTTCCTCCACTCGTGTTCTCCCACCCCCACCCTCCTCAACCAGCCCAACAGGAATGGTCTGTGCTGCACACCGAGCCTGTGGCAGGGGATGTGCTTCCAGGCAGCTGGAGGAGGGTTTGCCAGCAGGCTGAGACCCTGTGGCTTCACATAAAGTCCTTCCAACTCCTGGAGAAGGAAAGGGCATCCAGAAAACCTCCACCACCACCACTGCATCAGACTGATGCACCGTGGGTACGCTGCAGAGTTCGAGAAAATGTTGATTCAACCCAGCCCATGGAGAATCAGCAGTCTCAAAGGGCGTTGCCAGCGTGGTTCAAAAGTTCACAAGAAGATATTTGGCAGAGATGTCTCAGACGAAAAACACTTTAACTCCTCCACGGGCCCCTATAAAAAGGAACCTCCTACGACATGCATGTTTTAGAAGGCGCTGTAAGACGGAATGCAGGAAAGGGTGTCAACAGGAGAGCAGTCAGTGAAAAGAGGAAAAGAAGAAAATTTAAAAATCAAGCCCAAGAGGAAGAAAATTCAAAATTAAAGCCTGACTGGCCAAACATATGCCTGTGTGCGTGTGTGTGGCCAAGGTGAGGTGGGGTGGAGGAATTTCTACAACGTACAGGTCTCTCAAGAAAGGTAAGGAAAAAGTTTCAGAGCAGAGAATGGGCCCATTCAGGGGAAGGGATGTGGCCATACGTGAACTCTCGAGAAGGGCCCCAGAGTTCCAGCTTGGCTGCTAAGGGGCCAAGGACCCTGACAAGCTCACAATATGACGTTCAACCCAAGTATGATTTCTATACTCGATCAGAACTATGAGTGCTGTTGCTATTTTTGCATTCAAAGTAGAATCACATGTTTGACTTATGAGAGACTTACTACACATGGTATTGATTATTTTCTCTCCGATTTCCTCCCATGTGAAACAAAAGGAGGGAGGGAAAACTGCAGTCATGAAGCACACACTCTCTTCCCCCGTTTGTGGAGCCCTTGTGGAGCACGAAGCAGGCTGAGAGGCGTGGGGCAGTGAAGAGAGATCAGTGGCCAAACACTGGGGAAGGGGAGCAGAACAATGAAGTCCTGGCCAGCCCTGGCCAGCCACTCCCCGCCAGGATCCCCTGGAAACGCGTCGGGGAGGAGAGGAAAATGCCCAGAAATGCTTAGGTTATGTCTCACCCGAAAGAGTCCTTCCACGCCCAAAGACCTCTTTTCCCTGCACTCCTGCCTCCAATTCCCTGGCCTGCCCACCACAGACCCAAGGAAGATGTTGGAGAAGCTCCCTCCCTACCTCACGGGGGAAACTAAGACTACATCTGGGCTCATGGACTTCCTTCACACAGGTCTACATGGAGCTTTCTAGGACTATTTGGAACTGAAGGCCTCCAGTGACAACTAAGATTTAAACACGAAGGGGTAGGGGCATCTCCGGGTTGTGAGTTCAAGCCCCGCACTGGGTGGAGAGAGTACTTAAAAAAAAAAAACTTAAAAATAAATAAACACAAAGAGGTAAATATGTTTGTCAGTCCACTGTGGAGGAATAGGAGCCCTACCTGAAAGCAAGAAATGAAAGAGGCATCTTATCTTGTTTAACAGAAATCCATCTCTTAAGAAGAAAAATGCCCAAATAATAGCATGGCACAGAAAGCAAAGCCTCGAGCTCCCCGCGAAGCCCCTGGCTCTGGAGGCGATGTGGACACAAAGAGAAGAGGGCTCACAGAGGGAGCGCAGGCTACCAGGGGAAGGAGTCTTGCATAAGGACTCTAGGGGCAGATCATGTTCCTGCCACAGAAGCGAAATCCAGAGGTATCATTGGGCATAGTGGTCCCCTATCTGCCAGAAGCCTCATTCCGATACAGATTCCCGAATGAATGTCCAAGTCCTGCACATAATCTCAATATCTAGAAAACGAGAGAAGCGCAGGAGAACACAGGACGGAACGTACGAGGCAGAGAACAAGCCAGCAACATGGAACAACGGCTAATGTTTACATCTGGTTCTAGGCAGGATTCTAAACACTTTACAAGGATTGTCTATCTTACTCCTCCCGGCAACCCTGTAAAGGCAGGTATTTCCATATCCTTACTTTACAGATGGAACACAGGCTACTTGCCCAAAGTCGCCGAGTAAGGGGCAGAAACAAGATTTGAAGCCAGACAGTCTCCAGAGTCCACGATCTCAGCCACGAGAATCTACTTTCTCACTGACAAGAACCAGAAGACTAGCAGACATCTTCAAGTTCACAAGGATTCCCACAGTTGTGTTTTTATAAAATCTGCAAGGTATTTTTGTACTTCTGGGAATGACTGACATGCTCCCCGCTCCAAAACTGCATATGCTTCAGGCCCCACAACAAGGATCTACTCTTGGCTCAAGAAATCCTTAACAAAAACCTGAGCACACATATAAATGAATAACATCTAAGAGCCCAGAATGGCTAGGAATTTAGAGTTAGGAAGAATTAATGCACACAGAATATATGCTGTAGGAGGCTAATGCCTAGAATAAAAGGAAATTTGCCAAAAAAACTCTAAGGACAAGCCCCCTCCCACACCTAATTATACTGAAAAAGTAAGTTAAGCATTTTCTCATTCTCCCGGGTATAATGGTATAATTGGCTAAAAAACCAAAACCATCCAATTGTGCTTCACTTTTTTTTTTTTTAATGTCACAGATAATAGTAATCATGGTTCACAATACACTTTTAGGTGAAAACACTCACAAACCCCCACGATCCCAACTTGGAAGGGAAATGGTACGGGGCAGGGGTGGGGGGAGGTTGATGACAGTACTTGCTACGTCTTCCTCATCAAGATTATTATTATTTGTTTTTTTAACGTAAACCCTACACCCAACCTGGGGCTCCAACTCGCAGCCCTGAGATCAGTCAAGAATGACATGTTCTACCATCGACTGAGCCAGCTAGGTACCCCATCAAGCTTATTTTTTTAAATCTAAAGGAGTGGAGAGACAGGCAAATAGTACAATTTCCACAAAGGAAAGAGTGTAAAAAGCTATGGGTCACAAGACAGTGAGCTTGATAATGATCTTCATTAAAATTCCAGAGTAAATATGTCTCAGCATTTTAAAGAGGAAAGCATGGTACCCCTTCCCAATTTTCTTAAACTGTTTTGGTCAAGAGAAGGGTGAGAAAAGAGGCCAGGGGTAAGCCACAATGGCATGTCCCACCCAGGAGGCCAGATCAGCTGAACGACCACTTTGCAGGTGGTCTTTGGAAGCTGCAGGTGTCCCACAGAGCCTTACAGAGGGGACATCTACTGTTCCGGCACATTTACTGTTCCGGCCTAATGTGCGAGTCTAAGAAAAAGCCTCAGCAACAACAAAGGAATGATCTTCCTAATAAGTTTTCCAATGTAATATTAGTAAAACAAACTGAATAAAAGCAAGCTGTGAAAATCCCCCATCCTTCCCAAATATCACATTGCGCTACAGAATTCTTTTATGAGGAATACTCTAACAGGGTTAATTTCCAATTCATAAAGATAGCAAAATCTACTCCTGATGGATAAATTCATTAAATCAACAAATACTTATTAAGCATCAACTATGTCCCAAGTTGTATTCTGAAATATAGATCTTGATAGATCTCATCCATGAATAAGAATAAAACCCCTATGGCTGGTAGAAAGGGACCATAAACAAAACCTCTGAATTAAAAACCTATGTCTGGGGATGCCTGGCTGGCTCAGTCAGTAGAGCATGCGACTCTTAATCTCAGGGTCATGAGTTCAAGCCCCATGTTGGGTGTGGGGCAAAACAAAAAAGCACTCAAGCTAAAACCCATCTACATTTTCAACGTGATTCTGGTGCTCTACCACCACCACCAGGCAGACCACCTTAGGGTGCAGTCTACAGATGGAGTCCACAATCACCCTGGGGTTGTGATCAGGAGCACCCTTAGAGCAACTGCTTGTCCGAAGGCAGGCAGGCAGGCTGGCTGGCTGGCAGGCCTCTTGGGACATTTGGCCCTATTTGTCACTTGTTTCACTTACTCTTCAGTGATTTACAATTTTAGTAATAAGCCTTCCAACATGGTTTTTAGCTGTTGAGGGCTACCATTTTGTAACCAAGAAGATTCTGCAAGAAGCTATTTCACTCAAACCGTACATCCCAAGTGAGAAAACTGTGAGAACGTGCCTTCCAATTCCCATTCTTCTTAATATTTCAGATAGACTACCCCCCTCAAACATACGGAGGTTAATTTCAGCTCCACCCACTCCCTCCGAAACTGATTTCCTCCACTCCTTACAGCATTTGGTGGATGCCAAAGGAGGGGGGCTTCCCTGAATCCTCAACTTTACGAGGAGGTCTACTGGCTCCAATGTCTTGTTCAGAGCCAAATGTCAGGAAATGCTTTGCTTTCCTTGAGGACCTGTCTTCTCACAGCTTAAAAGGCACAAAGGTGTTTACCTTGTCATTTTTTGTCCCCGAAATGCAGTCAAGGATCTGGCTCAACCTTACTTGGTTCTTTCTTCCTGTCTCTTTCTGTTTGTTTCTTTCTTTCTGTTTCTGTCTCTCTTTTTCTTTCTTTCTTTTTAGGACCTTACTACTTTATGAGTGTTCCCATACCACACAGAACTATCTACACCAGCTTCTGTATTATTTGTATTATCCCTGACCATACTATTCTATTAAGATCTTTGCAGACTACAAGTTATTGACCCTGTTGTTGTTTAAAGATGTTGTTCACAGTCCATGCCGAGGATTCTACTTTTTAGGCTGTTTCCAAACTTCTTGCCCGTTTTAAAAAAAAAAAAAAAGTAAGCTTGTATGTTTTGCCATGTATTATCTATCATTTTGTCAAATAAGTATCTCAAATTTACAGATTTTTCCCCTGCAATATTACTAATTAAAAGTACTTAAATTCAAAGATTTCGTCAATTCATTGACAAACTGCTTTCACAGCTGGAATATAAAAAGAGCAAAGGCTTATTTAATAGAAATGGAATACTTACAGAGTCAGTTACAAGTCTAAGAAATAGAACACCGATACTAATTTTCAATTACTAAGAACTAAGAGCTACAACATAGTCACTGAGTACTTACTGCAAGCAGACACATCTCACCACAGTGTTTAGGGGTGGTAACTATTATTTCCCCCATTTTACTGATTAGGAAACTGGGACAGAGATATCCATTAACTTGTCCAACATCATACAAGGCAAAGTGACAGAGGGAGGACTAGAACCCACGTCTGCTTGAATCCAAGGTCTATTCCACACTGCTTCCTGAGGACGTTTATATTTTTTCCACTCTGTTAAATCAAGTTTTAAGACGGGGGAAAACACACCTTACATTTAAGCAACATATCAGTTATGCAATACATAAAGAAAAAGCAGGAAGAAATCAAAAGGTGTCCAAACCAAGCAGTGTCAAAGTTCATGTTCCATATAACCTCTCCTGTCAGGGCCCTGTGTCCACAGCTGAAATGCAGTATCTCACACAAAGCCCTTAGCAAACATGGATATTTGACTTCCAAGCCCAGAACAGATGAAAACAGCATTGAATGAATAATCACAATGTCAAGAAGTGACAGGTGGACAGCAAAAGTGGGGAGGGTGGGGCAGACAACAGTGACTGGTAGTAGAATATCCCTAACTTCTTCACTAATATATCACTTTGAGAGTTTACATTCTTAGAATGTCCCAACTTTCTTCTGTGATCTTGAACAAATCACACCCTTTCTGAGCTTCGGCATCCTGACCTAGAAATGATGTTGGATAGTCCCAGCAAACCCTCCCACCGCATGGGGCTGCTGTGCTGTTAAGATCAAAAGACTTCCTATGAAAGGGTACTGTATGAAGGGCCCATATAAACGAAGGGGGTTGTTAAAATATGGCTTTCGTGCTTAAAGGAATAAACCCACAGTTATAGAAACTCAAAGCTCTAACTTTCCAAAGGCTCTGAAAACTGAGGTTCTACTGTTTTTAAAAACGCATAATAATTACAGTGATCTAGCCTCAGTCTGTCCAATTCCTTCAGTCTGCTCAATAAAAAGGAGGAAAAGGGCAGAAGCTGCTTCATTAGTCAGCAAAAAGAAATTAATACGGATATTAACATCCAAGAAAAATAAGTCACTTGAAGGACTGCCAAAGTTATCAGGACCTCATTTACAATGCAAAAGGTAGAGAGACTCAACCGCCACCCGCCAAGAATCACAAGAGCGAATTAAAACTAATGTGCACACGCCAGGCCAGGGTAACACGTCCAACAGTTTGGACTTGCAGATTCCTCTGAAAGGATTCCTCAAGTTCCATTTGTAAACCTTGGAAAGAACTGATCAATCAGACGCAAACCACTTTTCTGTTCTTTAAAAAATGTTCAGGAAACTGTCTTTTTAATTTTGTTTAATCTTTTATTTATTTTTGAGAGAGACAGAGAGTGTGAGCAGGGGAGGGTCAGAGAGAGAGGGAGACACAGAATCAGAAGACAGGCTCCAGGCTCTGAGCTGTCAGCACAGAGCCCGACGCGGGGGCGGAACCCATGAACCGTGAGATCACGACCTGAGCTGAAGTCGGACACTTAACCGACGAAGCCACCCAGGCGCCTCTCAGGAAACTGTTTTCCAATAAGGGCAACGCACTTGACAAGGTAAAGGACCCAAACGTTCCAATGTTGGATTCGTAGGTTAAAATCAACTCTTTGCTTCAAAGCCTGTTCAGGATTTATTAACTGAATCCTGACGCGCAGGCTGTTAACAGGGGAGAGAAGAGCTGTAACTCTCCCTTGGGGTTTGACAACGGTGCGCTCCATTGCCTCCATATAATTCACTCCACACCGCGTGCACCCTCAACACAGGGATGTTGCAGCTCTGACAATGCCAGCGTATTCTACCAGCGGTCGGACGGTGCGGTGGCAATCCTGACATGCTTCGGCTCCCGGGAGGTTAATGGGAATTAAACCACAGCAGCCCTCCTTTGTGGCGCTTTGGCCAGAACAGCAGAAAGGAGACAATGAGCGTTCTGTGCGCAGTTCCGCGCCGATTGGCTGCTCTCTCCCCCCAGAAACCCCTGATGTCACGGGCTTGGAATGCAGGGAGGGAGGGAGGAAGGAAGGAGAGGATTTGGGGAGGGGGACGCCTCTCATCTCTTTCCCAGACCAAAAGTCCCTAAGATAAACCCAATGCATTCTTAATGCTAGGCAGTGGCAAAGCCGAGAGTTTCCAAAGGCAAATCACTCCAAACTACAACCCGCCTCCGCAAACATACCCTAAACAAAAGCAACCCACGAAAATATCCTTGAGAGCGTTAAAGTCTAATGTGCTACAAACTTCGGTTTTATAAAAAATCTCAACTCTACAGCAAATATCCTTCCCAAAGCGGCGCGCTCAGGCTTTGTCTCCATTTTCCGCAGCAGCGGTAGCAGTCATTGGCCTCAAGGCACCGCAATTCGGACACTGTGAAGGGTCCCGGGGTCCCTGGGGTCGGCGGACCGCTCAACGGCCCCCCTCCCGGGGAAGAGGCAAGGAACAATGGGGGGCCCAGTTTGGCCACGTAACCGCCTGACTCTGCTTGTGGCTGAATTCGGCCGGGGGTTGGGGGGAGAGAAGACGCGCGGTCCGGCAGCAGCCCAGGCTGGGGCGGACGGCTGGGGCTGCTGGCTGGGTCCCCAGCCGCGCCGACGGGCCCCACCTAAGGGCGAATGACCAGGCGGGAGCGCCCCCTTCCCGGAGGGGCGCGTCCTGCAGCCACGGACCGGCTCCCGTGGCTGCAGGCCGGCGCTGCGGGATTCCACGAGCCCGGGAACCCACCGCCCGCCGCCAGTCCTGGCCGGCGGCGCTGAACAAAGCCAGGAGAGAGCGCCTGGGGGCCGGCGCTTCGAGACCGGGGCCAGGACGGAGACGCGCGGCCACTCTCGCGCCGCCCCGACGTCCCCTCCCAGCAAAGCCAGACGGCCAAGGCGCGCAAAGGCGAAGCGCGGCCCAGCGCCGCCCCAGTCCCAGGGACCCTCGGGCGGCATGTAGCCTCCCACTCCTCGCCCCGGGCGGGGGCCGCCCCACCGGAGCCCGAGCATACCTTGTTCTTGACCTCGGCCGAGAGCCCGTAGGAAGGGCCCTTGTTGAAGTGGGTCATGGTGGTTCGGGAGGCGGGAAGAGGCTGCGCTCGGGTCTGGGGGTTTCTAGTACTCGTCTTCCCCGCTCCTGGCCCCGAGGAGTGGCCGCAGCGCGAGAGGCTCGGAGCTCGCTCCCCTGGGCGGCGCAGGAGACGCCCAGACGCGGCGGCGGAGCGCGGGCGGTGCCTCGTCGGCTCGGTCCGACTGGGTC
>CM053570.1:24718381-24869585 GCA_028646485.1 Cryptoprocta ferox
GAGTGGTGTTTCTAAAGGAGCGTGTACAGAATCGGCCTGCAGACATTTAGGTCTGGGTGGTGTGTCTGCTCTTCCTGTTTGTGCCAATGTATCAATGTAGAGTTGCTCTGTTTCCTTCAACTGTATTTATTGCTGCATTTCTCAGCATAAACTCATCCCATTGTATTTTTTATAAATAAATATTTTTTTTGAACATTCATATGAGCCACAGGCTGATTATTTTCTGGCTAACTTCCAGATAGGTGAAGGCAGATTTTGTTGAAAAAAGTCCTCTTTCCCAGGTGCTGTTATAAGATACTTTATCATTTCTCTACTGAATCCACACAACAGTGCACTCTCTGCTGGAGACTGAGGCTTGGGAAACTGAAGGGACCGGCCCACATACGCAGAAAATGACAGCCAAGATTCAAACCTAGTATTTGACCCTCGCTTAATCCATGGAGACTCACGTGTCTCAAAAGCACCTTAAATCCAACTTGGAATCATCTTAAAATCATCTTCAGGAACATTGGTGGGGACGGGGTGGGAGTATTTTCTAGTCATACTCTAAGGTGAATATATATCAATACGAAACTTCTGAATCTGGAATAGGATATACTTCTATGGTTCTGGTATTAAAATGGCCAAACAATAATGACAAAGACAATGAAGAAGGATAAGGTCCATCAGCCTTACCGTTTATTCTGTGAATGGCTCTCAGAAGAAGGACACTTTCCAGGGGCACCTATCTAACGGGCACCTATTATTACACAACGGGTTGGAGCTCTGTTCCCTCCTCGTTCCTTAATGAGTTCTCCTCCCTCTGTGCCCTCGGGTCTTTTAACTTGTTGATCCTTTTTACAAAACTCTGAAAAACAAAAGCATGAGTTAGACCACTGTTACGTATCCACACCAACCGCAACCATTTATTTGACCATATCATTTAGGGGAATTTAATCCTTAAAGTTTTCCCTGTTGAATTAAAGTTTTCTTAGGGGGTAGATTTCCCAGTGGATTTGTAATCAGAAAAGTATAAATCGGGGAAAAGAAGCCTCGGTTAGCTTCCTACCACCATCAGAAAGAATTTCTTTAGGGTAGATACAAATAAAGTGCTATTGTATTTTTAAGTTTTCTGTGTTTAATTTTAAAACCATAGAAGTGCTGGTTAAACTTCACTGCCTGGCTGAACCAAGGAGTGCACTGAATGGTGTTTAAAAGCAAAAGGGCTGGGGCGCCTGGCTGGCTCAGTTGGGGGAGCATAAGACTCTTGATCTCGGGGTTGTGGGTTCGAGCCCCTTGTTGGATATAGAGATTACTTAAAAATAAAATCTTAAAAAGAGCAAATGGGCTTTAACACTTAAGTTTTATGGCAACAGAATGAAAGAAATGTACTAAACGTCACTTGACCCAGACAACCGAGAGAGACTTCATTCAGTTGTTAAAATACCCCTGTCTACTCCTGATAAGACAGATAAGCAATGACTGTGTTGGAAACAGCTGCCTGCTATTTCCAGATAGAAGCTGTATGGGACTTGACAGGGTGTGGCTTTTTCTGCATCTCTGGGCCTCAGTTAATAAAAGGCCTGAGAACCGTAGATCTGTCCATATGGGCACAGATGGTGACGTGTGTGCCCCCTAAAACACAAAGGGTCTGTGTGACGCTTGAGGAGGCAAAAATGCTTTAGAGAGAGAGAAACCCGTTAAACCTCCAGACCACCCAAAAGGCCAGACCAGGCCGATAGCACCAAAGGGACTTGGACTGCTCTGTCCAGAACACCTGCGCAAGGTCATCTGGTCCATATTAACTGTTCAGCGTCACTTCTCTCCATGGAGAAGGTTCCAGTAAAGGAATTGGGTTCAGCCTCAGAAAACAACCCAAATCTCACTCTGGACATTCAGGCCAGTGGTAGAAACCCACAGAGCCCTCTGGAAGAGCAAATGAGGCTAGGTACGGGCCTCCTTTATGCGTGAGTCTTCAACACTTTTGAGATTTTGAGGATAGAGATTGCAGCAGGAAGTGAAATGTCTGCTTACCAAAAGCTCTTGGTCCATAAAGTAGGGCTTTTCTGATGATCCATCATTTGTTTCCAGATCAACAGCAAAACACAGGAAGAGAGCGTCCAACACAGTTTCAAATACAGATAAGAAACTATGGGCTACTAAGTAGGCAAAAAAAGCAACGAGTAGCAGAGGGATTGTCCACACCTGGAGTGCACGGTTGTAGTTAAATGCCATCAGTCCTCCAAAAACAGTGAGACACACCACCAACACCTGGCAAAACAAGACTTTGCTGAAAATCTTCAGAAATTGGTCAGAATATTTTAGAAATGATTTTTGTCAATTACAAGTAGCAATTTCATATACAACCACATGTGTGCGTCTGTGTGTACCCTCGTGTAAAGAATACTTGTCAGAAAGTGTGGTCCAATGAAATTAAGAAAACAAGAGAGCTATGATACCAAAAGACAACCTAGTTAATCTGGAGTAAGGAGAAGAGAAGAGATGTATTTACATTTTACCTGTGCCTAGTTGTTGTATTTATTTGATGTAATGATACCTAAAAATTTTTAGTTTTTTCACTTGACACCCCCATAAAGCATCTTCATTTGATATTTTTGTTGTTGATGTTGTTGATTGATTTTGAGAGAGAGTGCGCAAGAGAGAGCTGGTCAGGGGCAGAGAGACAGAGGGAGAGAGAATCCTGATGCAGGGCTCAATCTCACCTGAGCCAAAATCAGGAGTCGGACGGCTTAACCAAGTGAGCCACCCAGGCGCCCCTTCATTTAATACTTTTTAATAAGTGCCATTTTTTAAAAAAAAAACTGCAACCATCCACTGGGTGAATATACTGTAGTTTAATATGATTGTTTTTACCCCAGGGATTACTGGAAGGGCTTCCCAGTGCTGGTGTGGGGAGATAATAGGATTAATCCCGGCTTTTGCCATATGTAATTATATTTCCAGCAACATGATTACAGACCATGATGTTCCTTTTTACTTTTTTTAAAAAAAATGTACCTAATTCTTAAATAAGATGGAGTCCTTCTCGAATCCCCGTTGCCCTTGGAAACCCACAAAGACAGACATGAATGTCGGAATGCTACTTCACAAAAATCAAAGAATCACTAGTTGTTACAGGCTCATTAGAAGCTTGTTAGCAATTACATGTTCCTTACGGGAAATATAGGAAAATGAATTATTGCCTAAAACAAAAGATAATTCTGTTATAAAGATGAGACCTCATTCCAAAATTTTTTGGAAGTGGTTATTAGAGAACATCTTACCAAACTCACATAAACCATATTATCCATATAAAGACAACTGCAACTTAGATTATTTAGGCTGTCTTGAAAGGCGTAATCAGTTTCTGCTTCTAGAGCTACTGTTGCATGAAAAATCTCGGGCTCAGCTGAGCCTTAAAATATATGTGCAACTAACATACGCCTGTGAAATCCATGCATGTTATAACTTGTTACTGACAGTTAACTCTAATAGTAATGCACCAGAGACGTTCACCAAACACCACGGAGGCACAAAATGCTAAATGAGCCAGGAGTCCTCACATTTGCGTGTGGCCAGGTCACAACTGGAGACCAAGATCTTGTTCACTTTGGGGCACCACTGAAGGCCTCGGCATTCATGTCCTTGAGGAGGAATGGTTGGAAGAAGCCAGGATGTCTAGCTTGGAATAGCACAGACATGGCAGGAAGGTCAGGAGGTCTGTGGTCAGGGATTTGAAGGGCAGGCAATGAAGTGGAAGTGGGGTCAGGCAAATAGTTGGGCAGAATTAGGCCCCGTGGGTGACAATCACAAGCAAAGGGACACACCATGTGGTCCAGTGTAAGGAACCTTCCACTTGAAGCATGATCATTTAGGTGCTATCATGTACCACTTGCATCCATATTTGAGTTAGTCTTCCCTACAAGCTAGAAAGGGCACATGCTGTCGGTAGTTCAGATAGGAAGACTGAGGTTCAGAGTTGTTAAAGACCCCAAGTTCAGGGCTTGTCCTTTATACCATGAGATGGAGCTCTAAGATGCTCGTTCACTGTTCTATGTCTAAGACTATATGCAATTCCTTGACAAATACTATTCAGATGACAGTGGAAATGTACCTCTGGCTCCACTTGGGACATTAACAATCTGTCTTTATATTTATGGACTTAAGCCCCTTAAATAATACAGACATTTTATTAGGTTTCAGTACTATTTCCACATATTTTATGATAAAAACCCCACAAAATATTTCCATTTAATGAGGCCAGTAGCATTTTCATTTTAGATATGAAAAAGTGGGAGCCAGAATGGTAGAGAGAACGGAACATTGCTAAGAGAGAAGGGCTAGGATTCAAATCCTGACTCTACTGATTGTGGGATCCTGGATACATTATTAAACCTTAGTTTTCCCATCTGCAAAATAAGGTACCTCACGGGACTAAGGATTAAATGAGAGAATGAGGAACAACATCCACTATAGAGCAAGCACTCAAGAAATGTGCGTTCTCTTTCAAGCCTTGCTCCATGGCTTAATGTTTGGATCCCAAATATCCCTATTTATTATTTTAGTGAAGCCATCTCACCTTTCCTAGAAAAATTATGAAGTCTCCATGGCAGTTAACAGATGTGAAATGACTTGAATTCCTGGATAAGAGTTTGAGCGCATCTTTTGCTGATGTACAAAAATCTGTCCCGTTAATGGCAGTTGTAGTGTATGCATTCTGAAACAAACGACAACGGTGAAAAAGATGATGCTTCTTATATTGTTTGAAAGACAATATCATGGCAATACAGAATATTTGCAAAGTAGAGAAAAATGGTTGCTATAAACCCACCATCTCTACCTATAATAAATCATTTCATTTTCAAAGTTCCTTCTGGTCTCTGATTATATTCACATTTATTTTCACATAGTTGCAGCAAATGGAAAAATAAGTATTTCTGGTCGATACAGTGGATGTGACATCCCTCTACAAACCTGGAAATGATGGGTAAAGCAGAAACTTTGTTAATGAACAGCAGAGTTTGAGGGCAGAAAAGGAAGTTGAGGTGCTAGAAACAAAGCAGACCCTAGCAATTAATGAGAACTGAACACAGGCTCAATGGGCAGGAAAACAGTAAAGGCTTTAGAGGTTGGGGCTGGAGACTTAACCCCTCAGGGGTAAAAGACAATATTCAGGCCCTTGCTAGGGAACTGAACGCTCAGCATAAATTCAGACTCACCCAACTATTCCAGGAAAGTGGTATAGAAATATACTATCTGCCCGGGGCCATTGAAATTACTAGAGTCTAGGCAGGGGTGAAGCAAAACAACATCGTCATAGGCCAGGGGATGATGGAGTCCCACAGACAACCACCCTTGAGGACAATGAAGTAACGCGCATAGGAAAATTGTTCAGATGGCCCAAGGAAAAGACCACCACAACAAACAAGAGAACCTGTACCCTGAAAAAAATCTGAAAGTATTCAAGAAAGTGTGTTTAAGATGCCAAGACAATGGGGTGGGGGGCACCTGGCTGGCTCAGGTGGCATAGCAGCTCTTGCATCTTGGAGTTGTATATTTGAGCCCCACATTTGGTGTAGAGATTACTTTAAAAATAAAATCCTTTTTTTAATTTTGTAAATATTTTTAAAATTTTTTTAATGTTTATTTATTTTTGAGAGAGGGAGAGAGAGAGAGACAGAGCATGAGCAGGGGAGGAATAGAGAGACAGGGAGACACAGAATCTGAAGCAGGCTCCAGGCTCTGAGCTGTCAGCACAGAGCCCGATGCGGGGCTTGAACCCACAAACTGTGAGATCATGACCTGGGCCGAAGTTGGATGCTGAGCCACCCAGGCGCCCCTAAATATTTTTTGAGAGAGAGAGAGAGAAAGACACAGAGTGCGTGCAGGGGAGGGGCAGAGAGTGAGAGGGAGACACAGAATCTGAGCTGTCAGTACAGAGCCCAACATGGGGGCTTGAACCCACAAACCATGAGATCATGACCTGATCAGCACAGAGCCCGACGTGGGGTTTGAACTCATGAATCATGAGATCATGACCTGAGCCGAAGTCAGATGCTTACCTGACTGAGCCACCCAGGTGCCCCTACTTTAAAAATAAAATCTTTAAAAAATAAAAAAATAAATAAAGGCACTAAGACAATGGAAAGAATAGTGACCATAAGGAATGAACAGCTTGGTATGAAAAATGAAGAGGCAGAGTGAAAAAGCAAACCAAACAGAAATCTTAGAAATGAAAAAATATATAATTTAAGTGGCACAGCATCATTTTACATATCTGGCTTTTTTTCCTTTATATAATAAGCATTTTCATATTGCTCCATGGCTTTTATAATTTTAATTTTTAATAAATACACATTCTATCAGTGGTATATGTGTGTGTGTGTATATATGTGTGTTTAGCCAGGGCATACTTAGACTATTTCAAATATATTTTGCTATTACAAAAACTATGCAATGGACATCTTAATTTCTGGATTTTAGATCATTTCTTCTTTTTTTAATGTTTATGTTTTTTTGAGAGAGAGACAGAGTGTAAGCAGGAGAGGGACAGAGGGAGAGGGAGATACAGAATCGGAAGCAGGTTCCAGGCTCTGAGTTGTCAGCACAGAGCCCAACGCCAGGGCTCGAACCCACAGACTGTGAGATCATGACCTGAGCTCAACTGAGTTGGATGCTTAACCAAGTGAGCCACCTAGGTGTCCAATGGATTTTGGATGATTTCTTAAGGATACATTTCAAAAATGAGATGACTAAATCAAAAAGGACAAGCATATGTGTTTGTGGTATTTATGTTCACAAGGGAAGATTTCCTGGATCATTTTTCCAAAATATCTTCTTATGACCATATGATAATTTCAAAACCATCTATTTCTTATATTTCCCTTGAAACCTTTAAAAATACTACTTGCACTGCAGTTAACAACTCAAAATTTATAACTTGCCTGGAAAAATACACTGGCATACTACCTGCTTGGGTTTTGTCATTTCTTTGGGTGTAGGAAAAAGAAAGATTTTTCTCTCTTGAAATACAAATTAACCTTTCCTACGCCCATTCAAAACCATCGTAGGGAAACCAATTTGGAGTCTATTGCGGCAACCCATCTCCCAGGGATACAGCTCTTAATCAGAGTAAGTGACAGAGGAGATGGAAAATAAAAGGGTGGAATTTACCAAACTCCCTCTTCACCAAGGCCAACTAGAGAGCAGTCTGGTTTTCAAAGACAACAGGCTGTGTACCCACTGTCCCCCAAAGGGTACCCCGCTTGCCTCAGAGGGGATATTCTCAGTCAGATGTCAGATGAATTCCCGGTAGAAATGCCTTAATGGTGTTCCACAAAGAACTTTTGGTTTCTGACTTAGATGGAGCATAAAATTTGCTTTTAAAATCCCAAACTGGTTATTGCAGAAAACTGACCCCAGGGGGCCTGTGTGGCTCAGTTGGTTGTGTCTGACTCTTGATTTCGGCTCAGGTCAGGATCTCACGGTTTGTGGTATCAAGCCCCATGCCGTGCTCTGTGCTGACAGGGCAGAGCCTGCTTGGGATTCTCTTTCCCTCTTTCTTTCTGCCCCTCCCCCACTTGTGCCCCCGCTTGTACCCTTGCACACATGCATGCATGGGCATGCCCCCTCTCTCTCAAAAATAAATAAACATTAAAAAAAAAAAAAAAAACTAAAGCTGGCCCCAGTTTGGGGACTTAAGTCTTGAGTAGGGAGGTGGAAACTCATTTGCTCATTACGTAGCTAAGCATCTTCAATCATCTAAGATTCTATGAGCCCTGATGACCAACTCATTATCCTGAAAATACTTTTGTGGGGTGGGTAGATAAAGAATAACATTATTGTTCTTTTAGAGACTGGAAACCAAGATCAAGGGCATTTCTCCAGATCCCCTGGTAAATGAGAGAACCTTTTTTTTTTTTTTAATTCTAACTTTCTGGACATTACACGATCAGTTTTCATTAGGACAAAGTGCTATTTAAAAGCTTGGTGAGTAAAGTAAGCAAGGCTCTGTAGCCAGACTGTCTCTGGGTTCAAATCTCAGTTCTGCCACCCACCGGCTGTCAGTCTTGGGCAAGTGCTTTAACCTCTCTCCGACTTCAATTTCCTCATCTATAAAGTGAATTATAACACCTACTGCAAGGGGGCGTCGGGAGGATTAAAGAACATATTCCCCATAAAGCATTTAGCAAAGTGCCTTGCTCACAGAAAGTTCATAGTAAAAGGGAGCTATTATCATCCAGACCTCGCCAAGGATGACCTCATTTACAACTTGGAAACACAGGCTGCTCTTTGAGCCCTGAGGAGGTGTGGAAAGGACCAAGGGTTTCTTTATCCCTGGGCTTTGATCCCTCATACTCTCAGGGATCCAGGAAGGGCAGGCCTGGCTTCCCAGACCACAGTCCAGGGCCCAGCAGGGTCTTTCTTCGCAGTCAGGCTCTGTCTGCAGTCCACCACCCCACCACTGTCCGCCTTTAAACTGGGGTTCTCCGTGTACTTCCCGATTTACACTGGGGACTACAGTTTCCGCAGGGCCTCCTTTTCCTTCAGATCACCACCCGTGGTCAGTTCAGCACTACTGGTCATAAGCAATAAAAATAGCTTTTGCCTCTTGGCTAAAACAATTCAAGGTTAAAATGGTAATTTCTCACACTCACACATGTGTTGACTCTGCAGATTTTGGGGGGCCTATAACCATTGGTCTTCTCTTTCATGTTTCATGCCCACTGGAAGAGAGCATTAAAACCACTCTGATGGGGAAATCAGAGATGCCTTCCTGCAGTTGCTACACCACTAGTATTTTACCACAAGGTCCAACCCTGAGTGCAACAGAGAGACCTAGAATTAATGTCTGAATGAGTAGCTGGAGGAGGGAAGCATCACTCGAGACATAGGACATGGACTGAAAATTCCTGCAGTTTCAGCATTAGCTAATTTATATTTATTCTCAGTAGACGCTGCTTCCTTGTCGGGCAGCTGGGAGATGGACTACCCTAAATGTTCGACGGGGTGAGACCCTGCTCGGAGCGTCTGTATTTGCCTGGGCTGACGAAACTTGGGGTGAACATGCTAAGCCAGTTTGCAGACCATAACAATGTGCGAAAAGGACCAGATATAATAAGGATTGGGTAAACAGGTTTTGTTGGTTGTGAATGTTAATCAGAAGATCCTGAAGGCTAATCTTGAAGCAAGAAAAGAGGTAGTGGTTTCAGGCTAATTTGTTACCTGGCGACATTCAGTGGGCACGTTTCTTTAGGGCCACCAAACAAGTGGATACTTCTGTGTCTTGAAATCAAACGGAAAAGAAAGATTCCCAACTCAACTATGGGAGCACCTCAATATTACATCTCCATTCTCACTCCCTCGCCTGGGATTAGAGACTCCCTCTAGGAGTCTCCCTGAAGTTGGCTGTTCCCTGCAGGATATTGGGATAGGGAGGCACTGAGGCAGCAGCAGGAGGCAGTGAAGGAGACTGAAGGGCACAGAAGAGATTGTGGTGGGAAATGGGTATGGAGGAGTCCTGAACTGGACCTCAGTAGGGCTGAAATGCCATCCTGTGGAGCAAGGGGAGAGACAGGAAGTTTCAGGAGTCCTGTCATTTCCAGCCTGTGCTTCCGGAAGCTCTCCCAGGTTGCCCTGTGCTCTCCTAGGGCAGATCTCCCCTCGTCACTGTCTCCCATTTAGCTACAAAGCCCTGTACCTCCTCTCAGCTATGCCTTTGGGGAGCCCCAAGCACCTCCATAGTGCCTACTGGGCTCTGCTTAAGTCATGCATAAATACGGTGCAGTGATCCCTCCACTGAGCCCGTGGGTGTCATCAGCAGTCACAAGCCAGGGGCCAGGCCCAGGGAAAAGGAGCCCTTCTCTGGGAAGAAAATAAGACTATGAGGAACTGTAATACTTGTAGGACTCTTCCCAAGGTACTCTGCTACCCTCTGCTCCACATCCTTCCCAGAGTCCTTCCCAGAGTCCTGATGGCGGGTTCCTAATTTGTTTCTGTGGCCTCCCCCCCACCTTTTTTTTGCCTAGAGAAGGCAAAGTTTCACAGAAGTGAAACTTCTGTGTGTAAATTAATAATAAATAATAATAAGAAGTAGTAATAATGGCAAGCATTCATGGAGTACACACCGTGTGCCAGGCCCTATTCTTATTCTGTAGTCCCCTGAGTGCATTACCTCACTTAATCCTCTGCAGACCCCAGCTGGACAAGGTTGTTGAGGAAACTACAGCACAGAGAGGTTAGGTGGCACGCCCCTCGGGTGCGTGAGTGCAACCCATTTTGCATCACTTACAACAGGAGACCTTGGACTCTTTCAGGAAAACATTTACTATGAGCTGAGCTGTACTTTGGGCTTTTCCTAGCAAAAGGCTCCAAATGACAAAGCAGGGCTCTCATGAGGTGTATCGTGAAGAAGGGCGAAGGATGGGGCAGGACGGCTCCGTGGAAAGAGGCTGGGTTCCAGTCACACGGCCTCCAAAGACGGGCCATGTGGCCTCCACCAGGTGATGTCACTTCTCGGGTGCCCCGCTCCATAGCTTGTGAAAGGTGTCTGCTGCTCTAAAGTTCTGGGCTAAAAATGCCTTACGTTTGTCCTCTACTTTGTCGTGAACGAGTCACCCTCCTATTATCATGTTATGTAATCTCATTGGTCTCTAATGACCATTCAGTGAAATAATCACCATGGGTATTGTTATCCCCATTTTATAGAAAATGCTAATCACTGAAGAAAAATGAAAGAGACTGAAGTATACTTTTCGGTGACAGAAAAGCTGGAATACCTCTGTAATTTACTTTGAGAATTGTCCAAGAATGTTAATCGCGCCTTTGGCAGAAGGAACATTTTTGCTCCTTAAGTCAAAACTGAAGCCAGCACAGTTCGGCCTTGTGTCCTTCCTCAGCTAAGGGCAGCCATTTGTCCTCCCACTAAACAAGTGGTTCCTTCTTTTGGTGGAGGAACTGGGAACCTGAGGTTCTACTGACTCTTCAAAAAGGTAAACAGAGTTTCCCTCCGTATAGGCAGGAAGGCGTGTGCCAAACAACAGGCCATGAATAGCTGGAATGCCTTCCTTGTAAAGTTCTGATATTTATTAAGTCAAAATATAACACGGATTACTAAAATGAACTTGCGAAACTCGATGGTGAATAAATAACTCTGGTATTCATACTTCCCCCAAAACTAAAAGAAATACAGTGTAATCTGAGCCCAGATACACTCCATACATCCAGGCATCCTTCCTCGGGACTACAGTGAAACTCGCAGGAGCCATCTCAAGCCAGTTCCCTCTTAAGCTCTGCTTCCGGCATGAATGCATGCCCGGTGAGGCGTACACAGCCAGCCTCTGGGCCTTCCAGGACCTTGCGGTCACCCTTCAGAGCCGTTCAGGAGTTCAGTAGTCATTAGCTGCCGACGACCAATGAGATGGTGAGCGGGGACATCTGCCAGTCCCCTCCAGGATGGGGGGCAGGTGGGAGGTGGATGGAAAAAGGAATGTGCCTATGCTGAGAACGGCGCTGCCTGTAAAGCCACGGCAGTGTGGTCTGGTGTGTTCTTTTTAAATTTATTTTCTTTTTGCTCATTTTTAGAATAATGGCTTTATTATTTTATGTCCATTATTAAACCATCAAGCAACATAGACCAAGAAAGCAAGAAGGGGCACCTGGGTGGCTCAATTGATTGAGTGTCCGACTTCAGCTCAGGTCATCATCTCACAGTTTGTGAGTTCGAGCCCCATGTCGGGCTCTGTGCTGACAGCTCAGAGCCTGGATACTGCTTCGGATTCTGTGTCTCCGTCTCTCTTCACCCCTCCCTTGCTCACGCTCTGTGTCTTTCTCTCTCGAAAATAAATAAATATTTAAAAATTAAAAAAAAAAAAAGCAAGCAAGGAAATCACTCTGATCCTACACCTCAGAAATACCCATTGCTAACATGCGGACCCCAACACTCCTCTGCAAGTATACCAGACAAAAGGAAAGAAGACTGGATGGACAAACATAAGTTATAAAATGGAAATACTCTCTCTATGTGGCATTTTATTTCTATTTATTTATTTTTAAAGATTTTACTTCTTTATTTTAATGTTTGAGAGAGAGAGAGTGCAAGCAGAGGAGGGGCAGAGAAAGAGGGAGACACAAAATCTGAACCAGGCTCCAGGCTCTGTTCTGGTCAGCACAGAACCTGATGCAGGGTTTGAACCCACAAACCATGAGATTATGACCTGAAGTCAGAAGCTTAACTGACTGAGCCACCCAGGAGCCCCTAAAGATTTTATTTTTAAGTAATCTACACACATGGGGCTCAAACTCACAACTCTGAGATGAAGAATCACATGCTCTACTGACTGAGCCAGCCAGGCACCCCTGCATATGTTATTTTAAATAAAAATACTAATGTTAATTTCACTTCAACAGAAGACAATGAAACTAAGCTGAAAGTGAAGGAATATTTGAATTTTAGGCAAATGTATCTTCATAAACTAGCCTTATTAGGTTTCTAAAAGAATCTTTCCAAAATCAGCATTAAAAATGTTAAGAGATCACTTACTTTTTTTTTTTTTTAACACTGTATCTTAAATTTAGGTAGCACTGGTGGTGAAAGTTGGGTGGTGAACTCAGGGGATTACCATACACAAGACCGTTCTTTCAAGTTTAGAAGACATAGCTGTTCTGCCTCATTCATAGAAACACACAGAGAAAGTCAAGCAAACTGAGGAACATGCTCCAAATGAAGGAAAAAAACTCAGAAAAAGAGCTAAATGAAATGGAGATAAACAATCTACCTGATAAAGAGTTCAAAGTAATGGTCATAAAGATGCTTACCAGACTGGAGAGAAGAGTAGAAGAACTCAGTAAAAACTTCAACAAAAAGATGGAAAACATAAAAGAGAACCAATCATAGTTGAATAATACAATAACTGAACTAAAAAACACACTAGAGGGTATCAACAGTAGATCAGATGATACAGAAGAATGGTCAGTGATCTGGAAGACAGATTAGTGGAAAGCACCGAAGCCGAACAGCAAAAGGAAAAAAGAAAATTAAAAATGAGGATAGGCTGGGGCACCTGGGTGGCTCAGGTGGTTAAACAGTCAACTCGTTAGTCAGCATGGGTCATGATCTCACGGTTTGTGAGTTTGAGCCCCACACTGGGCTCTGTGCTGAGTGCAGAGCCTGCTTGGGATTCTCTCTCTTTGCCCTTCCTCCACTGGTGCTCTCTCTCTCTCAAAATAAACAAACTTAAAAAAAAAACTTTAAAAAACGAGGATAGGCTAAGGGATCTCTTGGGACAACTTCAAGTGAACAAACATTATAGGGGTCCCATAAGGAGATGAGAGAGAGAAAGGGGCAGAAAACGTATTTGAAGATATAATGACTGAATACTTCCCTAACCTGGGGAAGAAAACAAACATCCAGGTTCAGTTCCAAACAAGAGGAACACAGGGAGATCCACACCATGACACATAATTAATTGTCAAAGATTAAGGATAAAGAGAGAATTTTTTATTTTTAAAAATTTCTTAAAAATGTTTATTCTTCGAGGGGGGGGGAGGAAAGAGAGAAAGAGAGAATGAACACGAGCAGGGGAGGGGCAGAGAGAGAGACACACACACACACAGAATATGAAGCAGGCTCCAGACTCCAAGCTGTCAGCACAGAGCCCAATGTGGGACTCAAACTCAACAATGGTGAGCTGAAACCGGACGCTCAACCAACTGAGTCACCCAGGTGCCCCTAAAGAGAGAATTTTAAAAGCAGCCAGAGAGAAGCAACTAGTAACATACAAGAGAAACCCCATAAGACTATCAGTTGATATTTTAGCAGAAACTTTGCAAGCCAGAAGGGAGTGACATGATATATTCAAAGTGCTGGAAGGAAAAAACTTACAACCAAGAATACTCTACCCAGCAAGGTTATCATTCAGAACTGAAGGAGAAATAGTTTTCCAGACAAAGAAAAGTTAAATGAGTTAATCACCACAAAACTGGCCTTACAAGAAATATTAAAGGAACTCCTTTAAGTGGAGAACAAAAGGCCATACCTAGAAGTAAGACAGTTATGAAAGGAAAAGGTTTCACTGGTAAAAGCAAACAGGGGCACCTCGGTGGCTCAGTCGGTTAAGTGTCTGCCTCTTGTTTCAGTTTAGGTCACGATCTACAATTGTGAGATCGAGCCCCATGTCAGGCTCTGCCCTGAGTATGGAGCCTGCTTGGGATTCTCTCTCTCCCTCTCTTTCTGCCCTTCCCCCACTCAATTTTTTCTCTCTCTCAAAATAAATAAACACTTTTTAAAAAAGCAAACATACAGTAAAGGTAGTAGAGCAATCATTTATAAAGCTAACATGATAGTTATAAGACAAAAGTAGTAAAATCAATTATACCTAAAGAAATTAGTTAAGAGGACTCACAAAACAAAAAGATGAAAATATGACAACATATACATAAAATATTGGGGAGGAGTAAAAAAAAAAAGTTCTTTTAGAACATGTTTAAACTTAAGTGACCATTGACTATTAATATAGACTGCTTTATACTTAGGATGTTATATATGAACCTCATGGTAACTACAAACCCTATAATCGATACACAAAAAATAAAGTGAAAGAAAACCACACATAACACTAATGAAAGTCATCAATCATAAAAAGGGCAGGAGAAAAAGAAACATAGAAGAACTACAAAAACAACTAGCAAAATGGCTATATGTATATACCTGTCAATAATAACTTTAAATGTAAATGGTCTAAATGTTCCAATCAAAAGTCCCAGGGTGGCACAATGGATTAAATACTAAGACTCATCAATATACTGCCTACAAGACACTCACTTCAGACCTAATGACATATACAGACTCAAAGTAAAAGGTTAGGAAAAAATATTCCATGAAAATGGAAGAGAAAAAAAAGCCTAGGGTAGCAATACTTATATCAGACAAAATAGACTTTAAAACAGAGGCTGTAACGAGACAAATAAAGGGCATTGCATAATGATGAAGGGATCAATCCAACACAAGGATTTAACAATTGTGAGTATCTATGTATTCAATGTCGGAGCATCTAGATACATAAAGCAGATATTAATAGACATTACAGGAGAAACTGATGGTAATACAATAATAGTAGTGACTTTAACACCCCACTTACATCAATGGATAGATATTCAGGCAGAACATCATTAAGGAAACAGCATGTTTGATTGACACAGTAAAGCAGATGGACTTAAGAGATATATACAGAACATTCCATCCAAAACCAGCAGAATACATATTCTTTTCAAGTATGCATGGAACATTCTCCAGGAACGATCACATGTTAGCACACCAAATGAGTCTCAACAGATTTAAGAAGACTGAAATCATATCATACATCTTTTTGGACCACAACTATGAAATTAGAAATCAATTACAAGAAAAAACTGGAAAAAACACAAACACATGGAGGCTAAACAACATGCTAGTAAACAACCAATGAGTCAATGAAGAAGTCAAAGAGTAAATTTAAAAAATATATAAAGACAGGGGTGCCTGGGTGGCTTTGTTGGTTAAGCATCCAACTTCAGCTCAGGTCATGATCTCATGGTTTGGGAGTTTGAGCACCACGTTGGGTTCTGTGCTAACAGCTCAGAGCCTGGAGCCTATTTCAGATTTTCTGTCTCCCCCTCTCTCTCTGCCCCTCCCCAACTCACATTCTGTCTCTCTCTCAAAAACAAAAAACAAAAAAAAAACACATTAAAAATATATAAAGACAAATAAAAATGAAAACATAACAGTCCAAAATCTTTGGGATACAGCAGTAGCAGTTCTAAGAGGGAAATTCATAGTGATACAGGCCTACCTCAAGAAACAAGAAAAATCTCAAAACAACCAAACCTTACAGGTTCTAGTTCTAAAGGAACTAGAAAAAGAACAAAACCCAAAGTTAGTAGAAGGAAGGAAATAATAAAGATCAGATCAAATAAATGAAATAGAGATTAAAAAAAATAGAAAAGACCAATGAAACCAAGAGCTGGTTCTTTGAAAAGATAAACAAAATTGATAAACTTTTAGCTAGGCTCGTCATGAAAAAAAGATGACCCAAATAGATAAAATCAGAAATAAAAGAGCTGACACCACAGAAATACAAAGGATTGCAAGAGACTACTATGAAAAATTATATAGCAAGAAATTAGACAACCTAGAAGAAATGGATAAATTCCTAGAAACATTCAATCTTCCAAAACTGAATCAGGAAAAAACAGAAGATCTGAAAAGATCAATTAATAGTAACACAATTGAATTGCTAATCAAAAACTCCCAACAAACAAAAATCCAGGACCAGATGGAATCACAGGTGAATGCTACCAAACATTTAAAGATGAGTTAATACATATTCTTCTCAATGTGTTCCAAAAAAGAAGAGGAAGGAAAGTTTTCAATACATTTTATGAGGCCGGCATTAGCCTGATACCAAAACCAGATAAAGACACCACACAAAAAAGAAAACCACAGGCCAAGTTTCCTGTTGAACAAAAATCATCAACAAAATAATAGCAAACTGCATTCAACAACACTTAAAAGGATCATTTATCACAATCAAGTGGGGTTTATTCCAGGGTTATAAGGATGGTTCAAATATCCAGAAATCAATCAGTATCATACACTACATTAACAAAATCAAGATAAAAAACATATGATCATCTCAGTAGATGCAGAACACGTATTCTACAAAATTCAACATTTGTTCATGATAAAAACCCTCAACTAAAATGTGTTTAGAGGGAATATACCTCAACCTACTAAAGGCCATATATGAAGACCTACAGCTAATATCATACTTGATGATGAAAAACTGAGAGCTCTCCCTCTAAGATCAGGAACAAGACAGGGATGTCCACTCTTACCACTTCTTTCAATAAAGTACTGGTGAAAAAACCACAAAGGACTGGAAGTAAGTTGTAGTGACAACAATCAGACAAGAAAAAGAAAAGGCATCCAAATTGGTAAGGAAGAAGTAAAACTGTCACTATTTGCAGATGACATGATACTGTACACAGTAAGCCCTTAAGACTCCACCAAAAAACTAGAAGTAATAAATAAATTCAGTACAGTTGCAGGATACAAAATTAATATACAGAAATCTGTTTCATTTCTATATACTAATAACAAAGTAGCAGAAAGAAAAATTAAGAACATAATTCCATTTACACTTGTACCAAAATAAATCTAAAAAATAAAATATCTCGGAATAAACTTAGCTGAGAAGGTGAAAGCCATAATCTTAGAAAATTATAAAACACTGATGAAAGAAACTGTAGACAAAGAAACAAATGGAAAGACATACTACAACCATGGAATAGAAGAATATTGTTAAAATGTCCATACCACCCAAAGTAATCTATAGATTCAATGCAATCCCTATTAAAATACCAATAGTATTTTTCACAGAACTAGAACAAATAATACTAAAATGTCTGTGGAGCCCCAAAAGTCTCCAAATAGCCAAAACAATCTTGAGAAAGAACAAAGCTGGAGTTATCACAATTGTAGATTTCAAGATACACTACACAAAGCTATAATAACCAAATCAGTATAGTACTGGCACAAAATAGACACATGGATAGAACAGAGAGCCCAGAAATAACCCACACGTATATGATCAATTTATCTACAACAAAGGAGACAACAATATTTGACAGGGAAAAGACAGACTCTTCAATAAATGGTGCTGGGAAAACTAGAGGGCTATGTGCCAGAGAATGAAACTGTAGCACTTTCTTACATCATACACAAAACTAAACTCAAAATGGATTAAAGACCTAAATGTGAGATCTGAAACCATAAATCTCCTAGCAGACAGAGGCAGTAATCTCTTTGACATGGGCCTTAGCAACATGTTTCCAGATAGGTCTCTGAAGGTCAGGGAAACAAAAAGCAAACATAATCTATTGAGACTACACCAACATAAAAAGCATTTGCACAGCAAAGCAAACTATCAACAACAACAAAAGGAAACCTACTGGATGGGAGAAGATATTGCAAATGATATATCCAGTAGGGGGTTAGCATTCAAAATATATAAAGAACTTACACAAGTCAACACACACAAAAAAACCAAATCACTCAATTAAAAAATGGGCAGAGGACCTGAATACACAATTTCCCAAAGACATACAGATGGTCAACAGACACCTGAAAAGATGCTCAACACTCATCATCAGGGAAATACAAATCAAAATCACAATGAGATACCACCTCACCCCTGGCAGAATGGCTGGAATCAATTTATCTTATCAATTTTATCAGAAAGACAAGAAATAAGTACTGGCAAGGATGTGAAGAAAAAAGAACACTTGTACATTGCTGGTGGGAACATTAATTGGTGCAGCCACTGTGGAAAACAGTATGGAGGTTCCTCAAAAAATTAAAAAACAGCAACATCACATTATCCAGTAATTCCACTATTACGTATTTACCTAAAGAAAATGAAAACACTAATTTGAAAAGACAGATGCACCCCTATGTTTACTGCATCACTATTTATAACAGCCAAGATACAGAAGCAATCCAAGGGTCCATTAATAGATAAATGGGTAAGGAGATGTGGCATACATACCCAATGAAATGTTATTCCGTTATAAAAAAATAATCCAATCTTGCCATTTGTGACATGGATGGACCTCGAGGGTGTTATGCTAAGTGAAATAAGTCAAACAGAGAAAGGCAATACGTATGATTTCACTTATATATGGAGTCTAAAAAACAAGACAAAGAGCAGAAACCTGTAAATACAGAGAACTGATGGTTGCCAGAGGGGGAGGGGCGCAAAATGGGTGAGGGAGAGTGGGAGACACAGACTTCCAGTTAGGGAATGAATAGGTCACGGGGATGAAAGGCCCAGCAGAGGGAATAGAGTCGATGGTACTGTAATAGGGTGTGTGGTGTCAGATAGTAACTGCACTTGTGGGGAGCAGAGCATACCACAGAGTTGTGGAATCACTACGTCGTACACCTGAAGCTAACGTAACACCATGTGTCAACCAGACTTCAATTGTAATTAAAAAAAAAAAAATAAAGATAGAGGTTTAAAGGAGATGCTGACTCCCCAGAGAGTAATTTCTAAAAAAAAAAAAAGAAGAAGAAGAAGAAGAGTCCCCTGCACACTTTCTCCCACCTCCTGATTTTAGTGAGTTTCATTGTTATTCTGCACTTTATAGTGTCTGCAGAGCCCCTCCCGATCCCGCTAATGCTGTTCCTTCTGCCAAGATGCTCTTCCAGAGACCCAACTCTCTCTGTGAAGCTAATGTCTGTTGAATGATAAAGGCAGATGCTTTTGGCAAACCAAGAATGTTTTCTCAATAATATTTCCTCATACAAAACCCAAATTCAATTGCTTTTACCTTTGTTCTTTTGGTAGAATGTCAGGATTAAAAGGCACCCCAGACATCACCCAGGGACGTCCTCTTATTTTACTGATGAGGAAATGGAAATCTCAATAGGCCAAGTGACCAGACATAGGTGACAAAAATGGAACATGGATTAGGTCTTCACAGGCAATGCCCCTTCTGCCCACAAATCCAGAAAGCCAAATCAGGCAACCGCATCTTGCTGAAACTGACCTGTCACTGCCGTGTGAGCAAACCCACCAGAACAATAATTTCATTAAAATCGATGAGGCGTGTCCAGGGTACAGGGCTTTGAAGGAAGTGCTGCCTTGGTCCAATAGGCCCTTGACCATCACAGAGGGCTCTCCTGTCCATTCATCTCATTTGACCTGGGCATAATCAGTGGAGGGAATGACCAAGGCAGAAGGGAGGCTTGATCTTCCATAAGGCAAGATGAACTTGTGGATTCGTGAAATGGGAAATGCTTGTTGTGTTATTTTTTTTCTTTTTTTGACTTCACGGTTTATTAGATAGAAGATTAAATAGATGGTCTGTCCCTTTTAGTGAAGACCACTATTTTCCTCTCCTCTTTACCCTTCTCCTTGATAAGGAACCCCAGGCAGCACAATAAAGTCACTAAGGCACAGATCTGCAGTCCTACGGATCACCACATACTAGTGCTATCATCCTAGATAAGCTCTTCAGCCTCTGGGCCTCAACTTTCTCGTTTGCGCAAAGAGGGTAACACCACCTGATACGGAGCATCCCCGAGAGGATAAAGTCAGACTATGTATGTAGAATGTCTACCATGGTGCCTGGCATACTGTAAAAACTCAGTAAATGGCTGTTATCTACAGACTTTAGAAGATTGATTCTCTAGAACCAGAAAAGAATATCATGCATCTCTGATCTCAAGTGCAGGACCGTGGAAATACCAAGAGGAGATAGAGGGCAGAAATGGGAACGTTTACATGTTTTCATAAACTGCACGGTGTGGGGAGATCATTTTAAGTCAAGTGTCTGTCCCTTCATGAACACGTTTTTGGTGGGCTTGGGGCTGATGAGGCAAAGACTGACCTGCATGAGAAAGGCCTGGTGACAGAGAGCCTGGTAGACAATGGCAAGGTCGCTGGTTGCAGACAATGATTATTGGTTTGCACCATAGCTCGCCCAGCTTGCAGCAAAAATACTCTTAAGAAAAGTGCATTTGCTTAAAGATACTAACTAGAAGTATAGATCTTTTCCTTCTGAAGCTTCGAAAGACTGTCAGCCCTTCTACGTTAGCCTCCTCTATCCATGGGCACTTCTCAGAAAGCAGTTTTCCTGGAAGTCAGACTGCGGTGTTGGTTAGTGCAGCTCTAACGAGAAAGGGTGTCTCTTTTGAGCTGGTATTTCTGCTTTCTTTATTGCCTCCCTGCTACTCTTAGCAGATGCTAAACGCTGTGTGAAGGCGGCATGAAGCCAGGGCTGGTGCTGAGAAAGTTCAGACCCTCATATTCAATCACCCTTCCAACCACAAGACAAGGTCGGGGCTGGGGGCAGGGCACCGAGCCGGGTCAGCAGCCTCATGTTCTTGGGACCTCATTCACCAAGTTTTCTTTGTTGCCACCTTGTTGGAGGCAAGACATGGGCACAGCAGACAGGCCCCAAGTGCCCTTCCCTGCCCCCACTGAGATGCATCCTGATGAAGGCATTTGGCCTCAGCTGTCTCACTGCCTGGATGAATGTAAGTCTAGCAAATGCTCCGCACTGCCCCGCCCCAACGCCAACTGAGGCTTTCTGTGAAAGGCAGAAGGAGGGGGGAGATGAACCCACTTGACGAACTGTCAAAGCCTGGATCCACCTGCCAAAACTTTTAGGAACTGTCTAGATAAGGAAGCAAGTTGAACCCAAATTCCCTTGCTTCCCCTTCTAGTTTTCAGACCTTGTTTCTCAACCATCTATAGAGATGACACTGTAAATGGAAGGAGTGTCCAGCGACTGCAAATGCAGGTGTGACGGCTTCCTCTTCCTCTGCTCTCTTGACCTGTTTCTTTTCTCTGTGTACTTTCTCCTTTTCCTCTTCCCCACTTCTCCCATTCTAGGAGGACTCAGGCTCTGTGCTCATTCCCTTATGTGAGATTAGGGGGCTACTGAGGGCTCGGGGCAGGAGGACACCCAGAATGCAACTCTTAGGAGCTTTTCCTTTCCAAAATTTTAAACTCTTTAAGCTCTTACCTACCAGTGGAGAAGGTGAAGGAAGGGGATTCTCAATATGAACTAAACGTCTCAGAGCCTCAGGTGGGCATATAGGTCTTCTTCCACCCCTAGGTTAGAAAGTGAGATGCCTCTGGGCTGAAGGAAGGAGGGAAAAGAGATCTGTGGGTCCCAACCTGGGATCCAGGTCTACCTTTTCTCAGTAGAACGTGGAGAAGAGGCAAGACTCTAAAGGGAAGTGCTCACTCCTGGGGTCTGGGTTTGCCAGGAGTGAGGGGCTTCCAGAGATACATGGCTTTCAGTGCTAAAACCTGAACCACCCCAGACAAAAAAGGAGGCTTGGTTATCTGACCACTATGCATCCAAGCTGACAGGACCACGAAGAGCCTTGAGAAACATTCCTGCTCCCCAAACAAAGCCTGAAGATGGGATGCCATGAAGAGGAAAGGTGGATGTCTCAAAAGCAACCTGTGTGTATAATGCTTGGGGACACCTGAAATCTCCTAAAAAAGCCCATCGGGGGATAGTCCAAGAGTAACAGCTGAAATTTATTGCCAGTCCAGTATAAAGCAGCTCAAAGTCATAAATCAGGTTAAGAGACAGGATACAGTATTCCCTGCACATCTGATTTTGTGACTGAGATTCACACCCATATGGAAGTCAGGCAAGGATGACACACAGAAGCCGGGTGCCCAGAGCACTGTCAAATTCCAGCCTGTAGCAGAACATGAATCAGTGACTGGGGCATCAAAGGGTCTTTCTTTCCTCAACCACTGTGATGCACATCTTTCAGGTTGTTTCTACAAATGCACCCTGTAGTCCCTGGCCAACAATCACTCCTTCCTCACTAGTCTCAATGTCTAGGACAAAGACAATTGAGGGACGACAGTAAAAGAATGTCCTCACAGTCACAGTCTTGCATAGAAGGGTATGGAAGAGAGGAATGGAAGGCACGAGTTTGGAGGTGGGCAGTCTGAGCCATTTGATGCTGTTCCAGAAGCAGTCTCAGACAGAAATGACATGAAGAAACCTGCTTTCCATCATGGAGAAGATTAGATTTGGGGTAGGAACTACTTCATGGCTTAATTTCATTTCCCACACTAAATGAATTTGGGAAATGTTGAAACTTAATCTGTCATCTTACATTTTTTAAAAGTTTTTATTTAAATCCCAGTTAGTTAATATACAGTCTAATAGTTTCAGGTGTACAATATAGTGATTCTACACTTTCATACAACACCCGGCGCTCATCACAACAAACGCACTCCTTAATCTCCATCACCTATAGGATGGGCTAAATAACGTTTACATTTCTTAAGCACTTAGGGTAATGCTGAGAACTAAGTTCCGTCTTCCATTCTGAACCACCTCCCCCAACCCAGCCCCACTCCTGGCCATGAATCACAGATGATGGCGGGCCCAGTCGGCCTCAGTGGCCCAGCAAGCATGGCACCCACAGCAGACACGAGCCTGCGGATGGAAGAGCAGAGTCTGTCTGCAGCTGCCACAGCCCCACATCAAGTACTCTTTGTCAGAGCAGTAGTTTCATGTGTCACCTGCTTCTTTATTTATGAGGAAATTGCATTTTGCTAACCTCAAAGGTAGTTTTCATAGACCAGAGTTAGAAACGCGGCCAATCTCCCTCAGCATATTTCCAGGGTGGTTAGAGCATGCCATGATGAGAAGGTACAAAGAACATGAAGGGGTTGCTTCATCATTGCTCAGACTTGTGAAAAGAGACTTACAGTGAAGCAAATGGCAATTCCTTGGGACAGATGACCTTTGAACCAGTGTTGTTGGAAAAAGTCCCTTGATGGGCATTGACACAATGGCCATGGAGTGCTGAAAAATGGGTGTGAAGAGACAGAAAATGTGTTCTAGATGCAGAAAAGAGGGGCCAAATGCATTGCTGTGCAGGGCTTGTGTCCTTAACTTCAGGCTACAGTCCTTTCTGGTGGTCTGGTCATGGGTTTGGATGTAAATGTTGACTTTCTGTCACCATCACCCTTCATGAAGAGGCAACCTGGGCATTATTCTGGACCATGGGGACTGAAAGTGCCACTCTTAGCAGTTTGACTGCCCCCAACAAGTCATTAGTCCAGTGGTTCTGGCTGAGGGTGGGTGGGGACGAGAAAGGTGCGTTTGGAGGAATTCTCTATGGATGCTGATACACTTCTAACCGAGCAGGCTTCATGAATAACCGCAGGGGCTTAGCACGACTCCAAGTGCACAGGACAGAATCAGAGCGCTTCACTTAGTGGGCTGATATAATCATGAGCGACTGGTATTTATTCAGTACCTGCCTCTACATGCCAAGCACGAAACAAAGAACGCTGCAAACATTATTTACTTATAATAATTCTGGGAGATAGGCATTGTTTTACCCAATTTGTCTGGCATATGGCAGACTCCCAGTATTTGGTGAATGTATGAATCAACTAAAGTAAGTAAATGCCCTCCTTCCCCTCACAAAAGAAACCAACACTGACAGAGCATGTACTGAGCCAGACACCATGCTGTCATATTTATATGTATTAGCTGGGTTGACCTTCTCACTGCCTAGGAGACAAGTTTAAGAATTTTGCATGGGGCGCCTGGGTGGCTGAGTTGGTTGAGTGTCTGACTCTTGGTTTTGGCTCAGATCATGATCCCAGGGTTGTGGGATCAAGCCTCATGTCAGGCTCTGCTTTGAGCATTGAGTCTGCTTGAGATTCTCTTTCTCTCCCTCTCTTTCTCTTTCACCCTCTGCCCCTCTCCCCCACTAGCTTTCTCTCTCTAATAAAATTTTAAAAAATTCTTTAAGAAATTTCCTTTATATATGGGGGAACTGAGGCTGAGAGATTAAACCACCTGTGCAATGTCACACAGTAAGTGGAGGAGCTAGGATTCAAGCCCAGGGCTGCCGTCCTTCTTCCCACTTTATCAAACTGCTGGGAAATGGGTATATGGTCCAGACCCAAGGAGAGAGGAGTGGGGGAAGAAGAAGGAGCTCTCATAAGATATGGATAAATGTCTTCCAGAAAAAGGGGAGGGCTAAAGTGTAAGGAGAAGAGAAGAGGTTTGGACAAAGAAGCTGAAAGCTTGGAACCATTAAGAGGGGAGATCCCATCCTTCCCAGGATCCAAACATTCCCCACCCTCTTGCCTAGGAGCATGGGACTGACTTCGTGGTGCCCAAGGATTTACACATAGTTCTGCTTAAAAGGGAAGCCAGGGCTGTTCACATTGTGTCATGTGGCATACTTGTCTGTCCCCAGTGTCACTTGTGAGGGCCGAGGGAAAGAAAAAGATACAAGGTAGAGAATAAGAGAAAAAGCACTGACCCCAGTGGAGGCTCTCAAGCCCACTGGACCCCAGATTCTGCTATCCTGAAGGGAGGGTGCCCCATGATCTCAATAATTCTAGAGTCTGAGTTCCTACCCTGTGGAAGAAGTGCCCTAATGGACTGAGGGAGACCTGGGTTTGAATCCTGGTGTGGGGTAACCTTGTATTTGTGTTTCCATGGCCAGGGACCTGCTTTAGGGTACGACCTCTCATGTGCTCCCAGAAGGGGAGGCTGACTTAGGTAATCTTGGGGGGGTAGGAGGAGAGCTCAGGCTGGCTCCACCCTTTGTCATTCTCTTTGGGACCCACCTGTCACTGAGAAAGCACCTTCTCAGCTTCTCAGCCGTAAGCTTACAGGGGAGTCCCCAGAGGCAGGTCTATGTTGTTGGCTGGGCCTGGTAGAGGGTGAGTTGGTCTGTTTCAGGAATGAAATGTTAATAAACTGTTTCTACAACGCATTTTCTGACATGGTCCTTAGGTATTCAAGGTGATTTTTTTAAACGTTTTAAAGCATTTTTTTAAAGACTTTTTTTTTTTTAAAAAGAAATCTCTATACCCAACAAGGAGCTTGAACCCACAACCCTGAGATCAAGAGTCACACACTCCCCCAGTGGAGCCAGCCAGGTGCCCCTCAAGAAGATATTTTTAATCTACATCTGCTTGACTCTTGTATCTCTCAGTTATTCAGAACTTGGACAAGGAAGAAGGAATGATTTATTAGGTTTCCACAACTTCAACACTCAGCTCTGTTACTTCCCTCCTGTCCTAGAGCAGGCTGCTACTTAGCTCCTCCGAACCTGAGTGCATCACCTATTTTTTAAAAAAAAAGGATAATCATACCTTCCTCACAGGATTATCTGTGAGAATGGAAGTGGTTAACACAAGTAGTTAGCACAGTGCTTGGGACATGCAAGTGCCCAGTGAGTGGCGGTATTCTTGTCTTCAGGAGTTACACTGCATGGAGAGTCAAAGTAACAATGCCGAACAGTTGCCTCTCAGGAGGGTTTTCTGATTAGCTGAGGGCTGCACGCACAGCTTACTCTCCCCCCTACCCCATGCTCACGCATTCACTCAACAAACAGTAATTGCCTCTCTGAGAAGGCAGAAGAATTTCAAGTCCGGAAGGACTTCAGAGTCCAACCTAAGATGGCAGCTGTCCCTGGGCCTTACCCCAACAACAGGAGAGGCTGCTAAGGCCCACTTGGGGATGAGGGCTTTGGGGCCTCACCCTCCTGAGCCGTGACTCTTGTCACACCCACAGCAGCTGGGAGCTGGGCTCCAGAGAGGCTGCTCCCAAGGAAGGCACATAAAGCCACAGCCCTAAGCACAGCGGGCTCTGAGCCATGCACCGGGCAACGTGAGGATACGGTTAGTTTCCCCCCAGACAGTCTGGGGCCCCTGACAAATAGGCGTCTCCATTCCTTTCTATCTAAAGCCAGGGTAGTAGCATTTGCCACCAAACAGCTGGGCCGTGAGGATTACCGCCATCTATAAATGGGCCTTAATGTAAACGATCATATTGACACACTTGTTAGCATCTTCCTAAAACATGCACACTTGGGGGCACCTCTGAGGGCCCTGGCCATCAGCTGGCTTCCCCAGGATAGCTGGGGAGTGGCAGGACCCGGAACCACTGTCACTGAGAGAAGGGCTGTCTGGATGCTCTGAGACGACACTTCCTATTATGGTAATGTCCACTACCAAAAGCACTGTGTCCTTTTAAGAACTTTTACATCATTTTCATAATCTAGCTAGAGAAATTGCACAATATTCATTACTGGCTTTTTTTTTTTTTTCCCATGAGATGTACACGCTGCCCTGGGGAGAGGAAAGGAGTCACTGGAGAATTACCAGTTGGCTTGGGATGAACCAGAACCTGACATGGACGGGTCACCGAGTGCCTTTGCTATTGATGGACTCTGAGAAACAGGGTCATTGAAACCAAGCTAACTGCAGGGAAAGTCGGCAGTGGGGAGAGAGGGCTTTGAGATATTACAAAATCAAGCCTGCCACAAAGGCTTGGAAGACAGAGACCAACATTATATGCACTGAAAGAAAGGGACCGGCAGGCAGCCTGGGTGCGGGGGTGGGCTATGAAGCAGGGAAGGGAGAGATGCGAGTGTTTTCCAAGCAGCAGCAAGTTTTTCTCTGCACTGGACTGGACAGGATTATCTGGGGCTTTTCGGGCCCGTATATCTGTTACTCAGGAAGACAGGAAGCCACGGGCATTTCTGATCAACTTAGTATCTCATGTCTAGACAGATGCCCAGGGACGGTAGGCTGGTGACTTTATGGCCCGCATGAAGGTGACCAGAAGAGGTAGTAGACATCCATCAGCCAGCCAGCCAGCCACCTGCACGATGGCCCACGGCAGGAAAGGAGGGACATGAAAGCTGCGAGGCGGGACCGTGCTCTCAACTCTTAAGAATGGCCGAGGTGACTGACATCTCACCAGTATGTCGTCACCAGCCATTTTACATACATGCTGTTATCCCTGCGTAGCAGCAGTCCCCAGAGAACTGCTGGGAGGGGATGCCTCACGTGCTCAGTACTCCACGAGACTCTGAGGCTGGAGACTGGGGCCACATAAACCACAGTTCAATGAAACTTGTGATCCCAGGGCAAGTCCTCACCATGGTTAAAAGTACAATGTGAAAAAACACCAAGCCTGTCATTTGGAACCTGACGAAAAACACGCGGTTCCCATTGTCCCCACTCTGCAATGGGGTGGTGTGGCTGCCACACGGTCCACCGCTCAGCTAGGTACCACGGGGTCAGAAAGCTATACAAACTGTTGGGGTCACATAAGCTGAGCCCCTCATTCCATGGAAGCTCAGGAAGGTGGAGGGATTGATTCATCCCAGCACCACGAGGTAGGCAGAAGCCAGTTGCTGCGACACCTGACTAGGGGTTGCTTTACCCAGGAGCTCCTTCCAGGAGACGGAGTGGGAAGAGCCATCCTCAGATGGTTTGCCCTCAGCCCTCAGCTCACTTCCTGCACCCCTGTTCCCACCTCTGCTGGAAGAACAAAGGATCGAAGAGGAATGCAATGCTCAACATGACAAAAAGAGCATCAAACAAGAGCCAACTAGTCAACAGAGTGTTCATTCCCCACTTTGCTGAAGCCCAACTGCGTGAGCGCATTCACAAGCTTGGCGGCGTTGCCAGGCACAGCTTTGGCAGCCTGACGCCTTGACAGAATTATCAATTTGAGTCCTCAGGAAACTAAGTAAAACATCAATTTTAGTTCATAAATAGCACATTTTAGTAAGCTTTAGTAACACACTATGTACTTGACTGATTGGTTAATAGCTTTTTGTTGTACGCGACAAGGAAAACCCATGAAATGTTGCCATCTGCCTAGAAGAATTGAAGAAAGAACATTCTGGAATGTTCAGGCCTGTTTGGGACCATCAGGAAGAGTCTTGTGGCTTACCAGTGGGTTTCAAACTTAGAGGAACACTGATCTAAAACTAACATCAGAGCTGGGATAGACATCCGTGTCATCAAAGGACAAGAGATGTACACTGAAGGACACATTTCCATAAGGAACTGTATGTGGACACCATGAGAAATAAGAGGCACGCCTCTCACTGGGTGAGCTTGCAGAGCGCCACAGAGGAACTTCTCAGTCAGGCTCCTGTAAAGTGCTGGAAGGGAGGGGGAGGCTACAGGATCTGCTCCACTGGAAATCTCTGAGAAGAGCCAGCCCATCCTCTCAGAAACTTTGACACGGGACTTGCCAGAGGGGAGGAGGTGGGCCCTGACAAACCTTTTCTGGATCTATAATTGCATGATTCATCCTTCCCCCTTTTCGATGTCCCTACACCTGTCTTGTCCTCCACAAAAATCTGCCCTGTAAAAGCTCTGCTCAACTGCCAGCAAACTGACTGGTCTGGACCCTGGTTTGGACAGGCACTGGAGAGACCTACCACAGACAGTAGTTGTGACTCCCTCTTTGTTTAAAAATGCACAGTGGTGGGGCAGCTGGGTGGCTCAGTCGGTTAAAGCATCCGGCTCTTGGTTTCGGCTCAGGTCATGACCTCACGGTTCGTGAGTTGGAGCCCTGCATTGGGCTCTGTGCTGACAGTTCAGAGCCTGTTTGGGACTCTCTCTCTCTCCCTCTTTCTGCCCCTCCCCTGCTCGCTCTCTCACTCTTTCTCAAAATAAATAAATAAACTTAAAAAAAATGCATAGGGGTTAAGGGCTTGGGTCCCAGAGGCGAAACAGATACAGATTTAAATCCTACTTCCGGTACTAGCTATAGGCCCTTTCAAACCTCAGTTTCCTCATCTATAAACTGGAGATACCATCTCAAAGGGCTGTGGTGAAAACCAACAGCAATGGACATAAATGCAGGAAGAGTACTTAGCGTTCTGCTGGAGACAGAGGGAGTGCTAGAAGTGCACTGCTCCTGCTGCTGTTATTAGCCTGTGACCTTCAGCGGGTGCTCTGTGCTCTATGGCAAAGGCGACCTCTTCTATGACACCTCTCCCAATCCCCGGGATTCTCCTTTCCTCGACTTCCCTAGTCCCCACGCCAGCGCTTCAACAGGCACCTCTCCACGCCATTACATAAAGATCTCAAGCAAATGCCTCATCACATTTCCCCGTTCCTCAAACTAGCTTGTCAGCTCCTTGAAGGCCTGGATTTGCAGTATATTGGCTCTTTCACCTCAGTCTTCTTCCCCTTTATGCCGGGGTTCAAATGGTTTGAATACACCACCAACAAGCAAATAAGCTGTTGGATAAATAAACGGGGGAAGCGTTTACTTATATATACATATATATATATATAATATACAGATTATATATACATATATATACATATAACTTTTTCAAGTGCGCGTATTTGGTATTTATGACACAGAGAGACAAGGAATGAGAAACATGAGATGTGGGATTTCATCTCCTAGTGTGCAAGTGAATTATCGCCCGACCAGAGGCTGGGTGTCTATAAAATGCAGCAACTGCCACCTGCCACCTTCCCGGGGCTGGTGAAGATGGATCGGGCTTTGAAGCAGCAGCGGTAAGACACAACCACCTCCTTGATGGTAAGTAAAGAAGAGCATCTGGGTTCTGATGGTAACAAATGGGGCTCATTCTCTTTTAGCATTTCCCAGCTCTGAATGTGCAAAACAAGGCAAATAAAATAGGCCTCAGCTCTTGTAAATCAGATTTCCAGAGAAATCTAGCAACTCATGCCAGTGCCAGGAGATTTTTCAAAAGGCAAATCTAAATCCTTTCTCACTTCAGGCTCCCTTCCCTTCAACTCCTAAAGAGATCATAACAGCTCTGACCACCATTATATAGTAACTACCTTTATTCTTCAAATCTTTATTTCACTCTGCTTTCCAGTTGTTGATTTATTTTTTAAAGTTTATTTATTTATTTTGAGTGAGAGTGAATGGGGGAGGGGCAGAAAGAGAGAGAGAGAGAGAGAGAGAGAATCCCAAGCAGGCTCCGCCCTGTCAATGCAGAGCCTGACTCAGGGCTCAATCTCGTGAACCATGAGATGATGACCTGAGCCAAAATCAAGAGTCAGATGCTTAACCGCGTGAGCCACCCAGGTGCCCCTTGGTAGTTGATTCAGAACAGAGGTGACTGTTCCCTCCCTATCAGTATTCACATCAATTCATCCTCTTCCGTCTCCATGCTTCCTCCTTTTTCTCCATCTCCTAAATCTCAGGCCTCCCAGCCTTGCTTGTGTTAGCTGGACCTGCCAGGTCCCCAGAGGTCGCCCCAAGTGAAGGACGCTCTGACAGCTGGTTTAGGCCGAGGCCTACTACACCAGCACCGGGATCGGAATCTGAAGGACCTAGTCTTGTTTGCAACACTGATTCACCACGAGCTGCACCAAGGCTAGCTGAGCTTTTTTGTGACTCAGGGACAATCACCCTCATTGTACATCTGTTACGGGGTCCTTCACCTTTATAATGGTAATTATGGTGTGGCTAATACCAGCGCTACTTATGATCCTGGGAGCATGTTGAACTCCCAAGGGAAAGGGTATCGGGTTAATATGAGGCGGTGAAATTTCAGAATGTAGAAAATATGTCCCTTAGGATAACAAGGCAGAGGAAATAGACATAAACATGGCACAGGACAGTGGTTTACAAATGGGTTTTAGCAGGAGAGCCCTGTCTTCAATTGAAACCTTCAGTGGAATCCCACTCCTGGCTCAGATGAGGTAAATTCTGTTTGGAAGGCAGGGTTAGGCGGTGCAGGTACTGGGCGGAGCCCCTTTCTTCCTCCTCAGTCCCTGCTCTCCTTTCCTGAAGTGGTGGTTCCTACCACATCCACTAGGAGCCCCTAAGCTTCCATGAGTGAAGGAGGGACAGGGAAAGAACATGAATTTACATATATGCTGACAGGCAATGGCAAATCAACTGTAGGGCCTTATAGGACCAACATAGATATCTGCATATCAGTGGTCCCACTGCTTTCGTCTTTCTAGTGTATATGTTGCTTAGCCTGGATTTTCCTGTATATATATTTTATTATAATTAGTGTATTTTTATAAAGCATCTCAAAATCGCTGCAGAATAAGTCGGTGTCTGAATATGTGCACACAGTTCTAGGAAGAGAGAGGCTGGCATATTACATCCATGACAAGACGTTCATAGGACTTGGTTTCACACAACCCACCATTCTGAAAGAACGCTGTTTTATATTTTACTGTGTTTTATGCGTGCTGGCTTAAAGCAAACCAAATGAAAACTAAATACAATCTAAGATGAACTCCAAGATTCTTAGGAGCCTTAAGAATAGAGCTTTACCTACTATAAGAAGATTACACTTTCCCCTGAACAGTGAAAGGTATTCGAAATACCACTTGCAATAAGACATTGGTCTAATTAGTCCCTTTACTTGTGCTGGTGTATTTATTGGGAAGAGAGGCAATAGTAAGGAATACTTTGCTAAGTGAGATTTCTGTGGACTTTTAAATTATCAAACAGCCTGCTGACTTAGAAAAATACTGCTTTGTGTAAATTTGACTAAGGGCTATTAATTTCCTAAATTATCTACAGAAAAACACAACATATATTTAAATTTCCATCAATTTGAAAGACTCGAGAAAGAAACATCTGAAATTCAAACAATTGCAGTATATAATTTTTCTGATTTTTAAAGGTTTATTAATAGCTTGAAAGGGAAAAACTGGTAAAATATATAAAAATCAGGGAGGCGATTCTTTTCCTATTTTAGGAAAATTATAGTTCTTGAAGAAGACAGTGAAAATTAGGTCTCAGTTGACACATACTCATTATGCTGGAATTTCTAAAGGCTCCTCCCCCCTTTAATTTCTGAGAAGAGAAACACATTTCTTTCCGAATTTGAAGAATGGCTTTAATGACCTAAGATTCTAAGGTAACGATCTATAATCTACAGTCCGGAGGCCAGATCCATCAGACAGCCTGCTGTCCTCTGGCCAGAGCTAAGAATAACTTCTACATTTTCAAAACTGTTGAAAAAAATCAAAAGAATAACATTTCTTGACATGTGAAAATTATATGAAATTCACATTTCAGTGTCCATGAATCAAGTTTTGTGGAACGCAGTCATACCCATTCATCTGCATCTTGTCCGTGGCTGCCTTCCTATTACCATAACAGAGTTGAGTAGTGGCGACTGAGACTGAATGGCCCGAAAGCCTAAAATATTTATACAATCTGGCCTTTTACAGAACAGTTTGCTAACCCCTGAGCTGAGAGCTGGAGTCCACTCGAGGGCCCCTGTGTGTGTCCCCGGGATATGCGGTAGGGTGCGTACCTGGTTGAGATGGCACAGGCATTTGTCAAAACACCGGAAACAGCAGAAGCAGCATCTGAACACGTACCTCGACCATGCACTATGCTGGTGGGACCGGGAACAGAACCAAACGAACAGAGTCATAAGCACAGGAAAGAAGCAAGCAGGCAGTTTCTACAGACACACGGTATGTTTCTATCTGAGATTTATGCACCCGGGGACAGTAACAATTCTCACTCAGTGTGGGAGAAGTCCTTCTATTCCGTATATGCTACTAATTATTACCATTATTATCACTGATGAGTGAAGTGTCTCTCCCGTGGGCTTACCTTGTAGTGACTGCTGTTGACCTCAGCAGGTCAACAATTTTTGCTGACCTCAGCAAAAATGGATACAGGTTAGTCTATATTTACTAGCAAAGGTAAGCTAAGCCTTCGTAAGACACAAAAAAATCTCTTTCCATCTTCCCCTAAGTGTCGTCAATTCAGCTTTGCTTTTTCAAACCAGTATGTATTCATGAAAAATTCACATCCCAAAGACAATCAAACAATGCATTGTAAATATGAGTTATGTGTCCATAAAAAAAAAGAATCATGTTTTTCTGCAAAACAAAAACAAAAACAAATCTATACTGAGACTTTTGGGGCTAAATGTCAAAGGACAAATTAGTCCTTTGCAACATAATTTGGACATGTGTATAACTCAAGAGTGAATAATTTAGTAAAACTCATGGAGGAGGGGTAATTGAATATGTCCCACTCATTGCCCAGACTTTAAAAAAAGTCCCTGTAAACAATCCTGAAATAGTGCTCTCTGAGGACCCCAGGAGTCACTCAGCCTTATATGGACATTTTCTTGTCCCAGTATTAATTCGATTGGGTGCAACTTTATCCAAATACTTTTCAGCCTGGCTGTGGTAGTGAAACAAGCCATTTCACATAGGGAAGATCACGCAGTGGCTGTGTGAAGCGTTTAAATTGTAGACACAGTATGGATCTCAGATACTGCTCAGGAAAACCATCTTTTTAACCAAAGACAGGACACATTTCTCCAGTAGGGACATCACTAAAGGGGAGCTGGCCCATGGATCCTTTTGGGATCTCGGGAGTGATAAATAATCTTTAGACCTCTGCCAAAAAGACCAATCCACTGACTTCTCCTTGACATTTCGGGAAGGCTGCTGCCCCAGAGTTTAAGGTGCCTCACTCTAGGAAGTAGGGTCCCCTAATTGCACAATAATTTGTGATTACCTATTGCTGATACATACAATAAATATATTTAAAATTAAAAAAAAATTGTTTTGTTCTTCAAAAAAAATCCTCTTGAGGCCGAAGGATCAATTGGAAAATGCAGGAACCAGAGTAGCTAGAGTTGGCTTGGAATTGGAATGCCTCTTCAAGTGACCAAAATGCATATATTTTTTTATCACTCAACATTTAGCCCTGAAAAACCTCAGCATAGGATTTATTTCCAAAAAATTAAACTTATTTTTTATTTTTACTTTTTAAAGTTTATTTATTTGTTTTTGAGGGAGGAAGGAAGGGGCAGAGACAGAGGGAGAGAGAGAATCCCAAGCAGGATCCGAGCTGACAGTGTAGAGCCCAGCCTGGGGTTCGAACCCACTAACGATGAGATCATGACCTGAGCCAAAATCAAGAGTTGGATGCTCAACTGACTGAGCCACCCAGGCACCCTAAACTTGATTCTTTCTTAATTTGGGTACATAATCAGTATCTACAATGTAATGTTTCAGTAGAAATACAAGAAAATACCCTATGATCAGGGCAGTTTCTAAGCATGCACTTCATGATGAGGAGGCTAGATAGTTCTATGTGAAATTTAATCAATTATTCCCAATTGATAAACTAATATTCAATCTTGATTATGGACTTAAAAATAACAATTTAAAATATAGTAAAAAATTTCCCTAATTTACCAAGGACACATAGTTAAACCCAAAAGGTTAGAATCAGGTAAACTTGTGAAACTCTGACCAAGTCACAAGTACGGAGGTGGGGATGGGGAGAGATTAACATTGTGTGAGAACAGAAAAGTTGGGAAAAGTCCAACCTTCCCTTGTTTGGCAGGCCAGAAATACCATGAGAACAGCTGTTTTCCTGGTGTTCTGGTTTCCACTGGCATTCATAACCAAATGTGCATGGAAATAAAAACCAGGGAGGAGAAAAACCCCCGGGCACAAAGGCCCTACAGTTTTCTGTCTTTTGAGCTGAGATTTAGGTCAACTTGTCCATTTCTCACCCTTAAGGACATTTTCTTTCTCTCCCCCCCATCTCTCTCCCTCACACACACACTCTGACACATTCACACACAGCTCTCTCACACATAATCTCTTTAACACTCTCTCACACACTCTTACATTCTCTCGCACACACGCACTCTGACACACTCATACACAGCTCTCTCATACACACTCTTACACACATTCTCTCACAACTTTCTCACACACACATTCTCTCATACACATACTCTCTCACACATGCACTCTGACACACACACAGCTCTCTCACACACACACACATTCTCTCACACACACACACATTCTCTCATAATTTTCTCACACACACATTCTCTCACAAATATATCCTTTCTCTTACATTCTCCCACGACGCTCTCACACACTCACACATGCTCTCTCCCACATTCTCTCTCTCTTACACACATTCTCTCACAACTGTCTCTCGCTCACACTCATTCACTCGTTAAAGCGCCCTCCTTCCCTCATACACACACAACTCACTTCCCGAGGCACCTCTAGGAAACAGAAAAAGAATTTTTTTAGCATTAAAACAGAAACAAATATTATTCCTATTCTGTAGTACATTTTCTTATTTAAAAAAACATGATACATGCCCACAAAAACGTGTCTGAATTTCATCTGAAAAATTCCTCCCATTTGTTGAGCACGTATATGAGAAGGAAAACCAGCTAACGCAGGACTCCCTCCCAACCCACCTCCACCAGCTTGTTGGCCAAAAAACCACAACAAACAAAACCATCAACAAAACAAAGGCAGGGGAGAAAAGGTTGCTAGGGGCTGGGTAGGGGTGGGAGCTAAAGGACACTGGAGCCTGCTGAATGGCCACTGTCCCAGGTCCACATTCCTGCCCAGGACCTGCTCTAGTTTTCCAGTGATTACTTTTTCTGCAGCTCAAACACCCTCTGCAATACGCATGACCGAGTTGCCTTACCTGGTCTTTCAGAGTGTTGTAAACGTACTTGAGAATGGTTCTTGGAATCCTGGCCATGGTGATGAAAAATGACCCTTTTATGGCTGTTCCTTGATGGTAGCAGAAAAGAATGGAGAGAGACCAAAGGATTGGGCGATCAGGAGGGTCATTTTTATTTCTGGGAACAGGGAGAAAAAGGCAACATTTAAAAAACACCATTTAAGACTTCTCTCTGGTTCAAATCATCAATGGTACTAACATTTATAAAGCAGTAATGCAATAAGCATTTGGCAAAACTTTTATACTCGTTGGTAGCTAAGGTTGAATTCTTTCTTGCACTGACTCCTTTCATGACACTCCATGCTACAAACAGAAAAGAAAATTCCAAAAAAAAAAAAAAAAGTACTGATGAGTTAAAATAAACAAGTTTCCCTCTTTATGACACCTCCCCCTCCACCAATCCTTTAAGTTGCCCTATATATAAATCTTATTTTCAGAAGCCTGATGATATAATAATTTCCAAGGTTTCAATTACGTGTGTAAATACTGCCATCATTAGCTTCGTGATTAAAACCACTACCAAAATCACATGACCAGGAAAGGCAGCCAGAGAGACACCAGTGAGCTGGAGCTTAATGTTAAGGGACAGAAAATTCTGGCTTCCGCACAACTCTAGGCTCCTAAAATCGAGCTGATTTCTGCTCTGCTCTTTAAAGGTCACTTCAGTGTGAATCATTTGTGGAACTTGTCATGACATAGCAACCAAGAATGCAGAAGTCAGTCTCACAGGCGGGGGCAGGGTGGGGGGAGAAAAAACTGAAAAAGAACAGAAGGGGCACAGCCTCCGCCCTTCCCCAAACCTGAAAGATAAAACAAAGAAGGGAGGGCTGATGCAAGCCCTCCCCTGACCCTCTGAATTCCCGCTGGTGCCAGTTCTAGAAAATGAGGCCCTTTCCGAGAAGCCACCTCGCGGATTCCAAGTGAAGCTTGGTTTCTTCATAATGGATTATTCTACAACTTGCTCCGGTTGCTAATAAGTCACTATGAATTAAGGTTTTGACAAGAGCCTAGGTTTTGAGGGAGAAAAGGAAGACGGCCAGAAATGTCTCAAGCATTGGCAATGGCTGTATTTTGCTGTTACTGAAATCATCCAGGAAGGAAAAGAGAACATGAAAAGTAATACTGGGAGCGGAGGAATTGTAATACAATCATCCCACAAAAAGGGTGCTGTGTGTTTCAACTCAATATTATTGAAAATAGGAAATACCAAGGAAGCTATCGCTGATACGAATTCATTTTGATCTGATAAAGTAGGAGGCTAATACAGGCCCGGAAAATCTGACACATTTTTTCCCTTTCCTCATTTTTTTTTTTTTTAAAGGAAGAATGTTTACTTTTCCATTTAGGAGATTTATATGCCTCAGAACTTATTATCGTGCTCAAGAGAGGGTGCAGGGACATGAGGACAACACCTGCTTTCCATCTGGTAGGGAAACAAATGATGCCTAGGCCGCTGTGAATGGAGGCTTTGGAGTCCGGTCCTCCGGGGTTTGAGGTCTGGGGTTGAGTATCATCTTCCTGAGAAGGTTTGGCCAGGACGAGATTAACCATTTCAGGCGGAGTGACTGCCGTGGTCCACGACACATCCCGGCTCTCATGCCAGGCTCTCCGGCGGCTTGGTTGGAAGAAGATGCAGAAGTTCCGGAAGCTGGCTCATCGTGTGATGAGACAGACAACTTCAAAAGGAGGCCCTTTAAACTCAGGCTGGCTCGTGGAGCCAGGAGTCCTTTGATACCTGCCCCCCAAAATTAGAAACGACCCTACAGAAAAGGGTTAAATAAGTGGAGTGCCTTTGAGGCTCCCACATTCTCTTAGACCTTTCTCCATGTTCAAAGGTAACATCACCCTGTCATCTCTTCCCTGCTGTGTTTGTGGCTGGAGCCTTCCTCTCAGTCTCCTTTACAACCAGCAAAGCCTGCCCTCAGGAAGAGTAACGGAGTGTATCTGGTGAGGCTTCCAGTAACACTTATCTCTGCACGTCGTGGAATGGCAATGACAGCATTGCAGTGGGGGCGTATGGGGCCACCCAGCGATGGGCTGTGAGGGAGCTGGGGCCTCCCATCAGGCCTGCCTTCCGTCTCTAGAGCGTGCTGCGTGGGGAGCCCATGCCACCCTGATTCTGTGGGCATGGCAGGAGGAAGACCTGGGTAGCAGAGAGGGTGGGGGACTCCAGGATGTGTCCCACAAGCCCAGCTCCCCGCTTCTTTCAAACTTGCGGCTGTCATGAGTGCTAACGGTGCCCGGCCCCGTGCAAAGGTGCCAGACCTCAACAGGCCACAGCGACTCACGTCGAGGGGCAGAGCGCTTACCGGCCCCCTCCACCCAAGTCCTGTAGCAGCTTCGGGTCATGACACCCAAGCACAGTACTGCAACTACCAGTCCTGCGGGCAACGGAGCATCAGGCTGGGCCAGCAGCTTCAGGGCCCTAGAAGCAAGTCTGAGCTCTAGTTAGATGCAGCCTCGTGCTGCGAACTCTTCACCAGGATGGGGAATGGATTTTGTGCAGAGGCTCCGGAACAAGGATGGGCACGAATGGGAGGGATGGCCTCCAATGGAAATCTGGTCTCAAGCAAAGGAGCACCGTGTGGTCCCTGAAGAGACCCCCCTTTCCTGATGTTTCTTGCATCAAAATCCCTGCTAGTCTCCTCTTTCCGATTCTACAGAAAAAGGAAATTGTCTTGATTATGAAGAACAGGAGTCTCTAGCTGTCCTTGGCAACTCCTGTTAGGATTAGGAAATCTGTCTGTCTCCTAGCTAAATTCTACAGGCTTGGCGGCTGTTAACTCATTTCCCTCACTTCCTTCTCAGTGAATGGAGAGCAGCTGGGAACCATCTTTTGTGTATTTGAGAGTGATGATGAAGTCATGCTTCAAGGGTCCCTTCTCCAAATGGCACGGTCCTAGTTCCTTCCTATCACACCCCTAGCCACATCTTTTGGCTCTCCCTTGACCCCTCTTCAAGCAAACAGTTGTAAAAGAGAAATTTTACAGGTTGCCCCATCCTGATACTTGATGGTCTTTGTATAAACTCTTCGGCCCTCTTACTGCTTAAATGAACGACAGAGATGAATGCACTCTGGCTGTATTTACTCCTTACCCTGAGGCTAAAATGAGATATTGTGAACGTTGAGATAAAGCAAAACCATAAGGTTTCAAAATTAGGCACAAGGTCAAAAAAGAAAGCAGAACTCTTTAATAAGTTCTTAAGTGCCTAAGTCAGTCATCATGCATTTTATTTTTATAAAAGTAATATGTGAAATATATTTTTTTTGAGAGCGAGAGTGCGCACGTACGTGCAGGGGAAGGGCAGAGGGAGAGAGAGAATCTTAAGCAGGCTCTACAGCGGACCTGGGGCTCGACCTCATGACTGTGAGATCATGACCCGAGCCAAAATCAAGAGTCAGACACTTAACTGACTAAGCCACCCAGGTGCTCCAAAGTAATATGTGAAATATCTTAAGTCACACAGCATGAGGCTAACCAGGAAAGATAGCAGTTTGCTTTCCCCACTGCTAATTTTCTGTCCCTAGAGGTAATAGTCTAGCTATTTCTTCTGAAACTTTCCCCCTACGCTTCTCAATGACATGTTCTTTCTGTCAGGTCTTATTTTTTCAGCCTCTTATACTGTCTACTGACTTCTCACTTTGAAAGATGTTTGTTGATTGTTTCTCTTACACAACCTAAACATCTTCCTATTCTCCCCTTCTCAGTGTAATTATATTGAAGTTTTTAGGTTTTTTCCCCAGGTTTACTGAGATATAATTGACAGATGACATTGTGTAAGTTTAAGTTGCATGGTGTATTGGTCTGATACTTATATACAGCAACATAAGTCCCAGCATAGCAGTAGCTAACATCTCTGTTACGTCGTATAATTACATCCTTTATTGTGGTAAAAACATTAAGTTCTACTCTCTTAGCAATTTTCCTTCCTAATTTTTTTCTAACATTTATTTATTTGAGAAAGAAAGAGACAGAGTGCAAGTGGAGGGTGGGGAGCAGAGAGAGATGGAGACACAGAATCTGAAGAAGGCTCCAGGCTCTGAGCTGTCAGCACAGAACCCGACACAGGGCTCGAACTCACAAGCAGTGAGATCACGACCTGAACCGAACTTAACCAACTGAGTGACCCAGGCGCTCCTCTTAGCAATTTTCAAGTGTATGATACAGTCCTGTGAACCATCATCACCATGCTGGACATTAGATCCCTAGAACTTATTCATCCCAACTTGAAGTTTGTGCCCTTTAATCAACATCTGCCCATTTCCCCCAGCTGCACCCCTCTATTAGTCACCACTCTGTTTCCTTGTTTCTACTCTTTTGGCTTTTTAAGATTCTGCATATAAATGAGATCAATATAGTATTTGTCCTTCTCTGACTTATTTCACTTAGCACAATGCTCTCAAGATCCAATATTTTCACAAATGGCAAGATTTTCTTCTTTCTCATGGTTGAATAAAATTCCATTGTGTGTGTGTGTGTGTGTGTGTGTGTGTGTGTGTATGTGTGTGTGTGTTTGTGTATACACATCTTTATCCATTCATCTGCTGTTAACATTTGGGTTGTTTCCGTAGCTTGGCATTGTGAATAATACTGCAATAAACATGGGAGTGCAAATTTCTCTTCGAAATCCTATTTTCATTTCCTTTGGATATATAGCCAGAAGTGGGACTGCAGGATCATATGGTAGGTCTATTTTTAATTTCTGAGGAAACTCCATACTGTTTTTTCCCTAGTGGCTGCACCAATGTACATTCCCACCAACAGTGAACAAGGGCTCCCTTTTCTCCACATCCTTGCCAACACTCGTTATCGATTATCTTTTTGATGACAGCCATTCTAACAGGTGTGAGGTGATATCTCCCTGCGGTTTGGATTTGCATTTCCCTGATGATTAGTGATGCTGAGCACCTTTCCATGTACTTGTCATTTGTATGTCTTCTTTGGAAAGATATCTCAGTTCCTTTGCCCAGTTTTTAACTGAAATTTTTGTTATTATTGAATTATAGGAGTTCTTCATATATTTTAGATATTAAGTTCTTATTTTGAAATATTTGATGTGCAAATAAATTTTCTTCCCATTTCATAGGTTGCCTTTTCATTTTATTTTTTTACTGTGCAGAGCTTTTTTGTTCAACATAGTCTCACTTACTAGTTTTTGCTTTTGTTGCTATGCTTTTGTGTCATATTCAAAAAACATGGCTAAGGCCAATGTCAAGGAGCTTTGTGCCTATGTTTTCTTTAGTAGGAGTTTTAGGGTTATGGTTCTTATGTTTAAGTCTTTAAACTATTTCAAATTAATTTTTTGTGATATACGATAGGGGTGTAATTTCATTGTTCTGTATGTAGTTACCAGTTTTCCCAACACCATTTATTAAAGAGACTATCCTTTTCCCTTTCTGAGCTCTTGATTTTGTTCCACTAATCTATATGTCATTTTTATGCCAGTGCCACACGGTTTTGATTACTATAGCTTTGAAGCATACTTTGAAATGAAGAAGTGTGATGCTTCCAGGTTTGTTCTTCTTTCTCATGACTGCTTTGGCTATTCAGGATCTTTTTTAATACTACACACATTTTAGAAATTTTTTTCTTCCTGTGAAAAATGACATTGGAATTTTGATAGGAAATGCATTGAATCTATATATGGCTTCGGACAGTATGGACATTTTAATAATATGAATTCTTCCAATCCATGAATATGAAATATCTATTTGTGTCTTCTTCAATTTCTTTCATCAAAGTCTTATAGTTTTCAGGATACAGACTGAAATTTATTCCTAAGTATTTTATTGTTCTTGATGCTATTGTGAATGGGATTGTTTTGTTTTTCCAATGTTGTTGTTAGAATACTGAATGAAACACAATCGTTTTATGTAGGTTAATTTTGTGTCTTGCAATTTTACTGAATCCAATGATTAGTTCTAACAGTTTTTTAGTGAAGTTTTTAGGATTTTTCTCTATATAAGATCATATCATCTGTAAACAAAGACGATTTTACTTCTTCCTCTCGCATTTAGATATCTTTTATTTCTTATTCTTGCTCTGGCTAGGACTTCCACTACTATGTTGAATAGGAGTGGTGAGAGTGGGCACTCTTGTTCCTGATCTTAGAGGAAAAATTTTCAACCTTTTACCATTGAATATGTTCTAGTTAATATTTAGTGTTTACATTATCCATATATAAGTAACATTCAAAACTGATCTAAGCAGTATATTCTCTAAAAAAATTATGTATTTATTTTTATCAACTTATACACCAAGTACTGTATTCTGATTATGGTTCCCTTCCTATACAACTTTTGGGTTTTCCTGAAGTTAATAATTATTTCACATTTTTAATTTTGCTTGGTTTTTCATGGGCTTTACTGAATGCTTCACCAAAGTGTAAATTCTTCCTTTGCATGTTCAAATACATCTGGTATTCTCTTAGTTTCTTTCCCCCACCCCCCTCACCCCGGAGACATTCCTCCTGGAGTCCACTGCTCTCCTGCTTCTCCTTAGACTAGGTTTTTTGTTTTGTTTTGTTTTGAGACAGTGCTCATGGGCAAGCAAGCAAGGGAGGGGCAGAGAGAGAGAGAGAGAGAGAGAGAGAGAGAGAGAATATCTCAAGCAGACTCTCTGCCCAGTGCAGAGCCTGATGCAGAGCTCCATCTCACAACCGTGAGATCATGACCTGAGCTGAAATTGAGAGTCACCCAGGCACCCCTAGATGTTTTTTATACCTGCTTCATAGCTACCCTTCTGGGAATTCCCTGTTCTTCTTTATGGTGTTGGAGCCCATTTCCTGAAACTCATATTTTCCTCCCTGTTTTACTTGTCCATTTCAGAGCAGAACACCCTTCCTAAAAAAGGATATGGGGAGTGAAGTATTTTGGGATGTTACAGTCCTGAACATGACTTTATTCTCCTTTATTCTTTATTGACAGTATGAATATGCATAGAATTTGAGATTGGGAAATAATCTCTCCTTGTTTCCTCCATTGTCTTCCTGGTTCAGAGTTGCTGTTGAACATGAGACTCCACTCTAGTTCTTGGTCCTTTGCCTGTTATCTATTTTTCCCTTTAGAAAGTTCTGGGATCTTCCCTTTACTCATGTCCTCCAGCTCTGGGAAATTTTCTTTGATAATTTCCTCCCTTCTTTTTCCTTTGTTCTCTATTTCTGGAACTCTTATTAGTCAGATGTTGGGTCTCCAAAGTGTATCCTCTAACTTTTAATCTCTTCTTTATTTTCCATCTGTTTTGTCTTTTTGCTCTACCTTCTGGAAAAATTCTTTAATTTTGTATTTTAATCATTGAATAGAAAAATTTCACTTTTGCAATCATATTTTTAATTACTAAGAAGTATTTCATTCTTTTTTTCTGGTACTTATTTTATCTGGTATTTATTTTTATTCTGGTACGGTATTTCTTTGTTCTTTCTGAGAATATTATCATTCCTTTTTTTTTGTAGTTTTCTTTCATGCTGCCTGCTCTGTCTTCATTTTCCCTAAATTCCCTTTGTTTTGTTCATTTAGAACTTTTTCTTTTACTAGAGGCTTTCTGTGAATGTTTAATAATCACTGGCTACCAATCCATATTTAAGACTGAGGCTCTAAAGAGAGAATTGGAAGTTCTGTATGAAGGGTGACAGTTGCCTGGTGAGTTTCACTGTCTGGTTCCATCAGGGAATTATTTCATTGGGGGACCCCTACCCCACCACCAGGTTATCTGTAGGCCTTTACTTTGGGTTTGTAATTTCTCCAAAGAAGAATCTTCTAATCTCTTGCGGCAGTGGGGGCGGGGGGGTGATATCAACCTGGCTATCAACATTTTAAGAGCTGAGCCATGGAATGAATGCATGTTGGTGGTGGCAGTGGGGGGGGGTGTCCTCCCTATTCCTCACTAGGAACCCCCCCCTTCACTTATCAGTACTTCACTTCTTTCAGTACACAGCCTTGCCCCCAGCCTCAGCTGTGGCAGATACCCCAAGTCCAGACCCTTTCTGGTTTACCTCTCCAGAGAGCAAAGTTCCTGTCTTCTGCCCGTTTGGAGGAAGGGTCCTGGAGCCTAACTGCTCTTAAAAAAGACCTGTAGCTAACCTTCAGAAGTACATTTCACACTTGAATTCCTGGGCCTCTCTAAGTTTCTGTAGCTCACATCAGCCTGTATCTTAGGCCAGATACAGGCCAGAGACAGGCCTTTTTAGGTTTGTCCAGTCTGCTCAGTTGCTACCCATCCATCCTCTCTTCAGCTTTCACTGTTTGGGTGATGTTTCTTTTCTCTGTCATTTCCTACAGTCCTGGTGTGTTCATGCCTCTGTCATTCTTTCAGGGTTGGGGGGAGGGGAGTTGGAGTAGGAGGAGGGGTTAGGAGACACAGATATATGCTTCACTGGAAGTCCAAACCCAAACCCTAGTTGAAAGTGATTTGGTTTTTGTGTAGATTTAGCCTAAGCAATGGGACTTTTGTTTAATGAGATAGCATGGGATTGGGAGAGCACAGGACAAGAAAGTGGACAGGGAACAAGGCTGAACTGGGGAGTCACAGTGCAGTGGGCTGGCATTCCTCCACCTTGCTCTGCTCTTGCGCATGAGACCCCGACCAAATGGGCATTTTATATTTCTAGCCCAAAGGGGCAGTTGATCCAATTCCTGCGGTGACAGGGTGGCTGGACAGGGTCTTTCAAATTTCACCTGGATCCATGGGGCGCCTGGGAGGCTCAGTTGGTTAAGCGTCCGACTTTGGCTCAGGTCATGATCTCATGGCTTGTGGGTTTGAGCTCTGTGTCAGGCTCTGTGCTGACAGCTCAGAGCCTGGAGCCTGCTTCAGATTCTGTGTCTCCCTCTCTCTCTGCCCCTCCCCCACTCATGCTCTGTTTCTGTCTCAAAAATAAATAAACATAAAAAAAATACAAGTTTCACCTGGATCCCTCCCCATATACAATCCCTCATTGAAAAGCTGGATCCCTCTCTGTTCTTAAGAGGCACTAGTCTCAGTTCAGATCCTGTCCTAAGAGAGATTTTTCGAAGTGGGTTGGGGCAGGGACAGAGAACAAAGTTCAAAGATTTCTATGAAGCATTAGGAAAAGCTAGTTGCTCTGATGTTTTTCTTCTCTCTTCTTCAGGTTTCCCTGTCACTTTCCTTCTCCTGTTACATCTCTGGTACCAGACTCCCTAGGTTCAAGCCCTGTCTCATACACATCATCAAATGACCTTGAGCAAATTTATTTAGCTTCCTTGTGTTTCTTTATCCACTCTCTACTTAGAGCGTAGTCATAAAGATTAAATGAAAAAAATATCTGTAAAGTACTTAAAACAGTACCTGGCAAAAATAAACACTATGTGCTAGATATTAGTACTAAAAAAAAAAAAAAAGAAAGAAAAGAAAAAAAAGAAAAAAAGAAAGAAAGTGATTTGGTTTTGTGATTCTAAGATAACACAGAATCACTGCTGTCAGATAGATGTTACCCGCTGGCCAATGTGGTGACAATGATCTTTGCTCCTGTACTCAAGAGCAAGCAGCACATGCCACCCACCTCCAGGGGCTCAGAGGCCAAGGGCAACAGCCCCTGCGTGTATTCTACAGAGTCTGTACTGATAAAGGCTCCCAAACAGCACCCTTGTATTAAAACCCACGGTAGTGCTTACTGTCGGGAGGTAATTGCTCATTGGGATGAATCATCCCTGGTTGACTTTCCTACTCCCATGAATACTCATGCTTATCTGCTCATTTGGTCTGAAAGATTAGAGGAGGATCAGCCCTATTGGGAGTAAACTTCCTGTTCTCAGTCCAACCCTGTCATTGTCCTGGCCTGCTCTACTTGCCTGTGGTTTTATCTTTGCCCCATGGAGAGTAACACACAAACGAGGTAAAAAGTTCGGGGTGTGTGTGTGTCCTCAATTATTTTGATGAGGTAATGGGGTTAAAATACTTAAATAAGTATCATGGTGAACAAAGAAGTCATTAATTCACTAGTACTTAACTATACAGACACAAACTATATTTTATAGTTATATACAATTTCCTCAGGATTGAAAATTATTTTCTGGGGGCACCTGGGTGGCTTAGTCGGCTAACTGTCTGACTTCTGCCCTGGTCATGATCTAACAGTTCATGAGTTTGAGTCCCGCACAGAGCTCTCTACTATCAGTGCAGAGCCCACTTTGGATCCTCTGTCTCCCTCTCTCTCTGCCCCGGCCCTGCACACATGCACTCCCTTCCTCTCTTTCTCTCAAAAATAAATAAACATTAAAATAAAACAGCTTTCCAAGAAAACATTCTCATTTTACATAGGATAAAATCATGCTCACAGAACTTACTGACATGTGTTCCAAACAGACCAGTAATTTTTTTTAAGTTTGAAGACAATAAGAAGAGATATTTACCAAAGTCAAACTTTCCTTTCAGCAGGTTATGCCCCTGTTTTGCTTCCTTCCGAATTTTCTAGCTTAAGGCAAAAGAGCTTGGAAATGTGACAAATTAAAGGTATACTATTTCTTTTTGCTACCAAATGAGCATCCTGCTCCAATTTTTACCTTAGTTTTTACTCCTGCCAACTGCTTTTAAGACTCCAAAATATCTTTTGTGACACCCAACATGAAGCACAGAGACAAATCAATAGGAGCCACACACTAGACCTACCTGTTGAAATAGCAAGTGACCAGTGCGCCAGCCACGGTCATTTGCTGGCATGCAAGGATGAATTCGCTAGTCCAGATGAGGCCAATCAAATGGTACCACCACATATACTGAATGCCTAAAATAGGCTTGTATTCCACTCTGCCACCTTCAATAACCTGTGCGGCTCCTAAAGTTCAAAACACAAACATGCTTTACACCAATGTTTTCCTAAGCACAGAAGATGATTCAACAGGCCACACTCTCTCATGGCGGGCTGTTGACATTATGTGAAACACAGATGCCAAAGTCAAGTTTAAAGCATCCACCATAGGGGTGTCTGGGTGGCTCAGTTGGTTAAGTGTCCGACTCCGGCTCAGGTCATGATCTCGCGGTTTGTGAGTTCGAGCCCTGTGTTGGGCTCTGTGCTGACAGCTTGGAGCTCTGTGCTGACAGTCCGGAGCCTGGAGCCCGGAGCCCGGAGCCCGGAGCCTGGAGCCTACTTCCGATTCTGTGTCTCCCTCTCTCTCTGCTTATGCTCTGTCTCTCAAAAATGAATAAACATTAAAAGAAAAAAAAATAAAGCATCCACCATAATTGAAGATCTTCGTAGCACAAACTAAAAAATGAGAATACACTTTTAACTTAGGAATAATATGTGTAACAATATTTATAATGACTGAGGGGGTAGGCGATTTGTGAGACATTTGATATGTACTCAATGGTCATTTCACTTTGTAGATATGAAAATGAAGTTTGGAAGAGTCAAGAAACTTTCAGAAACTTTCAGAAAGTCTCACCACTCATGATTAGTGCAATTCGGCTCTAAAACCCATGGTTTTTCTACCACACCACTTGTGACAGAAATAAAGCTTGTTAAATTGGTGGAATCATACAAAGCCATTAAGACTATATTCTAGACCCTTGCTCCACCAAAAATGTAGAGTTCCTAAAAGAGACAAGGTCTTCATTTTTTCAAAGGGATTCACTTCAGGTTTCATTTCAAGGACTAACTCTTCTAGCACATTTATAATATCTATTAGAGGGGCACCTGGGTGGTTCAGTCAGTTAAGCATCTGACTTTGGCTCAGGTCAGGATCTCACAGGTCATGAGTTCGAGTCCTGCATCAGGCTCTGTGCTGACAGCTCAGAACCTGGAGCCTGCTTCGAATTCTGTGTCTCCCCCTCTTTCTGTTCCCCTCTCCCTCCCTTCCTCTCTCCCTCCCTCTCTCTCTCTCTCTCTCTCTCAAAAATAAAAATTAAAAAAATAAAGTATCTATTGGGTTTCAGTGTAAAAATTCTACATTCATATCTCACCTTTATTCTTTCCTGGTTAGCCTGGGGCAAGCTATTTGTCTCTTTAGGGAGACTAAACTTCCTGCTGGTAGTGTGAATGAGATTATGTGGTAAATGTTTAAGATAGGGCCTGGTCCATAGAAATTTCACTCCTTGAGTGGTCATGATTTTATTAAATTTCAGCAACTCAATACTGTTTTAAACCAAGACTAGCATGATAACACCAACAATGCCCTGCCATTCACATGGCCATACCCTGCTTTAGTTGCCCTCATCTAAAGAAGCCCCGGAAGTATGCCCTTGAATTCACTCTGCAATTCAATTCAACTCAGTGTGCATTCAGTAAAGCCAAAGCCCAGCTCTGTGGCTACGTTTGATTTCTAGATGTTCTCCGCCATGTATTTAAAATAAACTATTGTTAAGTAAGAAGACGGGCACTTCAGTCCTTGGCAAAACCTACAACCTGGACAACATTTAAAGATGGTTTCAGATTTTCTTTCTTAGGTATAAGTTGATTTCAGGTTCATAATTCACGTGTCTGGAGACATTCACAGTAGGGTCTCTGCAAAGGAAGCAGGAGAAGATAATCCCTTGGTAGTACAATCTCACTCCACCGACGAAGGCTGGCCTTAGTTCCTTAGGCTCTGTGTTCTGCTGAGCATGAGTCACATTGTGAGAAACAGTGGAGCAGCTTGATTTACAGAGAAGTTACTATTTCATGGCGCACTGAGTTCTTTTGGGCATAGAAGCTTCAGTTATGGCACTGATACATGTTTATGCTTTTCCAAATAGGTGTGCTTCAGGAAAGCATTCCCAATACTAAAGGAAGTGACGCCTCACCACTAACATACATGCTTAGGTAGATGAGGTCGGTGGAGATGCGGAGAATCACTCCAAGGGCTATCAGCAGTGAGCAAGGCCAGCCAACAAGCACACTGTATTTCCTGGGGATAGACTGCAGTTCCACACAAACACGCCGACAATGGCACATGGCTCGAGGGTGGAGAACATTTCCATAGAACAGGAGGTTGCTTTCTTTGACAGATGAAAGGTAAATACAGAGGCTCTGGATGCTAACAGGGGATGGTCTCTCTTCTCAGCTGCCTTGAAGAGCACGTTCATATACATTCGAGCTCGGCACACTCAGGGGCAACAGCAACTGGTGAGTGGCTAACATAAGTCAAGGTTCACGTAAGCCTTCAAATCCTTGGCATTCACCAAAGAAGCAGGACCCGTAAGTTATTCTGGTCACTGCTGTTTTTGAATATCTCTGTCTAAACCATCTTCTGTTTGTTCCTCTGGTTCATTTATATCAAGACGTTTATAGACTTTCCTTTAGGGCAGAGTTTTTCAACTTCTCGACATGCCAACTGACATTTTGGACCCAGTAATCCTTTGTTGTGGGGGTGGGCTGCCCTGCATATTGTAGGGTATTTAGCATTATCCCTGGCCTCAACCCCCTATGTGCCAGGAGCAACCTCCTGCCCCTCCTCTAGTTATAACAACCCAAAATGTCTCCAGACACTGCCAAATGTCACCTGGGGGACAAACCTGTTACTCGAGAACCACAGTTTCAGGCAAACATTTTCTGAAGTATCAGGCGCTCGGGCTTCAGGGTGAAAGCCTAGCAACTAGTGGTTACAGCCTGTGGGTGGGGCAGGCGTGTTTATGAGCACAAGAATGCCCTCTCCTGGATGACAGTGTCAGTGCAGGCAAGAGCCCCTCGTCAAAGGACCAGGCGCGTTGTAGCCAAGGACTGTTAACAACATAGCTACTACGATGTGTAGCTAACACGTGTTTACAGGCACTGAACTTCAGATAGATCTCAAGACATTACGTATCTCAAGGATAATGGTGCAAAGGGCACTGAACTGGGAGAGGACTTGGTCCCACTCGCAGCTGTGATTCATGTGATAAGTAAGCAACCTGGGCCTCTGTTCTCTCATTGTAAAGATAAAGAGGATGGACAAGATGAACCCCAAGGCAGTGGTTATAGGCTGAGGTTTGAGTCACAAAATAGGCTGAGATTCATATCTCTGTACCAACCCCTAACAACTGACCAGCCTCGGGCAGGTGAGGGGATCTTATAACGTCTGTCTCCTCACCGAAGACACTAATACCTACTCCTCACACCCTTGGTGACCCTGTCCAGTCTTGTGGCTCCGAGTGCCATGCATGTAGCTGCTCTGAGCATTAAATGGGTAAGACAGTTGGAAGAGTGAGTTCAAGACAGGTTAGCTGTAACTGAAGTACAGATAGACATAATTCCAGTTCTGGACCTAACACACATTTATTAAGCATCCACTTAAGTATCCAACACTGTATGTCGGAGTTATGCAGACATCAGCCATTAAGGGGGGAACATGAAAGAAGCAAACAGAAAATCAGAAGGAGGATACCATCTGAGTGACTATCAGGAACTCACATGCTGCTTTATTAGTCTATTCATCTCTCCTTCTCCTGGACTGTTCCTAATTTCTCCTTCAGCCTCTAAGGGTTTTTCCCCCCATCATCACCATCTATCAATGATGTTACCTCTGGTTTTTGTGAGAAAATTGAAGCAATCAGAAAACCTCTGCCAGTACCTACCGCTGACATCTACCTGCCATCAGCATAAGCCCATAACCTGACCCCTACTTAATATGATAAACTGTCAGGGATCCTAAGTCTAACCCCTCCTCTGGATATCCCTTCTCAGCTACTGATGATAGCTTTTAGCAATATTCCCCTCTTTCTTCTTTTATCCAAGTATTCTCAACCGAATCATTTTTAACCATTTCTCGTCTTTAACAAAACCTACTCTTGACTCTCCTTCTCCAGCTTCCTTGCCATCTCTCTGTTCCTCTTAATTTTTTTAAAAAAAGTTTATTTATTTTAAAATAATTTCTGCACCCAGCCTGGGGCTCAAACTCACAACCCCGAGATCAAAAGTCGCATGGTCTTCTGACTGAGCCAGTCAGGCACTCCTCTTTTTTTTTTTTTTAAATGTTTATTTTTGAAAGAGAGAGAGAGAGAGAGAGAGGGCAAGGGGGAGAGAGAGAGGGAGACACAGAATCTGAAGCAGGCTCCAAGCTGGCAACACAGAGCCTGACGCAGGGCTCAAACCCACGAACTGCGAGATCATGAACTGAGCTGAAGTCGGATGCTCAATCGACTGAGCTACCCAGGCGCTACTCCTCTGCTCCTCTTTATGGTCAAATTCCTCAAGATTGTCTCTACTTACTCTTTTAAATTCTTCTCCCTCTTTCTCTTAAACCTCCTGCAATCATGAGCCACTCCCGCTCACTTCCCTGAAGTGATTTTGTTTCACCTCTACGTTGCTAAATTCAGTGGCCAGTCCTTGGGTCTTGTCTGACTTGGTAGCAGCATTTGACACATTGGACACCACTCACATATCCCTGAAGCCCTTCACCCAAACTCGAGGACAGCACACTTTCTACCCTCCTGCCCACCAGCTGCTCCCAGCCAGCCTCACTTCTGTATTTCTCCTCGGCTCCGGGACCTTGTACCACTGAAGGTCCCCAGAGTAGAGTCCTTAACTTTCCACTCTTCTCTCTCTGCACTCATTCTACTCTCATGGTTTTAAATATCATTTACATGCTCCCAAATTTCCAAATGTATATCTCTAACTGGGACCTCTCCAGAAACTTCAGGCTCAACCAGCTAACTGCCCACTTGACATCTCTATCTGGCTGCCGAAAAGACATCTCAGTCAACACAATCAAAACTGATGTGATCTCCCCCAAAATGCTTCACTCTGAGTCTTGCCCCATCTCGGTCGATGGCAGTCCCATCCTTCGGTTGTTTAGTGTCGTCTCTAAATCTCTTTCCTTCACACCCCTCCATGAATAAATTGGGAAATCCTTCAGCATAGACACAGAATCCAATATGTCACACCACATCCAGTGTGATGCCAGCATCACCTCCTCCCTAGGTGGCTGCTTTTAAAAAGTAAGTCAGATCATATAACTATTTTGCTTAAAACTGTAATGACTTCCCATCTCAGATTGGAACCAGAGTTCCCATGAAGGCTATAAGCTCTGAGAATGTGACCCCATGCCCTCTCTGACCTCCTCCTGACCCATGCTCTCCTTCAACCACCCCACTCCTGTGGAAGGAGACCGCCTGCTGCACCCCAGGACCCTTGCCTCTTGCTGTTCCCTTTGCCAAGAACACGGTCCCTTCCCTTATACAGTCTCATGGCTCTTCCCCTACCTCCTTCAAATCTTTGCTTACACATCACCTTCTCAATGAGGCCTTCCCCACTCACCAAATTTAAAATTGCACCTCCCCTTAAGCATTTTTCATTCTTCCCCTCTGCTTTAATTTCCCCCATACCACCTAGCAACCTTTAATGTACGATAACATTCACTTACTTATTTTATTTGATGTCTATCCCTCTATCTTCCTCTAGCTTCCAAACTAGAAGGAAAGCTGTATCTTTAGTTTCTATAATAATTTACTCTATTACACAGAGTAAATATTCAATAAATATTTATTGAATGAACTGAATCAACCATCCTCAGTATACCATACATATATATTCAATATATCCTATATCCCTAATATATCCTACTATAGAGATCTGAGACAATTTTCTGAACATCCTCAATATAACCTGGAGGAAATTCATCATGAAGCTAGCCTAAATATTATAAGCGAGCTTTAAAGCATTTTGAAACACTAAGGTGCCACTCATGATCATATACATGGCAGTTTCTCAAGGAAGGCAGTCCAGCTGGTTGGGATAATTTCCCAAAGGAAGCAGGTCCAACTTGGAAGGGCTCGACTTTCTGATACATTCTGTGTACTGGTCTCTTCCAGCACATTGGATCAAGTGTCCCGCTGACATCCCTCCTGCCCGTGTCTCCTACTGGCTCAGCTTCTGCTCTGACAGCATGAAGATTAGGGCAAAGGAGCAGAAAAGTCCACTGACACAGAGCCTATAATTTACCCAGTTCTTCCTGTGTGCATCTCTCATTTAATACAGCACTGATGCAAATCCACCTACTGATTTAGGATACATTTACTGAACTCATTTAGGGGCTACACACTGAATAAGAGACACAGAAAAAGACCTGGCCCCCACCCTCAGGATGTCCATTCTTTAGTCAGATGGTAACATTGAGTCATTATCTTGCGTTATTGTTCTTCATAGACTTCTCACCATCTGACATATATTTACTTATCTATTCCCTCTTTATCCCACTCACTAGCACCTCTGTCTTGCTCATGGCTGCACCTCCAGTTCCTAGGCTTGCAGAAGTAGGCATGTAATGAATAGCCACTAAAAGAATGAAAAATATAAAAAATGCAAGGAAAATGAAGAAGCATTATTAAGTATGCCTGGGGAATTTATAGATTTTCTACGAAATATAATGCTTAAAACAATTCTTGGAGAATGACTAGCTTTCCAAGTCGTTTTGGGTAGAAAGTTAGCAGCAAGTTGGGAAGAGGAGATGTTTTCAGATGAAGGTCACAGCAGGTGCAAAGGCACGAAGATGTTCATGGAGACTGTTTCCCTTTGCACCTTCCCAAAGGGACTATAAACTTCCAAAAAGCCGGACCTGTTTCAAATCTCTCTTGGGCAATTCCCTCCACCTGTTCCTAGGATGGGTCTGGGCTGCTAGGAGGCTTTTGCAAACTAATGTCAATTATTCTCTAGATCTCTCATAACTTAAGAAGACAATTTTCTTTTAAGCTGTGCTCTCAAATATGCCAGGCAAAGCAGAGAATAAAGCTGAAGCTAGTACCATGTACTCTTTAGTGAACAGTAATTCCCAATATAAGGAACATATACGGGCCTTTATTTGCAAAGCAAAGCTCTGGCCCCATCGCAGCCTCCTCACATCCCTGTGAAGCAACCCGGAGAAAGCATCATTTTTTCCATTGCAAAAATGGGAAAAGGGAAGCACAGAGGATTAACATACCAGGAAAACCAGAGCCAGCCTAGATCCTAGGTCCCTTGATGGGAAACCCTTTGTCCGATCCTACTGCCTCCTTTCCAAGCGCGGCCCTTGGCCTATCCGAGCATGCTGAATCCATCCCTGTGATCACCTAACTGCAGCAGGTGAGAAAGTGCAGGCCCAACATGGGCCTCTTGCACTGTTGACCCTGGGGCTACCAGACCACCTTAATGACAACAATGACAACAGGGCGTAATGAGACCACGTGGGCTCCTCCTAGCTGCACCTGCTGGGTTCCCAAGGTTATCAGTTTTCACTTTTTTCCACTGGATTTTAGTAGTCATTGTCACATTGTCGGTAACAGACAAGTCCCGAAGGGCTAGTATGTGTCGTTGTTGGAGGGCCTTGATGTGCTCTGCTGAAAGCACCCCCAAATAAAGCCAGAATTTGTCGACTAGCTCAGAGGCTGATTTACAGTCACTGGAGATTTACAGTCATCTGGACAAAACCAATCCAAATTCACTTTTTCTGTATTTTTTTTCTTTTTCACACATTAAAATATTAGTTCATTCAACCATCTGCCATGATAAAAAAAAAACCTCACAGTTCTTACCCACTGTGGACACCGCCACAGCACTGGAGAACTGAAGGATTCGATAACTGCCTGAGGGGACGTGAAGGGAGCCCGGCAGGCGCTGCGTGGCCATCTCTGACCACCCACATCACCCGGCTTCTTTTCCCAAGCTCCTAGGGCAGCCTCCATCCTCCCTCAAGTGTGGCTGGGCATCTCCTGAAGGTCAAAATGACATGAGGCAAAGAAATGACCTGCTCAGAGCCAGCGTGGTGGCTTGGCACGGAGTGAAAAGGCCCCTGAAAACAAAGGAGCTCTGTGCATCTGGTCAGCCCACAGGTGAATGGAAATGAGGGTCAGGTGACAGCAGTCTTGGTTTTTTTTATGATGCCTGAGCCCAGGTGGGAGGGAAGGCTGCAGCTCTGTGTGACGCCTTCTCTCCTGCAAAGGGGAAGATCAGTGAGCTTGCCTGCCTCCGTCAGGCCCCAGGAACGCAACTTTTCCCTCCCTTCTGCTCCTCACCCTCTGGCCTGGTTCCCTCCTCCACTGACAGAGAATGGCCGCACTTTAGTACACGGCCTCTAAGGCGCTCCTTCGGCCCCATGGAATCACCTACTTGTACCCCTGCCTCTCCTGCTCTCAGTCCTGGGCAGAGCTACTTTGTGTCCCCTAATCCCTGGGCCCAATGGGGAGCAGAAGGGGCACCACGCTGGGAGCTCACTCCCAAGGCAGCCCGGGGCTCGTTCCTCTCCAGCTGCACCCCAACTCCCAGGACTGGCTCTCTCCTTGTCTTCTCCTGGTATTTGCCTGTGACCCCTGTCAGATCTCCTTTGGCTTCTTTCTGCATTTTTTGGTCTGGCAATTTCTGGCCCATCCTCCGAGAAGCCCTTCCTGACTCCCAAAGTGGGTTAGAGGCTCGTTCCCCTGCTCTCGGAGCTCCCCAAATGTCTCCTAGTGTGACATTCATCAACTTTCACCATGAGCTCATGTCTAATTGTCAGCTCGACTCTAAGTGCTGTGAGGAGAGCCCTTGCCCAAGGCCTCGGCCCGTGACGCTCCCCTAACACTTAAGAATTAAAGCAAGAACAAATGAACATGCCCTGCTCCAAAGTACTGTGGGATAACATGGGGACACTCTCCATCAGCCACGCTCACAGCCAACAAGGAACGGTGGGGTGGGTGGCTGTGCCCTAGAGGCTGGAGGAGGAACGAAGTTCCTTCCCTGGTCCTGAGCCATATTTCCCATGACCTCACCCTTTCTCCGGTGATTCTTTAGGGCAAGGGTTCACGTACCACAGTCCACCACCCAGTGTGTCACCCCCTGCCACCTCCTGCTACCCTTCACTCCTGGCCCAAGCTGGCTTCGACCTCTGGCTCTGCCATGCTTTCCTGTAACCACAGACCCCAAGCACACCATTATGGGCACAGGCCACATCCGCCAGCCAGCTGCTGTGGTCACAATACTGCTTTGACTTGACAAAAAACTGAGGAGGCCCATTCCGTGTCCCAGCCACGGGAAGTGTGAGACGGTGGAGAGAGCAAGGGTCCCGTGCTAGGGCTCTGGGGCCAGAGAATGTCTCGCACTTTCTAGCTGTGTGACCTCCGTCAATTCCCTTGTCTGTAACTGGAGCCTAACAGCACATATGACAAAGCAGGGCTGCAATGCTTAACACAGGACATAAGAAAGCTCCTAATACCCAGCTGGGAATTTGGGCACTTGCCAACAAATGCGTGTTTTCCTGCACGTACCAAGGCTGCTGCCCTCCTTTCTGACTAGGACTGAGATGACCTCAAGTGGGCAAACTGGAATTGTTCGGTGTTGCCCTTAGCTGAGACTTCCAGCTGCCCCACAATATCTGTTCGTCCCTCTTCCTTGGCAACGGAACCTCGAATTTTTGCCCAATGCATGGCCACCCGCAATGACACTGCACCTCCTGTCCCTCCCCTGCAAGTAGGTGCTGCCAGGTAACTAGGTTGTGGTTGAGGGGGGTGGAAGTGTGGTCCTGACTTCAGGGAGGGATGAGGAGGGCATGCTCACCTTCCTCCCCACCACCTTCCTAATGGCCAGAATAAGACGTGGTTGGAGCCCAAGTGTCCATTTCAGCTACTAGATGGAAGCAAGTGGTAGAGGACGTTAGGCACAAGGTGCTGAAATGAAGTGGAAGAAAGATAGCACCCAGGTCCTTGACCCCTACAGGACCATGCTGGTGTGGGGCCGCCTCCTTGAGGACTTCCTTTACGTGAGAGAGAAATTACCTTGTATCTTATTTAAGCCACTGTTTTTTGTTTTTTTTTTTTTTTTAAGTCTTCTGTTACTCCCAACCTCAGCCTGATTGATTACAGTCCTGTGTCTGGTTAACCAAGGATTCTTCAGGGACCATCATTCTGCGTTCACTGCAGGTCTTCAGAGAGCTTCCAGAGAATAGCGGAAGAGGCTGCTCCTACAGCGTCTCTGAGGCTGGAGGTGTGGGCTGTGACAGTCTCGAGGCGATCTCCAATGAGCCAGTTTGCTCCGGAGGAGAGAGAAGAGACCCCGGTTTCCTAAGAATCTATGACACAGCAGTTCTGACATATTCGACTAGAGCCGATAGGGGACCAAATAAACTTGATGCAATAGTCAGGAATTACATTCACTGTGGCTCTTATCTGTCTGGTGACAGTCTCAGAAAGCAACTTACTCTTCCATACTCCCATCACGGTGTGAATGTGGGCCTTATCCAAACCAAACATGGGAGTTAGAGAAGATCCAGAACAGGGCTGCTCGAGGTGTGCCTGTGAGACCAGTTGCGTGTCCTCGCACTGTTTGTGATGAGCCCACAGTGACATGCTGAGCCAGAGCCAGAACACAGACCTACCACTTGACTAAGCCCGTCGTTTCCTTCTGGTGACTTCTCTTCCCCCGCAGCAAGACTTTCTCCACGAAGGAGTGAGTGATACATATTCTGACAAAGCTTGTTACCTCATTTCAGACAGTACTTTACACAGCATGTCTTTGCTCTGTTACGGGGCTTCAGAAGTATACAGCTTGCCCTGCCTCAAACCAACTGAATCAGCACCTCTGAGGACGGGGCCCAGGCAACTGTATTTTAATAAAGCACCTTAGATGATTCTGAGGGATGCCTCTGGCAGAAAGCCACTGTACATACAGATGTAATAGGAAGGTGGAGAATTCAGTCCTGTCTTCTCAGAACCTAAGCAATGTGAACTTCCACGTGCACTGGCTTTAAACATGCTGGCTCCGCTGAGCACACCAGACTTTTAATAGGGCCTTTCCTGGGCTCTTCTAGATGGCCCGATTTGAGAAGAGCTGGCAGATTACCTCGGATAAAATTAAATCCAGAGACATTTGATAGTATTCTCTCTATAATTTTTTTTTTCCGTTTATTTTTTTGAGAGAGAAAGCGTAAGTGGGGGAGAGACAGAGAGAGAGGGACAGAGGGACCAAAGCAGGCTCTGTGCTGACAGGCTGACAGCAGCGAGCCTAATCATGGGGCTCGAACTCACAAACTGTGAGATCATGACCTGCCTGAACTAAAATTGGATACTCAACAAACTGAGCCACCCAGGTGCCCCGCTAATACTTTTTCTAGAGGTTTTTGTTCATATTGTAGTTTTTTTGAAAGCTCTTTCAGTCCTTACTGAATTTACTCTTTCAAGAAATAAACTCAGCTTCTTTAAAGCTGGTATAAAAGAGGAAAGGATGTTCCTGCTTCCCCCCATGACAGGGCCCCTGGAACCATCACTGTTGTCATCAGACACCTCCAGTTCCACAGGAGGCTTGGTCCCTACAAAAGCTGGCCAATGGTTCCAAAATGGCGTGGTCTTCCACACACAACTCAAAGGCGATGGAACTTACCTGCAGTTCCCAGGCTCAGCAGCACGGCCACCCAGAGGACCCAGAAGAAAATGAGGACGCCAAAAGTCCACAGTGGTTGGAACAGCAGGAATGGAGAGTTGCTGATGGCTTTATTTATGACTTGGAAAAGTTCAACTGTCAATGATATTCTCTTTCTGAGGACAAAAATCAAGCTGAGCAGAACTGCCTGGTGGAAAAGGGGTTAGAATAAATTACTGAAAATAATGAAGAACCGAGAAGGGCTTAAAGCAAACCTTCGTATTTTACTGACACATCAGCAAAGAGCTCCTTTAAGATAGCTACTCACACTTGTATTCTAATTGAACAGAGAATTTTTCACATCCTAATTGGATGTCTATGATGTGCTGCCCCCTCTGCTAGATCCTGCAACTATCACCGTGAACGAGACACAGTGCCTGTCAGAGAACAAGAGAAAATGTGAAGAAAGTCCTCTAGGGTCAGAGAACTGTCTTCTATCTCTCACTTCCTCCCCACAATACTCAGAGAAGGCTCAAAGACTGCAAAAGGCAAGGAATGTAAGGATGAGGGGAAAGGACAGTGATTATGCCTCAAAGCAACCTTCTGTGCCTTCTTCTCTGCTGGTTTTGGCCTCCCTCCATATAAATTTCTTACTAAAGAAAGAAACCCCCCCCCCCCCCCCGCCCCCATCCCGGCCCAGCCACTGCCATCCCCTCATGCTCTTCACACGCAAGCTTCTGCACTGACTGGTCTCTGTGTGCTGTCCGTACTTCCACACCCTAGCCTAGAGCTGGCATGGGAGGCTCTGCCCATTCCTCTTGCCTTACCACGTTCTCTTCCCTTGACTTCTGTGACTGCTCTTTCTTTTGGCTCTCCTCCTAACTCTTCAGTTTTTGTTTCTAGAGTCTTTGGGGACCATCTCCTATTCCTTTGTGGTCTTAGCATCCTTCCTAGAGGCTGATAACCATCAAATAAGAACCTCTTTCTAGGTGCTAGATGAGTAAGCACATCACTTACTGGCCAGGCCGTGGACGTCATATGGTGTCTTCAAATTTGACTCATCCTGGACCAAATGCATTATCTTCATAGAAGAGTCTCCTCTTTCTCCTATATTTCCTATCCCAGTGGCCCTAATTTTTCTGGACTCTCCAAGAATAAGACTGGTTCCCCTCTTGTGTGCTTCCATATTATCCCAAACTTACCAATTGGAGCACTCAGCATTTCTACTGCAAATGTTTACTTATCTGACTTTTCTGTTGGATTAAGCTCCCTGAAAGCACAGCTGTCTCTTACTGTCAAGAACTGGCCCAGGGTACGGTCCTATCCCTATCTCCCGCGTTCAGTTTCCTAACAGATCTCTCAGTCTAACCTCCCCTCTCTTCCCACAGTTGATCAATTATCTCAGGTCTTATCAGTTATCTGCACCCAAATAACCTCTTCCTTAGCCTCTGTCTTTAATTCTGCTGATCCCCAACCCCTGCCCCTTTCCCTCCTCTAACCCACAGCTAAAGGGATCTTTGTATAGTGTAGAGTCAATGATGTCATCTACCCAGTTCAAAATCCCTCCATCGTTCCCCCCTTGCTTCTGGATAAAGATCAAGGTCATTAATCATCACAGATCAGGAACCTATTGGCATGGCCGCTCCCCTGTACCTGCCTCGCAGGCTTCTGCCAGGGGAACCTCTGCAGGTCGTGTCCATGTGACCCCACCTGGGCCATTCCTTTAGCCTAAGATACCCTTTCTCCCCCAGCTGTGCAGGGGGCATTCCTGGCCCAAAAGATCTTACAGTCCAGTGGGAGAAAGTTGAAAGAAGGCGGGATAAACTAAATGGAAGCAGAGCCTCCCGACCCAGCCTCGGGGTGGCCAGAGGGGCCAGGGAAGATGTCTGGATGCCTGTAAGTTGTAAAGCCTAAGCAGGAATTTCCGACTCTGCATTCTCAATGCCAACCACCATCGACAAAAAAGAGGAACCTTTGTTTTTTGTTTTACTTAAAATTTTCGTGAAGCAAAATGATATGATCTTTAGGCAAGTAAACTTGGCTTCTAGCTCCTGAGTTGAAAGCTAACATATGCATATTTAAATGCATGTGTGTTTTACGAATTATATATATGCATAAAATACTCCTCTCACACTCTAGGTACACTGTAAGGATGCTCATTAGAAGTCTAGGGTCAACTCTCAGCAGGGATCAGCATGACCTACCGGGGATGGTGCCAGGGCTGTAGGCCAGGCTGGGCTGAGAGCAGCAGGGCTGTCTTGCCATGGGGGCCACATCTTGGCTTCACTCTTCTGGGCTCTAAGCTGCAGGGAGTTGCCCTTCAGCCTGTGCTCTAGGCTGATGCCCTGAGGTGTGCATTTAATGCCGGTCACCCTCTTTTCTTCACTGCTCCTAGCCCTGATAGTAAACCTATTGAAATAATATTCATAGGCAGCCCCCATCTTCCCCGAACCATGTTTTCAAGTTGATTTGTGAGGCAGCTTCTGGGAACTCAGGAGACAGGAACACATCCCAGCCAAGTGTCCTGGTAGCAGACAAGGGTCTCCCCGGGAAACCTTCACTAGATGAGACTCTCAGGGTCTCTGCTGGGTTCCAACATTATAGGGACGGGGTGGAGGGGAGAAGTGAGATGGGGCTCCGATATGAGCAAGAAGGGTGAGGGTTGAAGGAGGTGACCTTTCTTCTGCTTCTATTCCCCTCTTGCTAATGTTTGTTTTCCTCTTTTGTTTCTCTGGAAAAGTGAGGGTAAGGAAGGTGGAGTAAGGGAGAAGTCGGGGCAGCTGTTAACTCCTCTTTCCACTGGAGACAGGGAGTGGTACCTGACTAGGGGACACAGTCTGTTGTTCTCTCCCTGTCCCCCTTCCCTCATCTTGTGCAGGGGTCTGGTGGGGGGCGGGGAGCAGGTGGAAAATGGCTTTCTCTCACCCCAGAGTTAGCCCAGCTTCCTATCCCTGGGTCTCCAGTCAGGGAGCATCAGGGCTGGCTCTCTGTGGGAACACCGAGCTTCTGTGGCAGATGCTCCCTAGGGAGGAGGGAAGTCCATGGCCCCGGGGGGAAACTTGCAGGAATATTCCCATTCGACAGACGAGGAGAGCCAGGCCTAAGGCCAAGCCATTTCTGTGAGATGACACAATGGGTAATGGGCCATGGGCTGGGACATCTGCCTCAGACCACAGGGGCCGGAATCTTCCCCTGTGCGCCATGTCAGGATGTTGCTTGCCCTGCGATTCATCTAGTCACGGGGCAGGTGTTATTTGTGTATTGTATCTTGCTAGCTCTGTTGCCTAGTGCAGGGCCCAGGGTGTGACAGGGACTCAGTACACGGCAATGAACAACTTAGGGCTCTTGTGAGGACACAACCACCCAGCAGCCAGCACTTGGTGGGAACTCAGTAAGTAGCCATGACAGGTGTGCCAAATGAACAGTGTGTGAGCTGTGGTTTGTTTCTACCCTCTATGCCAGCCCCTGAACAGTCCTCATAGACACTGGTGAAGACAGCCACTCTGCCTTCACAGCCTCCCCTCTCACTAACCTTACCAGCAGTGAAGAGAATTCCCCCCTGACCCGGGTGTCTGGTGGCCATTAATGGTTCAGCGTGTGGAGACAAAGGAAGCCCTGGGGAGGGCTAAGGGAGAAGGTGGGCTCTCCTCTCAGCTTAGAGCCTTGCTCCCCACCCCCTCCTCCATGCCCAACAGCTCAGCAGCACAGGAGGTCCTTTTTCCTCTGGCCTCCTTTTCAGGTCCTGGAGCAGCTATGGGCCTGGTCCCTGCCTGAGGCGGGACAAATCAGAAGCTCTACTTAATCACACACTTGCTCCCTGAGATGCAGTTTATGTGAAGAACACAAACCTGAAAGCTCACTAGAAAGGAGAAAACGTGAAGACCACCAAATAGGGGAACTGAAGGACTTCCTCAGGAGAGAGCTGCGTCATGAGAAAGCCTGCATTTGCTGGAAGAATCGAAAGGCTTGTGGAAACCCTAGCCGTTGCTCATCTGCAAAATGGTTAGCAAGCAAGGCACTGGCAGGGATGGCCGTGGTTGCCTAAAATCAACTCCACAGTCCCTCCAGGGCCTTGTGATTCTAGCCCTTTTAATGCCACCTGGTGAGTGACCTCAGTGATTTTCAATGGCCAGCCTCTCCCCGCGACAACCAGTATCTGACACCTCCATACCCTGAGTGTGCCTGTTTTCAACTAGGGAGCTCACAGAGGCGGCCGCAGCTTCTCTGGAAACCAAAATCAGCCTGGGGCCAGCAGGTTCGGAAATAAAGGGCTCTCTGTGTTCAAGGGCAGGGGAGCTGTCACACCCGGGAGAGAGCAGAGCATCCATTGGCTGGAAGGGGGAGTCTGCTCACAAACAGGAAACAGGAACTGTCTTAAGTCTGGCCCCCTCCGGTGTCCACCTTATGGCCACATGGGGGTAAAAATGCTTCTACTGCATTCAAGAAAAATGCAACAGCACAGGTAGCAAATTAGCCTCTGCGAGATGGCAGAAATGACTTGGAAAGAAGGTAAGACCTTCTTGTTCCCTATTTTTTGAAGGTTTTGATTTATTCCTATGTAGGTATTGCAAGTAAGAGAGAAAGCCCTAAACATGTATGTGCATTCACCAGACTATTATGTATGTATACTCTGAGATTTAAAAAAAAACAACAACAACGAAACCAAATTTTAGTTGTTCTTTGGTTAAAATCCAATTATTTGGATTTCAGAGTTCTGGCGGGCTCCTTGACCTCCTCCTGGAAGGGCGTTTCTTACCGTGATTACTGTAGATACAAGAGCAAATCCCAGCAAACACTTCATATTTTCCCTTTCTGTGTCCAATTCTGTGCTGAGGTCATGGGTATAGTCATAGTACAGCCACCATAAGACACCACAGACAACTAGAAAGCAAAACACCAGGGGACTCAGCACACATGCACGGGGTAAGCGCCCCCACCCCCAGCACACGGACCACACACCGGGTGGCCCAGTTCGGGCAGTGGGTCCCACGGACCTGGGGCCTGATGTGCAACAACCGACCCTCTGAAGGAGCAGGGCAGGGCCAGGGTGGCCTCCCCAAGGACCGCTCCGACCCCCAGTGGCTGCTTGTCCTTGGGAGGCACGGGGAGGTGATTCTAGAACACAGGGGCACGCTGTTCGCCCAGCCTACAGACTGCACATGGGTGAGAGCAGGGAGGAAAGTGCACGGATGGGACGGTGAGGGACCAACATTAGAGTTCAAAGGCTAGAACTGCCCAGCGAGCTGCACCAGGGACAACTCCTGTGGGAACTGGGAGGTCAGCTTGGTGGTCACAAGACCAGGCAGATACTCTGATATCGCAAACACTCTGGGTTTAAGCACTACATGCCACCACAGGGACCACGGGAAAGTCACATTAGTCTTTACTTGTCCTGGGTGGGCAAGTGTCCATCACGAGCTGCCGTGCCCGTCCTCCGGCATGGCATGTGGTGCACCTGTGAGGCATGGGGCTCTAAGTTGGGGAGGGCAGATGAAGGGGGATGAAACTCTACAGTCACACCGATTATGAAAAGTTAAAACGTCCCATGCCAGTTGGTAAATAGCTGCTGCCTTGAACTCCCTGTGTATACCCCTACCTCTCAGACCCCCTTTCCTGATAACTCCTGGATAGACCCACATTCCAGCCACAAAACGGGAACCAGAAGGTACAGGTGAGGCTCTTCGGGACCCTGCCCTAGGTCAGGGCCAGAGTCTTTTGAGACTGGTGGGAGCCTGTGCCTGACAATTGAGGGGACCCACGTATCAGTGGTTGATGCAAAAGTTCAGAAGACATTCTTTAAAAGGCTTCCACAAGAATTGGAGTCATCTGTTAACGGTATGGTCACCAGGATCGCTCTGGATGGGCAGGCCCATCTAAGCAGCAGCAGAGTGAAGCAGAGACAACAGTCTGGCATCCAATTTGCTAATATCTGTGATGCAAACAACTCCCTTTGTCCTCTCTGGGCCTGAGTTTTCTCATCTGTGAAGTTTATATTGGATGAGAGACTCTCTGAGGCCCATGTAACTCAAAAAACCAACTTGTAAATTCCATACTTAATGGAAAGGCTTTTTATTTGATCAAAAAGAAATTAATCAAGTAGAAATACTTACACAGCAGTCCCAGAATAATCAGTGCAATGAAAATGTGAACCAGAAGGGTGGTGATGAACCGGAAGGTGAACATCATGGCCAAAGACAAGGCTGAAAAATTAAGCAAAACATATGAACCCCAACAGCAACCAAGGCATGAGGGTAATGATGGCAGGGCATTAATGACTCCCAGAGGAGGGAAAACTGAGGATTTCCTTCCATCGAAATATCTTAAACTTCTACTAAACAAAAATAACAAGACACACACAGGGTACTCTCTGAAACATACACAAGTTCAGTCTGCTATAGTAAGCCAGTTTCTGAAATTGTAGCAATTCTTCTTTTATTAAAAAAAAGTATGTTTAAAAACATTTTTTTACATTTATCTAGTTTTGAGAGACAGAGTGAGAGCGAGGGAGGGTCAAAGAGAGGAGACACAGAATCTGAAGCAGGCTCCAGGCTCTGAGTAAGCATTCAGCACGGAGCCAGACGTGGGGCTCAAACCCACAAACTGTGAGATCATGAACTGAGCCGAAGTTAGATGCTCAACCGACTGAGCCACCCAGCTTCCCCCCAAAAAATGTTTTTTTAAATCAGGTCTTATTCCCAAATACCCAAAATGTTTTTTTAAGTCCAAATAAACTATTAATTTTTTTTAACCACATTTAACTCTTTTGACTTCTTACTGGACTTATGTAAAGTTTTAACTTTAAATGTTCTCAGGTATTCTTACTAAATATGAAATATTAATGCCTTTAGAAATGAAAATTTTAAGGTTCCAATTATATGGAAAGCTGTATATATATAAAAATCTTCATATTTTCCAGTATTTGGGGTTGTAAGCTTGTAAATTTAAGTATTTCAGTGAATTTATATATAATTTTACATTTTTCCTAAACAAGAAATCAGGATTACTTGGGGGCACCTGGGTGACTCAGTCGGTTAAGCGTCTGACTTTGGCCCAGGTCATGATCTCGCAGTTTGTGAGTTTGAGCCCCACATCAGGCTCTGTGCTGATAGCTCAGACCCTGTAGCCTGCTTCGGATATGTGTGTCCCTCTCTCTCTGCCCCTCGACCACTCATGCTCTGTCTTTCTCAAAAATAAATAAACATTAAAAAAAAAGAAATCAGGGTTACATGTAGACACTTTGGTGTAGTGGTTAAGAATGTGGGTTTGGGGATCAGATACATCTGGGTTGAGTCTCAGCTCTGCCACCTGCTCTACTCACTGCCTGACTTTGGCCAAGTCACTTATCTCTCTAAGCCTCAGTTTCCCCTTCTACAAATGTTGACAGGATTCTGACAAGGATTTGATGAGTTAAGGGTAAGCACAATGCCTGGCACATCTGGGTCCTAAGAAGTCTGGAAGTTACATAATGGTAATGAGTTAAGCATCCCCAAGTATTCAGGAATTAGTAACATTTTGGTAATGAAATCATGGAAAATTTGATTTGTAAACTGGCAAAATCATGGCCGATCAAAGAATTCCTTTCAACAAAAAGGCTGGGAAGCAGCCAATGGAGAAGGGGTAGAGAGTAGGCCATTACTACTGCCCAAAACAGCAGAATGTATTAACTTGTTCAAAGAGAAAGCCAGCTCTTAAAGGGGTTCATAAAGTTGAAATGGGATGTTAAAGGGTCAAGGGCAGCTGCTTCCAGAAATGCCCAGAAGAGGCATGTCCTAGCTTGAGGCCTTGGCCTGCCTACAACGCAAATCAGGCGGTTGGCTACCTCAGGCCACTGCCTTCTGATGCTATTTAACATGAACGCACATGCCTCCTTCCCTTGCTCGCCATGTGGCCTTCTAATCTGGCTTGTCAGTGGGGAGAGGGCATTCTGGCCGGAAGACATACCTTTCTGGCCCCCATGACAGCTGGACTTTTGATGGCCAGTTAGCAAACTGGCAATCTGCTCTGCACATCTATTCTTGTGCAGAGCTGAGGACCAGGCATTGGAACGTGGCCGCTATGCTAAGACAACCCATACTCGGTGAGGCCTCTTGGCAGAGAGCCAGCTTGTGTTTCCCTAATTTTATTATCCCTTCTTCCACTTGAACCCGAAACACTGAAAATATTTATAAAGAAAATATGTGAAGTTTTATCTTTAAGAGGCTAATTTTCATTGCACAACATTCACAAGTGCTAGAAACTTCGGCATAGTCACTGAAAGAAAAGCAATTTAAAATTACCTAATGCGAAGATACAAAGACCAAGGATCGTGCTTCTTCCGGACATTATTCCACTTAGTATTTGATGGAGGGTGTCAACATCATTTATCAACATGGATGCAAATAAGGAATAGCACTCAGGTGTTTGAGGGATGCATCTGTTAAACAAGGGGAAAGACTTGCTAGAAAGAAAAGAAATGGCAAAGATGTTTATTTAATTAGTTAACTTAAAAAAACATGTTTATTTAAAATTTCAACAACCAAAAAAGCATAAGATCTGCAGTAATAAAAAGAAGATTAGCATCCTGTTTGGCAGAGTACACTTTAGAAAGCCAGGCAAGGGGCGCCACGGTGGCTCAGTTGGCTAAGCATCTGGACTCTTGATTTCAACTCAGGTCATGATCTTATAGCTCGTAGGATTGAGCCCCCTATCAGGCTCTGCACTGTTAGTGCCTGCTTAGAATGATCTCTGTGCCCCTCCCGTGCTTGCTTGCTCGCTCGCTCACTCTCTCTCTCCCTCCCTCAAAATAAATAAATAAACATTAAAAAGAAAGAAAGAAAGAAATCCAGGCAACTATGCTCTGCTATAGTAATTACCCAGTAATCTGGGTGGGGAATGATGATAGGGACCCAGAGAAACCGGAAATCTACACTTGGAGAGTGACATTTCTGACTCTCCTGTCTTGGCCCTTTTTGGATACAAACTACCAACTACAACACAAGAATGGCATTTAAGGAGCTGGCAGAGATAAGGGCTGGTTTAACCGGAAGCTGGGTCAATGAAACCACCAGTTTTGTTCTGTCCTTTTTAAGGAGGTGCATAAGGCTTGAGAGGCTATGTATGAACAGAGTGGGTAGTTAGTGAGTGATGAATGTATGAATAAAGCTGTGGCTGGTAACTCCCTTGGGTAGATTTAAAAAAAAAAAGCTGATCTTTTTGGGGTCCCTTCCTGAAATGTAAAAATGCTCAGGGAAATCCATTCTAATGACTCTTAAAAAAACTTTTTTCTAATGTTTATTTATTTTTGAGAGAGAGAGACAGAACGTGAGCAGGGGAGAGGCAGAGACAGAGGGAGACACAGAATCCAAAGCAGGCTCCAGGCTCTGAGCTGTCAGCACAGAGCCCAACATGGGGCTTGAACTCATGAATCATGAGATCATGACCTGAGCTGAAGTTGGACACATAACTGACTGAGGTACGCAATGGTGGAAATAATCCCAACCCAAGAAGCACCAAATTATCAGACACATTGCTAAAAACCAAGCATTTTTTGAAATGTGTGAAGATGAAACAAGGGAGAACCCAAATGCAAACAATAATATATTATCATGAAGAAAAAAATGGCTTCTTGTGGCGCCTGGGTCGATCAGTTAAGTGTCCGACTTCAGCTCAGGTCATGATCTCACGGTCAGTGAGTTTGAGCTGCGCATCAGGCTCTGTGCTGACAGCTCAGAGACTGGAGCTTGCTTCAGATTCTGTGTCTCCCTCTCTCTCTGCTCTTCCCCTACTCATGCTCTGTCTCTGTCTCTCAAAAATGAATAAACATTAAAAAAAATTAAAGAAAAAATGGCTTCTGAACTTTCAATGAACACAACATAGAACACATGAAAGAATCTTTCTCAGGAAGCCACAACATTACAGAAATAGTTCCTGACTCCCTGAATGGGGATTCAAGAGAAGAGTAAAACAACTAAAGAGTTTTTCCCTAGTTAAAAAATTTGAAGGTGTAATACAGTCACATGGCTTAAATTCCAGAAGGTACAATAGAACAAATTGTGAGAAATGGCTGTCTTTTCTGAGGAAAAATATACTTCACAGGCAACCACTGTTTTGGTTTATCTAGTATATCTTCTTTTTTTTTCTCTTTTTTTAAAGTAAACTCTTCACCTAATGTGGGGCTCAAACTCAAAACCCCAAGATCAAGAGTTGCATGCTCTGCTGACAGAGCCAGCCAGGTGTCCCTCTATAAATGATTCTAGAGACTTTTTAAAACATATGTGAATGTAACAGGAAATTAAACGAAAGTTTGCAGCTGAAGCTCAAAGATAATAAAAATTATACTCCAAAACGAGACGCTAGACTCCACTATGCTGGGCTTGCCAAAAACAGTGTTTAGAAAACTCGGTGGCTTGTCCTTACTGCCCCTATGTTCCACCGAGAGTGTAAAAGGGTTGAGAGGTGAAGATTTGAAGAACATTTAGAAAATAAACTTCCAATTTTGGAATAATTTTCGAGTTACAGAAAACTTGCAAAGACACTACAGAGAGTTCCTGTGTATACCTCATCCACCTTCCCCTAACATCTTATATAACCATAGTATATTTGTGAAAATTCAGAAATTACTATCGGTACTATATTATTAACTAAACTACAGTCTTTATTTGGATTTTGCCGTTTTCCATTAATGTCCTTTATTTTCTCTTCCAGGATCCAATCCAGGATGCCATGTTGCATTGAGTTGTCATATCTCTATTGGTCTATGACTGTTTCTTAGTTCTTCTTTGTTTCCCATGACCTTGACACATTTGAAGATTCATGGACTGGTATTTGGTAAATTGTCCCTCAAACTGCAGAATGTCCCTCGTATTTTCTCTTAATTAGACAGCTGTTTTGGGTTTTGGGGAAGAACACCACAGAGGTGAACTGCATTTTCCATAGAACCACGCTGGGGAACATGATAGCAACATGACATCACTGATGAAGTTAACCTTGATCATGTGGTTAAGGTGGTTGGTATCTGCCAGCTTTCTCCACTGTCAGGTTACTATTCTATATTCTTTGGGAGTGAGTCACTAAGCCCAGCACACTCTCAAGTGGAGGGAAATTACACAGGAAGTATCTACAAATATTATTTGGGATTCTTCTGTAAAGACTTATCCCTCTGTGCCCTCCCCACATTTATTTGTTCAATCATTTATCAGCATGGACTCATAGATATTTACTTAGCTTTTTAGGTTATAAACTAGTATCATTATTTATTCTATTGCTCAAATCATTCCAGCTTTGGCCACTAGGAGGTCTTTTATGTTGGTCCCTGGGTAATGTTGACATGCCCCACCTTTTTTTGTTTCCTTGAGAACATTCTCACTTTCTGGCTCTGCACAATTATGCCAAACTATTTTCCCTATCCAAGCCCTAAAATCAGTCATTTCTTGGAAATCATTTCCTTATCCAAGCCCTAAAATCAGTCAATACCTTGGAAAATGGTATTTAGAAACCAATATCTGGATAGTAGATATGCTCATTGCTACTGGCGTGTCACTGATCCTAGGCCCTCTTATAATCAATCCTAGTATGTATTGTCAGAATTGCTAATAGTACTCCTGTGACAAACAAACTTACCAATTAGAGCACGGTGCTTATGTACAGGTTTTTGTTTGTTTGTTTTGTTTTTTTTCTCTTTAGCTCAGAGTATTTAGTCACAAAGCTATCTTCCAAAGTACTTAGGTCAGGTCCCTTTCTCTCTTTCCCCTTCAGTGAGGTTATGTCATATATTTGATTAAGTTAAATTCATATATCATGGTCTACATTCTACCCTGAGACCTCTTGATATTTTGGTTGATTTTATTTTTTATTTGGATACAGTAAAGTTGACTCTCTACAGGTATTGATAAGTACACTGAATCATGTAAAAGAGAAATTCTAAAGACTTTTGTTTTTGTTTTTTGAAAGAGAGAATTTTCATGTGAATCCATCCATCCATTCAAGGGCAAGAAGGTTAGAGATACCACTCCCAAGTCAGATGAGAAGGGTTTCCTGGAAAATTCAGAGGGCTTAGATGACGCCATGGGTTAAGGTCTGAGCCCTGGGAAGTGGAGGCTAGTGTCCTTGGTGTACAAGACAGCTACATAGAAAATTGTGGGGCCCTCAGCAGAAAGATGCTGGAAGTGGGTGCTTAATGTCACAGGACCAGGGAAGACTTAGCAAGTAACCAGCCAGAGCAGAGATGCATTTGACCACGTGATGAGCACTGCAGTTGAGAGAGCCCCAGTGATGGGAAGTCTCCAAAGAACTTAAAAAGTGTCTATGGGAGAAAGCAGCTTAGAACATCTCCCAAACCCAGAAAACTGGTACTAGTATCCATCAAATAAGAATATTCCTGTTCCCTCTTACTCCTCTTCACTTTTGCTGGGCCAGCCCTGAGAGTCAGAAGCCTGTCTCAGTAGACTGGCAGAGAAAGAGATGAGGAGGAGGAGAGACAGAAGTAGAGGACTGCAGCCCCCTTATCTGACTAAAGCCTTCCCATCTGCTCCTGTCTCAAGCTGGGGGAGGGAAAAGTTTCAACTGTCAGTCAAGTCTAAAGTCTATCATATTAGGCTGAACATTTTAATTACTGAATGGAAAGTATCTATTACAACTTAGAGTGACTGAGTAATTGTTACTTAAAAGTAACCAAAGCAGTCTTGGGAACTGTGTTTTCATTCAGGGACAGAGAAAAACCATTCTCACTGAATAAATTTAAAGAGACAGAAAGAAAGTAGGAGAAAGAGAAATTAAGAAAACGATCCCATATACAACTCCACCAAAAGAAAGTAAAATGCCAAGAAATTAACTTAACCAAGGAGGTGAAAGACCTAATCTCTGAAAACTATAAAACACTGATGAAAGAAATTGAAGACAATTGAAGAATTGAAGAATTAATATTGTTAACATGTCTATACTACCCAAAGCAATCTATAGATTCAGTACAATCCCTATCAAAATACCAAAAGCATTTTTCACAAAACTAGAACAAATAATCGTAAAGTTTGTATGGAAACACAAAAGACCCTGAATATCCAAAGCTATCTTGAGAAAGAACAAACCTAGAGGTATCACAATCTAGATTTCAAGTTATATTACAAAGCTGTAGTAATTCAAACAGTATGGTACTGGCACAAAAACAGACACATAGATCAACAGAACAGAGCAGAGAGCCAAGAAATAAACCTACACTTTTATGGTTAATCAATCTAGGACAAAGGACAGAAAAATATACAATAGGGAAAAGACAGTCTCTTCAATAACTGGTGCTGGGAAAACTGAAAAGCTATATGCAAAAGAATGAAACTGGACCACTTTTTAACACCACAAACAAAACAAAACTCAAAATGGAGTAAAGATCTAAATGTAAGACCTGAAACCATAAAACTACTGAAAAAAACATAAATAGTAATTTCTTTGACATTGGCCTTAGTAACATTTTTCTAGACATGTCTCCTCAAGGGAGTGAAACAAAAGCAAACATCAACTATTGGAACTACGTCAAAATAAAAAGCTTTTGTACAGTGAAGGAAACCATCAATGAAACAAAAATGCAACCTACTGAATAGGAAAAGATATATGCAAATGATATATCTGATAGGGGGCAAATATCCAAAATATATAAAGAACTTCTACAACTCAACACCAAAAAACCAAATAATCCAATTAAAACATGGGCATAAGACCCTGAATAAACATTTTTCCAAAGAAGACAACCAGATGGCCAACAGACCCATGAAAAGATGCTCAACACCAGTAATCATCAGGGAAATGCAAACCAAAACCACAGTGAGATATTACCTCACCCCTTTCAGACTGGCTAGAATCAAAAAGACAAGAAGTAACAAGTGTTGGCAAGGATGTGAAGAAAAAGGAAACTGTGTGCACTGTTGGTGGGAATATAAATTGATACAGCTACTGTGGAAAACAGTAGAGATGGTCCTCAAAAAATTAAAAATAGAATTAGCATATGATCTCATAACTCCACTACTGGGTCTTTACATCCCCAAAAACAAAAACACTATTTCAAAAATATATATACACCTCTACGTTTTTACAATATTATTTACAATAGCCAAGATACGGAAGAAACCCAATTGTCCATCAATACACAAATGGATAAAGAAGAGGTGGTCTGTATATATAACGGAGTATCATTCAGCCATAAAAAAGAATGAGATCTTGTCATTTGCGACAGCATAGATGGACTTGGAGGTTATCATGCTAAGTGAAATAAGACAGAGAAAGATGAATACCATATGATTTCATTTATATGTGGAATCTAAAAACAAAAAAATGAACAAATAAACAAAATAAAAACCAGATTCATAAATACAGAGAACAAAGTGATGGCTGCCGGAGGGGAGGTAAGAAGGAGGATGGTGAAATAGATAAAAGGAGATTAAGAGGTACAGCATCCAGTTATAGCATAAGTAAGTCAGAGAAAAGTACAGCATAGGGAATACAGTCAATAATATTGTAATACCGTTTGGTGACAAATGGTGACTACACTTACCATGGTGAGCACTGAGTAACATATAGAATCAATATGTTGCACGCCAGAAACTAACATAACTGTATGTTATACTTCAATAAAAAATTAAAAAAAGACACAAAAATGAAATTGCTTTCTGACTTCATCCTATAGGTTATGATTGCTTAATATAAGTTAGATAAGCACATATGTACATATATACACACTTACATGTATATAAACATAAATTATGCTCAGTATACAGCATACTCCTCTATAGTCTGCTTTCTTTTTTTTAAATTAATTTATTTTGAAAGAGAGAGAGAACGCACACATGAGTTGGGGAGGGGCAGTGGAAGAGAGAGACAGAATCCTGAGCAGACTCTGTGCTGTCAACACGGAGCCTCACTTGGGTTTGATCCCACAGACCGTGAGACCATGAGATCATGACCTGAGCCAAAACCAAGAGTCAAAACCAAGAGTCACTTAACCAACTGAGCCACACAGGTGCCCATGTCATCTGCTTTCTTAAAACATCTTGCAGCTCTGCCTATATCAGTATATAAGGGATTCCCTTTACTTTTACTGAAATAACATTTATATAGGGTGAAATATACAGATCTTAAATGTACAATCAGTGACCTCTGACAAATACAGATATTCATGTAACTATCACCGCTTTCAAGATGTAGAACATTTCTATCGTCCCAGACAGTCCTTTCAAACCTTCTTCCAATCAACCTCCAACCCTTACAGGCACTATTAACTTGATTTATAGAACTATAAACTACTTTTGATTCTTGTACATTCTCCTTTAAGTGGAATCATCCAGTATGGATTCTTTTGTGTCCAGCTTCCTCCACTTAGCTGTGATGCGTATTACTGGTTCATTCCTTTAAATTGCATGCCCTTCTCTTGGCCAGTCTGCAGGGCCATGTTTTGGGTGTTGCTGGTATGTTGGAGCACATGTTTGTCTGTCTTGTTTTATGTAAATAGCAGGGACCTTGGAGGCCAAAATGCTGTAAAAATCGGTGGGCATGGACATTTAAGATCTGTTAGAGCACTTGCCACCTAACTTAGACTCCTGCGTTAGGATGGTTGGTCCTGGAACAGGTTAGATTAACACTAGATCACCTGCTAACCTCAAGAAAACTTCCGTGCAATGAGACATGCTGTAAAACACTATCTCCAACACAGCAGCAGGTCCCTCTTTGATGTTAGTTGGGTTGTTGGGAAATCCAAAGGCCTAACTAAAAGGGATGAGATCCTTTGCATCCAGAGAGCTGAGCATGCCATCTTTCTGTGTACCTGCTTATTTTGTATCTAAGAACTATGCTCCTGGAAGTTCCAGGTATCTAGCAAATAAAAAAAAAAAGTTTTACCAAGAACAATATGTGATTAGAAAGGTCATTATGGTGAACTTACCAATTAGACAAGATCATTCCTTTAAGAAGTACACTCAAAAGCAAGAGTTCCTGAATTAAACAGAATGGGATACCTGTTTTAACTGGCAGGCAAAGGCCTCCAAAAGGTTTCACAATTCCAAAATAGCTTCATTGAAAGATTCATTACAAAAAGCTAATGAAAAGGGAGAAAAGGTACCTAACACAAGACTGTAAGACTGCAGTAACTCTTACTGCTCCCCTCTACTCTTTATTTGAATACTCACCCCAGTAGGCTTCAGGCTGAACTGCCTTTCCATTCCTAAGTGACTATTACACAGTGACCTTTTGAAATAAGACCATTCCAGGCTACAGTTGATTCTCTTCAGGTATCTCTCACTTCTTGATTAAAGGTCCAACTAATGGCCATAGTTAGTGTTTCTTAAACCCCAGGAGAATCCTCAAGAATTTTTATAAATAGATTACCTCCTGGAGCACCTGGGTGGCTCAGTCGGTTAAGGAGTTTGTGGGTTCGAGCCCCATGTGCTGACAGCTTAGAGCCTAAACCGTGCTTCAGATTCTGTGTCTCCCTCTCTCTGCCCCTTCCCCGCTAGTGCTGTCTCTCTCGCTCTCAAAAATAAATAAGCATTAAAAAAATAGACTACCTCCTAAATCCAGTTGAAAGAGGGGAATAAAAATTACCATTGTCCCTTCCTTCCCACATATAGACCTATGGGTTATTGATCCTTTCTGTCCTGGGAATAACTATTTCCTTCTTGCTTGTCTCCTTTTGTGTCTTAAGAACATAGCTTGGCTTTCTTTCTTTCTTCCTGGGACATGCAGACTGTTGGTTCTTTCTTGCGCTATCTTTGCGAGTGACTTTAGATCTTGTGAAGAAGCTATCTTTTACATAACCCTCTTTGAGGATGCCTCTTGGGTCCAGGAGGTTAATACTGCCAAAAATATTCACTGTTTGATCTGGCAGGAACTTGGCAAGATATTTGAATGGAGTTAATAATTTCAGAATCAGAAATCTGGTCAAATTGGAAATTGATATTCAGAGCCTGAGAGGAATTTGGCGGGGAGGGGAGGTCTTCTCCCCCAAAGGTAAATGTACCCAGAGGAGAAGGAGATATTCCTACAGGTGGGTGGGTGTGTATTTATACAGACTTTGATATTAGGTGGCAACCCAATTCTCTGAGTAGTTAAAAACAGCAGTCCTGGTTTTACAAAGCTGTCTTCACAGGATCAGAGTTGTGGCTCCAGAAACAATTTGAAAGAACACTAGTCCTTTCTACCAATTCCCAAGCCTCCCCTATTTATCTCAAAAGGCTGGTAAGTGTAAAATTTTTGGCTTTAAGGGGACCAAAGTCATTTGGGGGCAGGGGAGTTGCCTGTTTTTCCTGTACCTTTAAACTGTCCCTGTTTAGTGTTCTGTCTGGTGTTCTGGGCTTTTCCAGCCCATCTCTTTGAAGTGTAAATTTCAGGGAGGTATTCTTATCAAGCAAAAACAAAAGGGGGAAAGGTCATTTGGCACCTGACTTGCCAAAGACAAATAACACATCTTCAGTGTCTTCTCCACAAATATTGTTTAAAAAGCTTTAGTCATCTCGACAGTTCAACTTAATTTATTCCATCTACCGGAAAAACAAACTCAGATCCAAATTTTATAACTGGTCAATTTCATACCTATATCATGGCATGTAATTTTAAAATAGACACTGTAAATTTTCTGTGTCTCTGAATGTTCCTGTGTGTCAAGTGAAAGAGGACTTCAACTACCTTGTTTTTTGCCATCAGTTTGTATTTTCTAACCGATTAAGTTCTTTCCAATTTATCTCTTAACTCTGGCAGGGAAGGCATCCCAGAATGGGACCGAAACTGCCCATCAAACACTAAGGACTGTCCTGCAAGACCCCACAGGACTGACCTCAAGACAATGATCAGCTTGACCTTCACTGCCCACCTGCACCTACCCATCGACCTTTGTCCCACATCTTCCTTGTATAAAACCTGGGAGGATTTCCAGCACTTTGAGACAGTCTTTGAGACACCAGTCAGCTGTCTTCCTGACATGGGCCTGGCTGAAATAAATTCTTTTCTTGTTTCCCCACCACTCATCTCTCTGCCTTAGGATTTTGTTAGCGGTGAGTGGCCCAACCTGGTCTGCTTGGGGCCCTGGAGCCAGGTGCTACGTGCCCCTGCACACCGTCTACATATATATGTATGTAGGTATATGTATGCTGTAGTTATGTGATATTTGCTACCTTGAGATGTTGCTGCTGAAATTAATCTGTAAAAGAGCTCTATTTAGATGGTTTGAAGGCAAGTGCTCATAGGTTTGGCCATTCTAAAACTCTTAGATTGAAACTAGAAACCCAGGGGCACCTGGGTGGCTCAGTTGGTTAAGAGTCCGACTTCAGCTCAGGTCATGACTTCGAGGTTCGTGAATTTGAGCCCTGTGCTGGACTCTTTGCTGTCAGCACGGATCCTCTGTTCCCCTCTCTCTCTGTGCTTCCTGTGCTCATGCATGTGCACGCTTGCTCTCTCTCAAAAATAAACAAACATTAAAAAAAAAAAAAAAGAAACTAGAAACCCAAATGTTTTTCAAGGTCACATGATCTGGAAGAATATTTGATACAAAAGCTAATTGAAATTTGATGGTTTAATTAAACACACATGCCTTTAGGGTTGTTGAGATAGTTTTCTTTCTTTTTTTTTTTTTTGGTAACCTAAAACCTTAAAGTTTTGCTGAGTTAGGTTAAATGAGGAGTTAAATGAGGAGTAAATTCATTAAATACCTACATCATTTCCAAATAAGACAAAATACTAAAACATTAATTGCTAAGCATAGGTTTATCTACTTTTGGTTTCTTATTACAGAGAAATTAAAAGATATTTGGATATGTTAATGCTATACTTTAACATATTTCAAAAGGTACATGCTTCTAGAAATTTTGAAATAGATTCATAAATTTGCAAATTTAAAGAATGCTGGTGGGGCACTTAGGTGGCTCCATAGGGTAAGTGTCCAACTCTTGGCTTTGGCTCAGGTCATGATCTCATGTTCTGAGATAAAGCCCCATGCATTAGGCTCCAAGTGAAACCTGCTTGGGATTCTCTCTCTCCTTCTCTCCCTGGCCTTCCCTGCGCATACATGTACTCTCTCTTTCTCAAAAAAAAAAAAAAAATGCTGATATGACAGCTGATAAGCTGATATGAATATCTCCATATTTGAAATAAGTAGGATATGTTTTTCAGTGGAAAAAATAAGGTGTGAGAAATGGAGATGCATTTTTTGTTATGGGGGAAAAAAGTAATTTTGTCCTAAAATAAGGCTGATTGTTTAAAGAGGAAAAACATAGGACAAAATCAGAATGTAGAAAACTTGTAGAACATTTGTGGAAAAGGAGTCTCTGAAAAGGAATTTTAATGTGTAGTCAAGCTGGTTAAAATTAAAATGAATTCATTTTAAAAAATAAGTTTTAATATCAGGTAAGCTGGTACAAAACCAGAATTTGGTTTTCTCTCTGGTAAAAAGGCAACATTTTCTTGGATTTTTGGTCTCCTTTGATAAAATTGTGAAAATGCTTTTACATTTTAAGAATTAAATTTCATAATGACCTGGGATCCTATTTAGGCAAAGTCCTTTAAAACCTTTTTTTTTTTTTGATACTTTTGACAAGCTTCCCAAAATCAAATGATAAGTGAAGTCTTTGGCCTGGAATATTCCAAAAATTTGTTAAACTAATTAGGCTTATTTGATATGTAAATTACAGGGGACTCCTGCCTTGTCAAATAATACTAAGCCTCCATCCTTTATATTGTAAGATTATGTCACATGTGGATAAAGTCCATCCTGCTAAAGTCCACAGAGGGGTAAATGTCCTAGTAACATGGCAACAGTCTGCTCTAAAACTGGAAAAATTAAGATGGGTAAACAGTAGCTATACATTAAACAGCTGTATAAGTGTTAGTTAAGTGTTAAGTGTTGTGGCCAAGATGGCCGACTTGTGCTTCCCAATTCCCTGACAAATCCCATTTTTTAATTTTTTGCATTCCTTTACCCACCATGGTGTGTTTAAGATGAATTATAATTAACATTGCTGGAGAGACTTGAGTAAGATTGTGAAAGCCATTTACCATCAACGTCTGACTGGTCAGGTCTATACGTCTGGAAAAATTATTTTTGTTCCCATAGGCCTCAAACCTCCTTCCTCTTTGAACATCTCCAGCTGGACATCATTCAACGGCCCTTAGCATGGGTTATCAACATGTTCTTGTCACTGGAGGTGTGTTTTCTGGACAGGCTGAAGGTTTTTCCTGCTTCAAGGCTGATGCCCCCAAACAAAAGCAAAGAAACTGTCAGAAAGTATGTTTTCCACATGGGGTATATCTTCCCCATCCTCTGTGATCAAAGCACGCACTGCATGGAGCAAATCACACAAACCTTAACAAGACCTCGCAAATGTTGTGGAATTCTATCGGTACACAACTTTCTGCTGATCTTGTCCCATGCTAGTATGATAAGCTACTAAAAGTCTTTTTTTAAATTTTGTTTTACATTTTTATTTATTTTTGAGAGATAGAGTGAGACAGAGCATGAGCGAGAAGGGGCAGAGAGAAGGAGACACAGAATCTGAAGCAGGCTCCAGGCTCTGAGCAAGCGTTCAGCACAGAGCCCGACGAGGGGCTCGAACCTACAAACTGTGAGATCATGGCCTGAGCTGAAGTCAGACACTTAACCAACAGAGCCACCCAGGTGTCCCCGAAAGTCTTTTAAGTCTTATGCTCAAGCCCCCATCAACAGGTTAAAGATACTTTCCCTTACCCCAAGTTCAAAGGATCCTGTTGGTCACAGTGGAACCTGGTGACTGGGTATTGTGGAAACATTGCTGAAAAACAGCTCTTGAGCCTGAGGGAAGGGACCTTATCAAGGGCTCCTGAACACTGACACAGCTGTAAAACTAAAAGACACTGAGCCTTAGAAACACATCTCACCAGCTAAAGAAGGATCTACCTGACCCTGTCCTGCGGACACACTGGATACGTCTACAGTGATCTAGTCAGACTTAGACTTCGTACTTTAACTAAACATAAACCCCCTTTTCCTTCTCTTCCTTTCCTGGAAAGAGAGCGCCCTCCTCTGTATCTCCCAGGCTGTTGCTAAGGAGGGTAACCTCCTAGCTCAGGCTAGGAGAAAAATCTAACGGTGCCCCTAACATTTCACAAGCAAAATAAGACATCGAATTGGTTAACTTCCCCTAATTTACACTGCTGAATTAAAAAGGACCTCCTAAGGAGGGCTTCATGATTCAGGATTTACCTACGGCAGGTTCCTATTTCCCCTGGTTAGGGATAAATGTAAAGAAGGCTATGATTAAAAACTTTCCCTTAATTATTAAAATTATTGCAAAATCTGCCGTTAAAACAATACCAGCCCAGCAAAGATCCTCTAGCCAAAGTTGTCCTTGATACCAGAACAATTCTTGATTATCTTTTAGCTCAGCAAGGAGGTGTCTGTGCTGCGGCCACCACCACCTGCTGTGCCTAGATTAACACTTCTGGGGAAATGGACATTCAATTACACAAAATCACAGAACAAATCACTAGGCTTAAAAAGGTGGCTCCTTCCATGGCTGTAAAGTGCACTCCAAATATTGGGAATTATCCTGTTTATAGGGATCATAATAATCTCCCTGGGGCACTGTATTCTCTCAAAAGCTTTACATGCATGATCATAGCAGCTCACCACCAAGCAAATGATCTCCCCAAGACTGGAAAGTCTACGGAACAAAGAAACTGACCCACTTAAAGAATGTACACCTGAAGCCATGACCTGTGACTATCACAGAGGTTAAGCAAAAATGTCATGACATATGGATACAACACAAAGGAACAACAAAAACTTCGAGAACTTCAGAGCAGTAGCTAAATTTTGATCCCATCTCCGTTACTCAGAGAATCTGATCAAAATGGAGTAACGGTTTTAAAAAAAAAAACTACAAGAGCACCTGGGTGACTCAGTCGGTTGAGTGTCCAACTTTGGCTCAGGGCATGATCTCGTGGGTTTGTGGGTTCCAGCCCTGTTTCAGGCTCTGTGCTGACAGCTCAGAGCCTGGAGCCTGCTTGGGATTCTGTCTCTGTCTCTCTCTCTGCCCCTCCCCTGCTCGTGCTCTGTCTCTCGAAAGTAAATAAACATTAAAAAAAAAAAAAGAAGAAGAAGAAGAAGAAGAAAACTACAAGGGCACCTGGGTGGCTCAGTCAGTTGAGTGTCTAACTTTGGCTCAGGTCCTGATCTCAGTTTGTAAGTTCGGGCCCCACATCGGCTCTGTGCTGACAGCTCAGAGCCTGGAGCCTGCTTCGGGTTCTATGTCTCCCTCTCTCTCTGCCCCTCCCCTGCTTGCACTCGTGCACTCTCTCGTGTGTGCTCTCCTCTGTCTCTCTCAAAAATAAACATTCAACAAACAAAAAAGGAAAGAAAACTACAGGCCCCAACTGGTGTCACTTAGACCAAGTTCCCAAACCTGGGGCTTAATACCTAATCTAGCTACACTTTCAACCCCGCCAAACTGAGTCTTAACCAGTCAGCCAGGAATTTTTCAATTAGCACCATATGGATGAGGTAAGCTGCATAAAACCCCTTTCTTTTCCTCCTTAAGGGAAAGCTACCTTGCCTGGAACAATCCTTTCCTTTTGCTAATAACTTTCTTATCCCACCCTCCTTCCTATAAACCCATTTTGTGCATCTTCTCAGAGCTCTCCTCTACCTGCTGGGTGCACGCTGCCTGATTCATGAATCCTTTAATAAAGACAATTAGATCTTCAAATGTATTCAGCTGAACTTTGTTTTTTACCACCACACTGTCTCATTCACTGGAACTTCATAGTAACTCCTGAAATCAGATGGCATGAGTCCTCTAACTCTGTTCTTCAAGAATTTTTTGTGTGACTCTAGGTCTTCAGCTTTTCTGCATTTTTTTTGCATGAACTTGCCAATTTCTACAAAAATTATGTTGGGGGCGCTACATTGAATCTGCAGGACAATTTGGGGAGAAACGACATCCTAATAATATTAAAACTTCCAACTCATGAATAATCTCTCCACTTATTTTGGAATTCTTTAATTTTAGCAAGGTCTTAACATTTTCAGTCCAGATATTCCATGTCTTCTGTTAAATTTATTCTTAGTTATTCTATATTTTTTAAAAAAATTTTTAGCATGTATTCATTTTTGAGAGTGAGAGAGAGTGTGTGTATATGAGTAGAGGAGGGACAGAGAGAGTGGGAGACACAGAATCCTAAGCAGGCTCTGGGTTCTGAGCTGTCAGCACAGAGCCCGAAGCGGGGCTTGAACTCATGGACCACGAGGTCATGACCTGAGCTAAAGTCGGACACTTAACCGACTGAGCCTTCCAGGTGCCCCAGAGTTATTCTATATCCTTTTGATGCTGCTAAACATCAACTTTAAAAATTATTTCCTAATTGTTGCAAATCCAATTTGACCTTGTATATTGCAATTTTGTTAAGTTCATTTAGTAGTTACCTTGTAGATTCCTTTGGATTTTCTATATAAACATTTAGGTCGTCCATAAAAAAAGATGGTTTCATTTCTTTCTTTCTTTTTCTTTTCCTTCCTCTTGCAATTCCTAGGACCTCCATTACATGCTGAATGGAAGTGGTCAGAGCAGATAACCTTGCTTTGTTCTCAGGCGGGCAAGAATTCAATAGTGCACCATTAAGTATAATATTAATTGGAGATTTCTCACTGATGCTCTTTATCAGACTGAAAACATTCTCAGCTATTCCTAGCTTGCTAGTGTTACATTAAATGCAATGTTGCAATTTATTTAAGCAGCCAGCTACTAACAGCCACGTAAATTGCACTCTTCTGCTCTTACAAACACTGCAGTGAATACATTTGTATAAACGTCACTTTATACTCTACAAGTATACTCATATATTAAATTTCTACAAGTACAAATGCTTGACTTTAAGGCATCTACATTCATCACTGATGAATATGGATGAATTGCCCTCCTCAGGTCCCTGCCTCAGCAATGTATGAAAGTATTTACTTCCCTACACCTTTGGGAGTACCGTACACCATCCAACTTTTAGATGTTGTTACCTAAACATTGGGAGTGTGAAAACATTAGCATTTCCCCTATCATGAAGGAGGTCCAGCCTCTTTTAATATGTTTAAACAACGCTGTGTTTTTTCTTTGAAACATCTATTCACATTTTTTATCTCATTTTTATACTGAGATATTGGTCTTCTACAATTTGGATTAATAAGATCTTTTATAAATTAGAGAAACTAATATTTTTATACAAATTGCAAATTATTTGCCTGTTTGCTTGTAGTGTTTTCTCAGGCAGAGATGTTCATTTCATCCATTTTTTAATGTCTTCTAAGTTATAAGTCATAGATAGAAGGCTCTCTTACTTTCAGATTATAGAAAAATTCTCCCATGGCTTCTAATACTCTCTAGGTTCACTTCATACATAAAATCTTTAACCCGCCTGGAATTTATTCATATAAGGCATGAGGTATGGGTCCAGCTCTTCCCCTGGATGCCTGTCCAGTTGTCCCAGCACTACTTGCTCAACTGTGTCATTTTGGCACTGATTTGTTACTTTTATCATGTACTAAATTCCTGTAAGCATCTGGGTCTTTTCCTGGATTACCTAGTATCTTCCATTGATTTTTCTACACATGAACTAGTGCTGTCACCAGCTAGACCCCAAGACAGGGCCTTTATTGCTCATCTGCTCATACCTCTGATCTTTGTCCTACATTTTGCCTTAAATCTTTCTTCCCAGCTTCTCTCTTAATTCAGACAAAAGACTCAAGAGATATAGCAACTGTGGTGGAAACAGAAACTACCCCTCAAGCAATAATGACTGTCCTGAAGAAGAGCGCCAGCTGGCCCAGACCACCCAGATAAGTTTGAGCTTAACTCGACTCACACCTGCGTAGAAGGGAGTGACCCATGGCGTGACAGACAGTTACCTTTACCTCATTATAATACTAAAATGTCCACCCCAAGAGAAGCACAAGTCTCATTTACATAACATACAATGTATGTACAGGCACGTTTCCTCAAGGCACAAGTGTGACTTTGCCTGCCTCTACATTAGGTGACAAGGCTTCCCTGTCTAAATATTCATCTTAACTCTAAATAAAAGGAACCCATTCACCCCTGCTGGGGAAGTCACAGCTTTGTAAGTTATTTCCCATAATCTCCTTATTTGTGGCAAAGAAAGTTTCCCATGTGTGATGACTTACCTGGGGGAGTTTCTGTCTGTGACTCACCAAGGAGCGATCTCATTAGTTCAGTTTCAGCGCCACGGTATTTTAATTATTAAATTTTATAATAAAATAGTTTTTAAAAATGGAAAGGGCTTGTCTCCATTGTTTTTCTTTTTCAGATTTTTTTGCTTTTTAAAAAACTTTCCTTACAAATTTTAAAATCAACTTATCTAGTTACTGGGAAAAAAATCTGTTTTGTTTTGTTTGCAATCATGATAAATTTATAGCTCGACTTAGGGAGAAATGACATTTTTATAATGCTGAGTCATACCGTCAACACTGTCTTTGCATGTAAGTAATCCTTGTACCTCAGAAACATATTAAAGTGTTCTTTTTAATAAAAAAAAATCAATCCCATTTGCAACTGCACCAAAACCAACTAGATATCTAGGAATAAACCTTTTTTTTATAGTTTACTGTCAAGTTGGTTTCCATATAACACCCAGTGCTCATCACAAGTGCCCTCCTCCATGCCCATCACCCTCCTTCCCTTCTACCCCTCCCCCATTAGCCCTCAGTTTGTTGTCAGTATTTAAGAATCTCTCATGATTTGCCTCCCTCCCTCTCCCTTACTCTTTTTCCCCCTTTCCCCTCCCCATGTTCCTCTGTTAAGTTTCTCCTGTTAGACCTATGATACCTAGGAATAAACTTAACCAAAGAGGTAAAAGATCTGTACTCTGAAAACTAGAGAACACTTATGAAAGAAATTGAAGAGGATACACAAAAATGGAAAAACAGTCCATGCTCATGGATTGGGAGAACAAATATTGTTAAAATGTCTATACTACCCAAAGCGACCTACACATTTAATGCAATCCCCATCAAAATACCATGGCATTTTTCACAGAGCTAGAACAAACAATCCTAAAATTTGTATGGAACCACAAAAGAACCCAATAGCCAAAGTGATCCCAAAAAAGAATAACAAAAAACCAGAGGCATCACAATTCCAGATGTCAAGCTATATTACAAAGCAGTAGTCATCAAGACAGTATAGTACTAGCACAAAAACAGACACATAGATCAATGGAACAGACTAGAAAACCCAGAAATGGACCCACAACTCTATGGTCAACTAACTTCCAACAAAGCAGGAATGAATATCCAATAGAAAAAAGGCAGTCTCTTTAATAAATGGTGTTGGAAAAACTGGACAGCAACATGCAGAAGAATAAAACTGGCCCACCTGCTGACACCATATACAGAAATAAACTCAAAATGAATGAAAGACCTAAGTGTCAGACAGGAAACCATCAGTATCCTAGAAGAGAACACAGGTAGTAACCTCTATGACATCAGCCATAACAACTTCTTACTAGGTATGTCCCTGAGGCAAGGGAAATATAAGCAAAAATGAACTACTGGGACTTCATCAAAATAAAAAGCTTCTACATAGCTACGGAAACAATCAACAAAACTAAAAGGCAGCCTCTGGAATGGGAGAAGATATTTGCAAATGACATGCTTGATAAAGGGTTATTATCTAAAAACCTATAAAGAACTTAGCAAACTCAACACCCAAAAACCAAATAATCCAGTTAAGAAATGGGCAGAAGATGTGAATAGACCCTTTTCCAAAGAAGACATTCAGGTGGCTAACAGAACTATGAAAAGATGCTCAATTTCACTCATTATCAAAAAAATACAAATCAAAACCATGATGAGATACCACATAGTACCTGTCAGAATGGCTAAAATTAACAACAGAATAAACAACATGTGTTGGTGAGGATGCAGAGAAAGGGGAACCCTCTTACACTATTGGTGGGAATGCAAATTGGTGCTGCCACTCTAGAGAATAGTATGGAGGTTCCTCAAAAAGGTAAAAATAGAACTACTCTGTGGTCCAGCAATTGCACTACTAGGTATTTACCCAAAGAATACAAAAATACAGATTTGAAGGGGTATATGCACCCCTTGTTTATAGAAGCATTATCAACAATAGCCAAGCAATGGAGAGAGCCCAAATGTCCATCAACCGATGAATGGATAAAGAAGATGTGGGGTGTGTATACACACACACACACACACACACACACACACATACACACTGGAATATTACTCAGCCATCAGAATGAAATCTTGCCATTTGTAACGATGTAGATAGAGCTAGGGTGTATTATGCTAAGCAAAATAAGTCAGAGAAAGACAAATATCATATGATTTCACTCATATGTGGAATATAAGAAACAAAATAGATAAACATATGGGAGGGAGGAAAAGAGAGAGGGAAACCAACCATGTGAGTGTCTCAGAGAACAAACTGAGGGTTGATAGAGGGAGGTGGGTGGGAGATGGGTACTGAGGAGGGTACCTGTTGGGATGAGCACTGGGTGTTGTATGTAAGCGATGAATCACTGAATTCTACTCCTGAAGCCAATATTGCACTGTATGATAACTAGAATTTAAATAAAAATTTGGAAAAAAAATGGTATCATAAAGTGTTCTTTTTGTGGTTCTTGTATATTTCTTGTTAAATTTGTTTCTAGGCACTAAAGTACCCAGTTCATTTTTGTATTTCTTCTCACTGTGGTAAAAGCGGTCTTTTCAAAAATATAAGAATGCTGCAGACTTCAGATTATCAGTTGTGTTCCCTGCCACCTAAATAAATTCTCTTATCATTTGTAGTTTTTCAGCTAATTTTCTTACCACCTACAGAGTAATTTTACCTCTTGCTATCCAAGTTTTAAACCTCTAATTTTTTTTTCTTTTCTATTACTAAACGGTCTTAATACCAGTGAATCTGAATTGTTTTCAGAGCAAATTTTTTCTGAACTTTCAGTTAGTATTTCTGAAAAATAAGGTCAGATATAAATCTAATGTAATTTTGGTTTTCCCCAAACACAATTCTCCCTAAGACATTAATTTTGTCAACAAGGTTTGTTCAGAGTGTGCTTTTTCAGGCATTTAATAACCCTGTGCTGGTAAAGAATGACCCATCTCAGCCCTGAGAGTGACAGAGAAGCATGTAAAGTGTGGGTCACCCCTCATATGTGTGGTTGACCAGTTGTCCGCTAAGGACTTGATTAGCTGGGGCAGGGGCTGTGATTGTGGTTTCTTCCCCACTTCTGCTTTTCCTCTCTCACCAGCAAAACCACTCAGATTTGCAGGAAGTAATTCGAAGAGCTGACTGTACCTTTTGATGACCCTGTTGGAATTCATCCGTGCAGACGACGCAGCAATATGCACGGGCACCCATGTGGGAGGTGAGGACTAGAACTGACATGATGGAAAAACAATACAATATTATGTGGAACCCCAAAGGGAAAAAGATAGGCTTGCTTGTTATCTTTTGCAGTATTTTTTCACTGCTCTTAAAAGCTCATACCTCGGGACGTAAACCGTCTTGATATTCAGCCACTACTCTAAAAGGGTATGTTACACCTCATGTGATCGACAAAGGGAGAAGAAACAATTGGTTTAGTCAACAGAGGTATTTAGAAAATGTTCTTTGGCCCTATGGCCACACTTCTCATGATTTCAAGCTTTCACTCTTGGCACTACTCTTCTGTGATAAATATGATAATTTCCATCTTAGAACAAACTCTTGCTTGTGTAGGAAAAGGAAATGGAGCCCTCAAGGCGATTTCTCTCTCCCTGACTCTGTCCGAGAAAGGCCAACCAACAGGTTTGTCTTTCTATGGAAAGGTCTGCATTTGGGGGGTGAAAGGCCTAGGACAGGACTGACAGGTGGAAAAATGGGGACCCTAGGACACATACTATGGGGCTCCCCCTACCCTCGTCTTGGTGTGAGCCCAACGAGGCCATCTGCCAGGCAAAATAACACCAATGAAGCCTTGACTGTTGGTTTTGGATTACAGAAACAAATATGGACCCTGTTTGGGTTTGCATGCCAGCCCTTCCACTTGCTGCGCATGCTACTTTAACCTGTTCCTGCACAAGCTTTTTCTACTGTAAAACAGGGATGAAGACAATGCCTACAGCACAGTGGTTTGGGAAGGTCCAGATAAATGAATACATGTCAAGAGCTTAGAAAAGTATCAAGTATCAAAGTATACTGGCAAGTATCAAAAGTTCAATAAATGCTCACTATTGGGGCACCTGGGTGGCTCAGTCGGTTGAGCGTCTGGCTTTGGCTCAGGTCATGATCTTGTGGTTTGTGGGTTCGAGCCCCGCGTCACGCTCTGTGCTGACAGCTAGCTCAGAGCCTGGAGTCTGTGTTCAGATTCTCTGTCTCCCTCTCTCTCTGACCCTCCCCTGCTCATGCTGTGTCTCTCTCTTTCTCTCTCTCTCTCAAAGATAAATAAAACATTAAAAAAAATAAAAAATAAAATAAATGCTCACTATTATAATCACCAGCATCAAGATATAAGCTTCCCATGGAATTACAGCCACCATCCCATTTATAATAAGAATATATCTACCTCTGGTTAAGTCACAACCTGAAAAATTCCCTTCTCTTCCATTTCCCTCTGCAGGCACACTTACAAATTGTGTTCCTTAAAACAATTTTCTCGGGGTGCCTGGGTGGCTCAGTCGGTTAAGCTTCCAACTTCGGCTCAGGTCATGATCTCATGTTCGTGGGTTCAAACCCCGTGTTGGGCTCTGTGCTGACAGCTCAGAGCCTGGAGTCTGCTTCAGATTCTGTGTCTCCCTCTCTCTCTTCCCCTCCCCCTCTCATGCTCAGTCTCTCTGTCTCAAAAATAAATATAACATAAAAAAAAAAATTTAAACAATTTTCTCAAAAGACAAATACCGGATGACCTCACTTATAAGTGGAATCTAAAATAGTCAATTTCACAGGAACAGAGAGTGGAGTGGAATTGGCCAGGGCCTGGGGAAGGGGAAATGGCAAAATGATGGTCAAAGTGTATTAAGTTAAAAGAAAAAAAAAAGCCTTCTCTACAAACGTTAAACAATTTTCCTTTAACCTACTAAACCACTGTAGTTTATTTTTGGGGGCTTCAGTTATGTTTCACTGAGAGATGTTTTTGATATCTGACAAAACTCAGAATTTAAAGAATAAGATACAGAAAAATGCAATGGGACTCTGCAAATAATTCCTCTTTCAGTTATCGTAACACAAAGTATTTATTTTAGAAAAGAATGCCAGGAGAATGGTTAACTATATTCTTTCCTCCTTTCTAGCTAAAATCTACTGGAATTTTTGGTTTTTTAGCACCTGCTAGATCAGCATTTTCCAAGCTATACTTGCAGCCCATTAGAAGATGGTAAAATCAATTGCTGTTTTTAAAAAGTGAAACAGAATTGAAGCTCTTAGGACGAATCATTTGCAGTAAGGGGAAATCTTGTTTTGTCAGACTTGCATTTCTGTTTTATATTGGGTGGTGATGGAATACATTCCTTACTGTGGGGCCCAGCCAAGAGTTTGATAAACACTGTACTGGACAGTTGGCCCAATGCCTTGTTCTATCAATTATCATTACTTCTCAGGTATTTTGCACAGAAGTCTCATTCACTGTAAATATATTTACCACTTTGAAATGAATGGTAACATACAAAACAAACCAAGTCTTCCTTCAGAACATCTCAGCATCCTGACAGTGGTGATGATTAGTAATTGTGTTGTCTACCTTACCTTTCCCCGATAGCTCAAATGTGAGCTATTTACCATGACAATACAACAACTGTATCATCATTACAGCTTTGTTCTACAAATGTTTGTAAGGTGCCTCCTATGGGCCAGGTACTACACTAGTTGATAGGAATGGCTGACTCTAAAGGGAGTTCACAAGTAGGATCCTTGAGAAGCACCTGTTTTCTGTCCTCACTGAGCAGGTGTGTGTGGTGGTCACTTGGCCTCGCCCATATGGATCTGTTTCTTATGGAGACATCTAGAGTTGTAAAAACTAACAACGTCTGGTTGCAATAAAAGAGAAAACACTTTCTATTTTGTAATAAATAGTTGGAGTAGAAAAAATACATACCAACTACTTTATAAAACCATTCAATTGGTGATTCACATACTAATTCTGCTAGCTCTAGTGTTGTCATTTTGGGACTATGTGTATTTCCAGTGGTGAGTTTCCTCCTTCCGTAGGCTCGTTCCTAATCCAGTGTCCATTATATATAGTGCAGAGAGTTCCTCCTTGTGTATCCCTGGCCTTCTATAGACCGTAGCGCTCTACCAGATATTCCCTTCATGCTTCCAACAATACCCACAAGAGCAACAGACACAAGTACCCCGTAACTTCTGTCGACGGATAAAGAAAAAATATGGAAGCTTTTTTACCTTGGAGGAACTGGTAGCCTGGGACACAGTGAGTCTGCATTTGGATTCTGGGTGTAGTTGATGGAATTCAAACTGTAAACACACAGGAAGGACCCTGGAAGCAGAAAACACACAGACTATAGACCATCTCCCTACATGGTGCCCATCTTTCCAGGAGGCCCAGTAAGAAAACTATCATCCTTTTACCAAACTGGGAAGGAAATGGAATGAATCACTCAGATTTAGAAAACACATCTATAGATGACTTAAATACAACAGGAATAAGCATCTAATTTGAGATCAGATGAGGTCTTCTCTCTCTCTCTCTCTACTCTCTCTCCCCTAAATATCAATTCAAAACTAAAAGTTATACGATTGGCACAAAAATTATTCGAAGGCTTCTTGGGAAATAATTTATTGCACAGGCTTGATATTTTTAACCCGGACGTGCAAATAATTTTTTTAAAATCTGGCACATCGTTTCATAGGCAGATAGAATTTGCAGCGAGTTGCCTGGAATTTCTTTTACTTTCCTTTGCTTGTTTAATCCTTATAATGTAAATCTCACAAGCAGGCTCAGGGCAAGTTACTTTAGTTACATAAACGGTTAGTGCAAGTATCCATGGGCCCCAACATTGTAATGAAAGAACACACTTGTCAGCAGTTCATGGCAGAGCCGGCAGCCCCTCTCTAGGACTGGAGGTGCCCTGTGCACAGAGCTCTCTGACCTCCATCTGACCCTACCTTTGGGCTCTAAATGTCAGTCTACACTATGCTCTGTATGGAAGACCATTCCCTGGCAGTGAGCAGAGAACAGCTAGGGTTTCAGACAAATTCCAGATAAACCTGAATGAAATTGCACAAGGCCCAAGAGAAAGCACTGGTGGCCTCTCGCACACAAGGAGAGGCCACCACAGGCAAGGACAATTTCCAGCTTTGCAGAGAAAGCAGTGCCAGGGTAAGCTGTCTCATCAAGGTCTGCACAGGTTAGCCCATCGTGGTTCCCACCGTCAGGGGGAAGAGCGAGCCCCGTCCCCTGGTGCCTACCATTGTTGTCTGCAAAGAGCTGGACCTCTTCCAGTGTATCAAGCTGCTCTTCAGGACAGCGGGACACGCACAGGATGGTGGAACTGAGCCTGACGTCCTTGACTTCCAGGTTGCAGGAATTCATAAAGAATACGTGTCTAGGAAAGAGATGAAACAATATCTTAGTGTGTTTCCTCTCATTGGGTTTAATTATGGGCCTTAAAAAAACCCACGTTATTGGGGCACTTGGGTGGCTCAGTCGGTCATGATCTTGAGGTCTATGGGTTCGAACCCCGCGTCGGGCTCTGCTCTGACAGCTCAGAGCATCTTGAGGTCTGTGGGTTCGAACGCCACATTGGGCTCTGCTCTGACAGCTCAGAGCCTGGAGCCTGCTTCGGATTCTGTGTCTCCCTCTCTCTCTGCCCCTCCCCTGCTCATGCTCTGTCTCTCTCTCCCAAAAATAAGTAAACATAAAAATTTAAAAAAAAACCCCACATTTGATAATAGTTAAGGCAAACTTTTATAGCCAAATGCCTCAGCATAATTTACCATGTATTATGCTTACTGGGGGTCATCTATGGAATTGTGCAGTGTAGAAACCATGCTGAAATAGTAATAAAGCTTCCCTTTTCCAGATTCAGCCTTTCCTGGGAAAGAACACTAAGGGGAAATCTGTGTAAGGTGCCAAGGAAGGAAAAGGATTGATTAAACTGCCCATGGAATGCTCCATCAGGCCAGTGCATAAACTACGAGTGAAGTCCATGGAAGACATATTTGCACCTGAGAGTTCAGCTATACTTCAGAGAACAGCTGACCTCAGGGAAGTGAGAAGTAGACAGGGGGAGGCCCCGGCTGTGAATTAAAAGCCTGCATGTCCCCCCTGTCTGCCAGTTTGAGAGCCAGGGAACTCATGAGACCATTTCCACTCCAGCTATTCCGCCAGTGGGCAGATGGGGCCGAGAACAAAGCTGGTTGCTGCCATTAGTGGTGTCGTGAGGCAGGCTGGCAGTGGTAGCTCCCAGACCATGCCCACGCCTCCCCAGGCTGCTGAGATCAGAGGGACGCCCGAAGGAGAGCCCTGGAGGCTGCCAGGTAGGCAGTCCTCTAGGGGAGGGACCTGGGGAGGGGGCAGAACCGAGGGAGGCGATGTGATAGGAGACGGGGGAACAGATCTCCCACATTTATGATAAATACACAGTTTAATTTTTTGAAATTGTGGTACAACACACCATATTAGCCATTTTGGGTGTAGAGTGCAGTGGTCTTAAGTAAATTCCCACCGCTGTGCCACCACCCCCACCACTCACCCACAGAACTCTCCTCACCGTGAAAAACTCAAACTCTGTCCCCACTAAGCAAGACCTTCCCTGTGCCAGGCGACCACCTGTCTGCTCTCTGTCTCTGTGCCTTTGACCACTGTAGGCAGCTCTGATAGTGAGATCACAAAGTCTTTTTCTTTTTGTGGCTGGCTTACTTCACTTCGCCTAACATACTCAAGATTTACTCCTGTTGTACCTTGTGTCAGAATTTCCTTCCTTTTTTAAGATCGACTAATATCCCATTACACACGCAACATTGTGTTTATCCATTCATCTGCTGATGGGACGCCTAGTTGCTTCTACCTGTTGGCTCCTGAGAATAAAATACATACTTTCCATCTCCGAGAGGATGACTATTTCTCAGCATGCATGCGTGCATCTGGGCAGCCCCTTCTACCGTCTTTTTTTAAGTGACCCCCAAGTGCAGGAGGAAGTGTGTCCATGCGATCCACATCCGGCAATGTAGGGCCCCTCTCCTCAGGGGCATTACTGAGAGGTAGAAGGGGCGTGGTCTGGGAACTGTATTTGAGTGACTTCAAACTTACACTCAGGACCTGTTCACAACTGCAAGATGCTCTCCTAGGAGGGGCTTTTGATCATCAAGTCTCAAAAATTATTACAACGCAGTCTCCATGTTAGAAAGATCATGCCCAACGCTTTCTTGCCTCTCAGGCGATTCCTATCTCCTCCTTTTCTGTTTGTGTGTTGGAGTTGGGGGGTAGTGACAGACACTACAGTGCCATAATTGAGACCACAGACTAGGGAAGGAGTGGAACACGAGTTCCCAGAATTCCCGGGTGGGATTCAGGTATTACCACATAAAGTCCTGGGGATGGTATGCAACTGGTGACATCAATTGGTAACATGATTCTGATACATTACGGATAACAAGAGTAGCCGCTAACACAGATTAAGCCTTAGCTCATGTAGTATCTCAGTGGATCCTCAAAATAACCTGGTGAGATGGGCATAACCACCAGGTAAAAAGATGAAAACTTGGTTCAGAGAAGTTAAGGACTCTGCCCAAGGTCGCACAGCTGAAAATTAGCTCCAGCTGAATTTGAACGGAGGACTAGCTGATTCTAAAACCTGTGTCTTCGCTCCCATACACAGGCCTCCTTTTTTATGAGATGGGCTGATGCTTTTAAATGAGAAAACATTTTCCAGGCTCCAAGTGGCTAATTTGTACAGGTTTGAAATATAGTATAGCCCCTGTAGGTTGGGGACTTACTTGAACACTTACTTTTTCAGGGTCATGTCCTGTCCTGAAAGAGGGGCCCCTTCTACCGGGGAGTTCTTCTTGCCACACACGTTGCCAAAGCTGTCGTAGCCGAAGAGGAGTCTTCCCGTGGCTCCCGCCACCACCGAGTAGCCCATGATGAACAGCTGTCAAAATGCAAGTGGCACGTGAGAGGTTGGCCAACAGGCTGACAACACGGGCCCCCACGTCCCTCAAGATGTTGATGTCAAGCGGAACCAGGTAGAAAATGAATCTCCCTAGCATCACTGTATTTCTCTCCTCCAGCAACAATGCCAATAATCCAAATCAGTCAGGAGGCTGTTACTCTCACCCTTGCTTTAACAGGTTAGGTAGGGAGACCATTCTAAGAGGCCGAACAGATTCTAGTCTGTGTTCTTACCTCCGTGTACTTCTTATCCTTTTCTCTGAGAGTCTTTCTTTCTTCTGGGCCTAATTTCACCAGGGCAACTCAAATTTTCTTCCCCTTGGAGGTTCTTACTGTATCTAAGGGCCCCCGGGCTATGCCACATCTTTCCCCAAGCTTCCTTCTATCCCCTACCCCCAACTCTCTCCCTCCTCTTCCCTTTACTTTTCCTTTCCCCCCAAGTTTCCTTCACTGGTCCTGCCTCCCCTCTTTTCCTCCCTTTCTTCTCTCCACACCTCCCATCCTCTCTCCTTTTTTCTTTTTGTCTTATATTTAGGGGACTCTGACTCAGACCTCAGGGGTGGAGACAACACAACTGATGTGTAGCAAGATACTGTTCATAACAAGTGAGAAAATGGCATTTTGGAATAAGTGCTTAAAATACACGAAATAAAGAACCTCAGGAATTCTGCACAACAACCACTTGCAACCTATAGTCACTTTTTTCCAATTTTGTCATGGATATGGAATACCTGAAATTTCAGCTCGAACCACTGTCCCATTCGGTATATGTAGTGATGGGACCCTCCACTAAAATTGAGGGTGTATCTTCCCTAATGCGATCTTAGTGTTGTAAGTTTCCCAATTTACAGGGCATCAAACAGCACTGAAAAATTAGTGCTGACATGATCATTCCGGGAGCGAGGATATAGTACCCCACTGGATAAAATGTAGTAATGATGCCCATTACTTAACGGGCATTGATGCCCATTTGACTCCCAAAGTCAAATATGTTTCAGATAGTCTGGATTCACTAATTTAGAAATCAAAATAACAGTCTTGAAATGTCCAAGGTGTGCCATGAACTGTTACCGGGGGACATAAAGATGAACAAACCCGAGTCCCTGCCTTCAAGGAACTCAGCCCAGAAGATGGGCAGGCTCTCTGTCCCTCCCACCCCCAGCACCTCCTCAGTCTCATGGTCTGATTCCAGGATGAGAGTGTCACTTTGCTGGTGGACAGCTCCCTCACCCTGTACTTCGAGGCTGTGGGGGTGGGGTGCCTGTGCACCCACGTGGCTGACCCAGCACCGGGCTGCTGCTTCTCCTCCCTCTCAGCTTGGAGCGTGGGAAGATCCTGACTGGGTCTGGACTTGGAGGAAAGGGGTCCTGTGCTGCTGCCCCGCTCACCAGAGGGCTAATAACAAAGTGGTATTTTCCATTTATCAGCATTCTTTATGTTAATACCTCCCTTGGGAAGCTTGGGGGAGGAGTGGAAGTTTGTTTTTTGCTGTGTTTTAGGGCAGGAGGGATTTGGTGCACACTGCGTCCTTGCCAAACTACTACTACTTCATACCACCAAACTGTGTTCTCATTTCAAACACACAGTTACAATTCCATATGACGGTGATACAGGAGGAGTGTTGTGTCAGGAATGGTGAGGCTATCGAGGAGGTCTCTGTCAACTGTGCCAGGGGAGATCCAGAAAATGGAGTCTTAAAAGGAAGACTTTTAAGTCTTGGAAGAGGCTTGGAAGAGGGCAGGTGGGGGAGGACACTGGAGAGGTAAGTAGAGGCAGAGACAGTCCAGAATTTGAGGTATTCTGTTCTGTGTATCTTCTGCAAATATAAACAAAGGCTGCTACTCTTCCTCTTTGCAGCAGACCTTCTCTGCCTGTCATTCTAGTCCCTCCTCCTAAACCTCCTTTGTCCAACCCTAACTCGGGGCAGCACCATCTAGCATGTGCCTCCCTACTACTGGTCAAGACGTCACAAGATCAGGAAGCTGAACAGCAGAGGCAGAAAAACACTCCTTGCCCTTTTTTAAGAGCCTGTGGTTAAAAATAAAACAAAGTTGCAGAAGATACAAAAAGGCGATCAGCTTGAAGGACTCTCCTTATTCAAATGTAATTCAGTAAAGAGAATGAGGGCATATTGAAGGCTACAAATTTATTCTGTAAATGACACGTAATTTGAAAACAGTTTCCAGCTCTGTGCCACCTCTCAGATGGCTCATAATTCTTCAGGCTGTGCTGGGCCATCTACAAATCCTTTCCCCAGACGGCTGTGGGGCTGAGAGTTTGGTAGTGATGTGCTAGGTCTGAATCACGGAAGGGCTAGGCAAGATCACTGAATAGCACGAACAGCCTGAGGTCAAAGCTGCCCAGACCCTTCAGGACAGCTGCCCTTGCACTTGTACAATAGCGGGCCCAGATAGAAACAGCAACCATCTGTGGGGAGGTGAAGAGGGGTGCGGTGTAGGCGGCTCCTGTAGGAGGGCTCCAAGAGCCATGAAATAGACAACACACGACATTCAGTTACACCTCTAAGACCCAACCGTCCACTGTGCCCAGAACCACGTCTGTCTCTGAGAAACCAGTAGGTAAAGTCAACAAGCGAATCAATGCTTTTCTAAAGAAAGAGGAACAAACACGGTATTTTAGGGTCTATTCAAATTGAAATCTTTGCCACAAAGGTAAAGACTATCGGGTGGCGATTATGCTGCCTTGTAAATTAATCATTAACAGCACAGCACACAGCATGCCTCAATCTAGAATGGTTGTTTTCTTCGTGAACATGATCTTTAAAGAAGCTGAGTAGGGCTCCTCCTACTGTTTCCCACAATAAGGTAGCTAAAATAAGTATCATGGCAACCAGATTTAGCTGCCAAGAAATCCTCCCAGGACTAACGTGGCACCACCTGACGGGGTCTACCAGCAATCCTATATTCCTAGAACCCAGAATGGGGGGAAAATCCTTACCTATCTAACTAGAGACTTTCTATCGAAGGCACGTTTTCTTTGTTAAACACAACATACAGAGAGTGTGTTATGCGTGTTATAATCAGCTAAAGTGAGAGTAATTTATCTCTAGGCTCACCCTGGATTCTCCTGTACAGTATTAGAAGAGCAGCAAAGAGTTCATGAACGTTTTGTTTGGGGGGCTGAGATGGTAAAAGAACATCCAGGCAGTGAGCTCAGATATTAAGGGATCACACACTGGCCTATTAGGTAACAATCCTAAAAAGTGATTCTCATTTCCTAATGGAGTCTTCCATTAGACTGTGACCTTTGGTAATAAGACAGCCTCTCCAAATTAGCAAGCCTAGGAGGTTAAGACACACCTGACAGGAATTCCCCAAGACAGATGCTTATTGGGTGGTAATGGCGGATGTCTCTCATTGTAGCACAAACTTTAACCTGGCACCACCTGGAGCCCTAGGCTTCCCCAGGGAAGGCACTAGGCATACGATTTACATTTGGGCACAGTTATTTCAGGACACACACTGTGGTCCCTTCTCTGCTGGCCATCTATACTTACCAAACCAGTCCAAAAGAGAAAGAACAGGAATAACCATGTCGTATCTGTGCACTTCCTATAAATCTGAGGTCTCCACTCTCTTTTCCGGGGGGCTCTCTCTGTAGAAACCTTCCAGACGCCCCCCAAAAAATGGGGGTGGGGGCAGTTGAGGAAAAGAGGAAAAAAAAAACATATGGGTCATAACCCGGAAACGGAATCCAAATGTACTGAAGATTGCTCAAAGTAACTTTTCTTCCTTCCTTTCTCTTTTATGTTTTTAACGTGGCCTCCTGGAGCTTTCACCGACCCTCTGAAACACCTGCTCTGTGCGGGGTAGAAGTGAAGTCCCCAGTCGCCAGCTCCTTACCTGGTGGTGCACCCGCAGGCGGCCCCAAGTTTGTGCTCTGCAGCCAGCCTCTCCCCGGTCTCCGCCCGAGCACAGGACTGGGGTCCTAGACCCTCCCCCCAGGTGTCCCCAGGACGCGGCGAGGGGCGGGGATGGGCTTTCTCCCGGTGGATCGGGAAGGCGGAAGCGTCCGGCGGGGCAGGTACTGGGAGTCGCCCGAACCTTCCCCTGGGGCCCCCAGCCTTCCCGCAGGGCATTTTGGCGCGGGGCGGTTACTCACCAGGCACTGGGCGCCGGGGCACTGCATCCTGCGCTCGGCGGCCGGGCCGAAGACTGGGAGCCCACGAAGCGCCCGCGGCCGAGGAGCCTGCGGCCAGAAAGGCCAGCGGCCGGAAGGGGCGCAGCGCCACCCCGCGGCCACCTCCGAGAGCCTCGCACTCGGCCCTCGGCGTCACCTGAGCGGCTCCGGGCCCGCCCAGGTCAGTCATCTGTCGGCCGGAGCGCCGCCTTGTTCCCAGGCCTTCGGCCTCAACCACCTGCGCGGTGGTGGCTCCCGGGAGGCCCGTGTCGCCGACGGAAGCGCAGAGTCCACGGCCGCTCCCGCACAGGCCCGGGCTCAGCCACGATCCTGCGCGCGTCCTAATTAGCGGCCCTGCAAAGAGCAAGAAGTAGAAAGTCTCAACACATCCCGCCCGAGGGGGTGGGGGACGTGTAGTACTGCGTTATACATAACGGACAGGTAGTAGCACTTACCCGGTGCCGGAATCTGTTCTAACGGCCTTACAGGCATTATTAAATCATCAACAAGGCTGAAATCATTGATATCCCGGATCTGCAGTGAGGGAAACCGAGGCACGGGAAAGCAGTGACGGGACGTGCTCAGTGAGACACAGCTCTAAGCTGGAGAACTAGGAGTTGAACCCAGGCACTCAGGCAGGCGCTTTCAAGGTGGTTCTCTGCAAACACTACGTGAGGGATGGCAAGAACTATATGAATCAGGAAAAAAAAAAACCTGCATGAAACTAAAGCATAGAAGTATTAAGCATGAAAAATATAATAATTGGGATGACTTTATTGATGCTATTTATTAATAATAACATGGGACGAATCTAGTAGCATCGAGGCAGCTGAAGAGGATTAGTGAGAAGAGGGGCTTCAGCAAGTCTCCAGGGACAGCAGGAAATGGTTAAAAAAAGGAAATAAAGCAGCTTATTTTAAAATTTCCTAATGAATATCAGGGATAGAACTAGAACAGGAAAAGGAGTGATATAAAGGAGAGGAAATATCTAAGACCTCATGGAGGTAAATTCCAAGGTTGAAAGAAAAAACCTCAGATTGTAAGGGTGTATCTCAAGCCATATATAGATATTTCAAATATTTTTATCGTTTCTTTTAGGAATTTCCTAAAAATCCATTTATTGGAGCCATGGACCAACTACCCAACTAGGTCTCGTCAGAATAACAGCTCTTCCTCTGACCCACAGATCAGTCAACTGAGTTATCACATGACCGTACCCTTCGAGACTCACTTCAAACCCTCCCCTTGCAGTGTCCTCAACTATGACATAACCAAGTTGTCCAATCTAATCAGCCTGTCTGCACTGAAGGACCCATCTTATATCAGACCCTGAAAAACCTATAAATATCCCATCCTTGAAACACATCAAATATATTTATATTAATACATTTATAATAATACTAAATAAAAATAAAGCTTAATTGGTTGCCTTTAGAAGTTTCTAGGAGTCAGGGGTGCCTGGCTGGCTCAGTCAGTTAAGTGTCCAACTCTTGATTTCGGTTCAGATCATGATCCCACGGTTCATGGGTTCTAGTCCCGTGCTGGGCTCTGAACTGACAGTATGGAGCCTGCTTGGGATTCTCTCTCTCTCTCGCCCTCTCTACCCCTCCTCTGTTTGTATGCTCTCTTTTTCGAAACTTAAAAAAAAAAAAACTTTTTCTAAAAAAAGTTTCTAGGAGTCAGATTCATTATTTTGAAAACTGGTTAAGGAAAGGGGAGGAATCAAGCACATATCCCGCCTCTCCTATATGAACTATACTTGAGGGTAATCACATAACTGATGGAGATTTCTCTTTATAGAAATATTCTGGCTTATATAAGTGCAGAAGGAAGGACAGAATTTAGCATATCACAGTCTGCCAAACATGACAACAAAGGGACAACCAGACATTAGTCTTCTCCCAATGAAGAAAGAACACATTGCCCACTGTGAGGTAATCAACCTGAAAAATCGACAGGAATCTACCAATTTATAAGAAATATTGGGAACAGAGGAACAAGTCAAATGACACCATAGGGATGCCATCAGCAAAACCAAGAATGGGGGAGTCTCAGACACAGGACCTTGTTTTAACATCAAGTAGCAGCAGTAAAAAGATTTTAAGGAAAAAAAAAAAGAGGAGAAACCTAAAAATTAAAAGAGAGTTGGGAGGTATTTTAACAGATAACAGAGGACATTGTTTAGATCCAGATTACACCAACTGGAAAAATAAAAGGAAAGACCTTCAGAGGACCATCTAGGATATGTGAATCCTGACTGGATATTGGATAATTTGAAGTAATTTATATTAAGGAATTAGGGATCTGATGATGTCATTGGGATTAAATTTAAGGGGAGTTCTTACCATTTAGATTTACATACTGAAACCTATACAAAATAGTGGGCTGTCTGAGATTTGCTTTAAAAAATCCCGGGCAAGGGCACCTGGGTGGCTCAGTCAGTTAAGCATCCCACTTCAGCCCAGGTCATGATCTCACTGTTTGTGAGTTCTATCCCTGCATCGGGCTCCCTGGTGTCAGCACAGAGCCCATTCTCTTCCCCTCTTTCTGCCCCTCCCCGGTCAAAAATAAACACTTAAAAATAAAAAAAAAATGTTAAAAAAATCTAAGCGAAAGGGCAATGGGTGAAGGTGTAGAGGGAAACAAGATTGACCATCAACTGATAATTGCTGAAGTTGGGGAAGTATACATGAGGCTCATTAAATTGTTTTCTCTACTTTTGTGTGTTTGAAACTCTACACACACCCTCTCGCACACATATGGGGTAAACCACAACTCAGGCCACCTCTGGAGGCTCCACTTAAGAAGCTCCTGACCCTGACCGTATGCAGGCACCTGTTACTGAGCATACTTGCCTTTCCCCCTTTTTTACTCCCCACCCCTCCAACCCCAGTGCTCAGCCTGACCCCATGCGTTCCTCGAGAGGCAACAGCCCCTGCTTGGCCTTAGGATGCTTGTGTCTCCAGATCTATTGGCCTAGCCAAGGTGCCACGCGCTCAGTCTCCTCTCCAACCCCATCTGGGTCCCTGGTGCTCTTGCAGCACTTTGGCCAGAACATTTTCGCCTCTTCTGCAGGAACCTCCCCGTCTCCTTCCTCAGACCACCTCTTTTGCCCACCTGTCCCTGTTTCTCATGGTTCTCACACTTGTCCTGCCTGATATTCTGCTCTGCACCTCTTCCCAAGGCTCTGGCACTTCCTTAACTTCTAGCAGCTCTCAGTCTGGCCAGATGGAGATGCAGTAGAACCACTCAGGTTGCCCACTTTGCTTTCAAGTGTGTGACCGTCACCCCTTTGGGTCAGGTCTCTTAGGTGCAGGCTACCGCATGAGCTAAGCTTTAGCACGTGTATCTTACTGACACTGTGCTTTGGGGCTAGCACCCGGGGGAGGTCAGATTTCATCTCACTTTCCTGAGGCTTCCTCCCCTGCCTCACAAGTCTGTGACTGAGTTCCCAGCATGCTTTGAACCATAGCCTGACACACGATGGTTAAGATAGTGTGATATTGGTTGTGATAAACCTCCAGAGGAGGCAGGATTATCAACTTAGGCCTGAGGGTCCAGCTCTTTTATCATCTTGCCTTTCCTATCAGCCAGGAAGACTCATTCCTTGGACTGGAAGCCATAAAGGAGATGAAGGATTCAAGGTGGTCTTGGGTTTGAACTTTGGTGTTTATAGTTGGTTCAGGAATGGCCCAAGATGTACAAAACAGATAAGGGGGCTGTGAGGAATGGTTTCACTATGAACGGGGGTGTGGTCGGGTAAGGGAGTCAAGCAAGGTGTGTGTGCAATGGAGTCCCAGCCCTTTGGAGCTAGATTGAGGTAATTTCAGGGTGAGGAAGTTAGAGGCTCAGAAAAGTCTTCTTTTCTCCTTGAGATCTTTGGATCAGAAATCTGGCCTTTGGAATTTTGATTAATTTTAGCCTATCTCAACCCTACAACGACTGAGCATTTTGCTTTGTGCCAGGACTTGGGCCAACTCAAGGGGCACGGGCGCCATGTAGGAATATTTGCCCCTTCATGGAGGGCTTGCTCACATGAGACCTAGTGATGAGCCTTGTGGTAGGGGATTCTCTGCCCCGTGTGATGGCCCCAGAAGCCTTCGTGGGAAAGCGGGTCTGAGCTACGTGGTGAAGGGTGAATAAGAGACGATGAGGCACAGAAAGGTGGAGAGGGCATTCTGGGCAGAAGAAATAGCAGGAACGAAGCCTGGATGCATGCAAGTGCATGGCGAACCCCAAGCAATGTAGTCCTGTTGGGAGATGAATGTGAGCAAGGGAAGACAGGAAGGGGAGAGGGTGTGATAAGTCTGAGGGCAGACAGCCCCCAGCCAAGAGCCAGCACACCAAGTTCTGCTTGTCTTTCTGTGCTTATATCTTTCCCATCCACCTTGCTTTGTAGAACAGCTTTTGGACATTGCTACCCTGTCCTGGTTGTGCTCAGAGGACTGGAAGGAGAGGGGTTTGTGGCTTCCTTGTACCTCAGAGGAGCTGGGAGCAGGAGAGACCGTTTGGGGGCTGGGTGTGGTGGGGGCAGTGAGAACCAAGTGCAAAAACTCTCATGGGGAAGTGAGACACGGGGATAGGACAGCCACCAGGCTCTCTTCCTAAATGTGATCCTTAGAATATAGCTCTCTTCAAGCCCCAAGGGACTTTGAGGTTGGTTAAAAAATTGTTTTTTTACATTGGTTTAAATATATTAAATTACATTATTTATGTTCTCATATTCTTTTGTACATATCACATGTTGCATGATAAAATTGTATGTAACACACACGTGTCATATATGTAACATATTTAAGTCATAAGGCACGATAACCTGAACAGTCAAACCCACCACCCATTTGATGAACTAGAACATTTCCGTAGTGCCTGGGTGGCTCATTCGGTTAAGGGTCCAACTCTTGATTTCAGCTCAGGTCATGATCTCACAGTTCGTGACTTCGAGCCCGACATCGGGGTCTACATTGACACCACAGAGCCTGCTTGGGATTCTCTCTCTCCCTCTCTCTCTGTCCCTCCCCCTGCTCACTAATGCTCTCTTCCTCTCTCTCAAAATAAATAAATAAACACCCACACAAAAAAAGAAATGGAGGGGTGCCTGGGTGGCTCAGTCAGTTAAGCATCTGACTCTTGGTTTCAGCTCAGGTCATGATCTCGTGGTTCATGAGTTTGAGCCCTGTGTTGGGCTCTGTGCTGACAGCTTGGAGCCTGGTACCTGCTTCGGATTCTGTGTCTCCCTCTCTCTCTCTCTGCCCTTCCCCTGCTCGTGCTCTGTCTCTATCTCTCAAAAATAAATAAACATTTAAAAATTAAAAAAAAAAAAGAAATGGAACATTTCCATAATGTCCCTCCTCAAACACAACCCCTGTTGAACCTTCAATCTAAGAGGTAACCGCTGTTCTGAATTTTGTTTTTCAATCTCTTGCCTAAACATACTTGTCTCACATTATCTTAAGCCTTACCTAACATAATTTAGTTTGCCTTTTAAGGGGGTGTTATAAAAACTAGTGGTATACAGTACGCAGTTGTAAGAAACTTTTCTCACTCAACATTGTGTTTTTCATGTTTGGTTTTAAATATGAGGGTGGACCTTCATAGACTTAACCAGACAATTTAATGACAGACTTCGTGACTATAATATGGAAAAGCAGAACAGCCAAATTTCTGAGTCTTCAAATTCTGTTTAAGATAAATACATTTGCACTACTAGGGGCTGACTGCTTGGTCTAAACTTTTTCCTTTGTCCCACAATTTCCATTTAGTCAGCTTTCAATGTTATTTGTATATTAATCAGCTCTCTCACCTCCTTGGTTTCCACATTTGTGCAGGGTGAACCCTGCCATGAATGAATTGAAGACACTTGCTACTTTCCTTGATGAAATGTTACGTAGCTATCTCTAGGACACTTTTGTGTTCATACCGTCTGCCGAATCATTCTTCCCAGGTCTCTCCATGAACGATGAGAGTTCTAACGGCAAAGCCATCAGAAAGCCTTGAGAATAATTCTTCACTGGGACTGGCGACTGAACAGAAGGAAGGAGGACCCGGTCCCCCGTGTGTCCCCAGGGACATTCGGCCTTGTATTAGCGTCCCAGGGCTGCTGCAACCCATTACCGCAACTCTGGTGGCCTAAAACAACAGAAACATATTTTCCCACAGTTCTGGAGGCTGGAAGTCCGAAACCAATGTGTTGGTAGGGGCACTGTTCCTCTAAAGACTCTAGAAAGGGAGATTCTTTCCTCTCAACCAGCCCAGAGTGTCCTTTGGCATCGCTCCAGTCTCTGCCTTTGTCTTCACATGGCCGTATTCCCTGGGCCACCATGTATCTTCTCTTCTGTCTTTTATAAGGACACCCTTACCTTGGATTTAGAGCCGCCTCTAGTCCATCTGGGATGATTTCCTCTTAAGATCCTTACCTTAACTACCTTTATTCCAAATAAAGGCACATTCTGAGGTTCCAGTGGACGTAATCTTTGGGGGGGGTGGGGGAATGGCATTATTTTAGCCATTACAGAACTGCAGATGCTACTTGCAGAAACTGTCCTGTGGCTAGATACGTTTTAGAAATATACCCCTCTCACAGCCTCACACTGTTCATCAGTGTATTACAGACTGACCCACTGTGTGTGTGTGGGGGTGTGTGTATGTGTGTTAATAATTATTAACGCTGTTTTGAGAAGCGCTCTTAGGGACTGCACATTTTTGGAGGACACGGTCAACTTAACAGGTTGAAATATGTAGGGTCTTCGATAGTGTGGTTGGAAGTGATTTCCAAGATACCTGAAAAGCCCTCCTCCCCATGTCTAGCTGACCTGGTCAGCAAGACCTCAAATTTCTTAGACACAAAAGCCTTTTAATCCACTCTGAAGAAAAAAAAATACAAATGGCCTTGGGAGAGGCCATCTAAGTAATAACTCCACGCTAAGATATGAATGACTAATGCCAGATTCTTTTCATATCAAGGTCTTGATAGAGGGCAGGGGAAACCTAGACGTCAAGGCCCCCAGGGTTTCTGAAGACTAAGGGGTGGCATTCACGGGCCAGACAGAAGCGCAGAGGTCAAATTTCAGCTTCTTTCAACCTTCTCAGCACCCGACAAGCCCTCAGTGCTTTTTACTGCACCATTTAATACTTTATGGTTGGAAGTGCTCACCTGTTTAACCTGAACTGTAGGACTCCACTTGCATTTTAACACCAATAATTGATACATAAAGATATCATCTATTTTTGCTTCTTGCCAAATATCTGATATAAATATCAGAATTTTAATAGATGCAGGAATAAATGTCTAGAAGGCACATTGAATGTTATTTTCTAATATTGTGTTATATTTGATTACCTGTGACTTTTTCTCTCTTTTCATTCAACAGATGACCTGTCTATTTGGATTAAATGTGTAGTGTTGTAAAAACAGGAAAAAACCCCAACCACTAACACCAATGTACTGTGTTTTGAAAATTCTTACATGCAAACCTTTTAAGGGGCAAACATGCCTATCTCTCTTGAATTTTATCAATCCAGCAATCTTGTCTTTTTCTGTTCTGGGTGGGGGAAAAGGAAAAGTAAAGGAGAGAGAAAAGATGGGAGGGGGAGATGTGGAGAAAGGGCAGTAAATCAAGAGTGTGAGAACCTCATTACCAACGGTAGGAGATTAGGCAAAACTCCTCTCTCTTTGGGCGTCTTCGTAAAATGAGGGAGGAGAGCCAGATTCTTCTATGTCTATTTCCAGCTTGGAAATTCTATGATTTAAAATTACATGGCACAGGTATGGAGACCAAAAACCCAGAGTGAGTATAAGAAAGCAAATGGCAGAGATGAACAAATATATGTGAAATATACAGCAGAGATGACCAATGAAAACAAAACCGAACCTTATTCTTTGAAAAGACTGAAAAAAATAAAAAAGCAAGCTTCTGTAAGACAGATCAATAATATAGGTTGGAGATAAAATAGGCAAAATACCCAGCATGTAACAAAGAGGTAGATACTAAGGTATACAACGATCATGACATGATACCAACTCTCTACTTTGCTTTTATTTTTCTCTCCCATCATTCTTAGTTTTTCTCTTCTTATGTTTTATTTTTATTTTTGCCTTCATTCGGTATCCCCACATCATATCTGATATTGGCACTTGCTGACCCCTGGCAGTTGTTAACTTCAGACCAGTGTTCTGGCAAAGTTGAGGGCTGATGTAGTTGCCACTTTCTTACAGTAGGTGGCACTGTAAGCCAGAGGCTGTGTAGTCAAACCAGCCATAAATTGTAGTGTTTTTTCCCCCATTGGTTCTAAGATCTCTTCCTTTATCTTTATTATTTATGTTTGCATTTTTACGTTTCCAAAATTGTGAGGCCTCTTACACTCAATATATAGATTTATTGAAGAATTTTATGCCCTTTGAAAGCTGTCATTAAATTGATGTTGCTTCTTATCAAATCTTAACATTTTATCTTAGAATGGAGGACATTTCAATATGTTATGAACCTTAGCACTGTCTGGAATGCATCGATCACCCATGGATAATATTCAAAATCACTGAACGCAAGTTCTTACTGAAGAAGTAAAAGCGATGCACTCTTTAGTTACCAGGGAATCACTGCACATTTGGGGTGGGACTGACTCCGGAGTTCGAAACCATATTCTTACAGTCATCAGCTGTGCGATCTTGGGTGAACTTGTTACCCTCTCTAAGCCTCAGTTTCCTCATCTTTAAAATGGTGAGAACAGGGGCACCTGGGTGACTCAGTTGGTTAAATGTCCAACTTCAGCTCAGGTCATGATCTCACAGTTTATGAGTTTGAGCCCTGTACTGATCTAGGTCAGTACAGAGCCTGCTTGGGATTTTCTCTCTCTCCCTCGCTCTCTCTGCTTCTCCCCCACTTGTTTTCTCCTCCCACCACTCAAAATAATAAATAAACTAAAAAACATAAAAATAAAGCAATGGTGAGAAAAATGGCTGATTTGAAAGATTGTTATTGTATGCCTACCATATAACTTGGCTTACAACAGTTTCAATGAACTCCAGCTAGTGTTATATAATTTTTAAAAGCTTAGGTTAGCAACAGAATGTGAAACAGACCCCTGTTAATTTACAATAGGGAGAGAGCACCTGTGCAATTCACGGAGTTAGCTCATTGACTTGGGGCTGTGGACGATGGGCCCTTGTTTGGTGCACAGCCCATATTGCACTGCTTTACCGCCTCCAAAAGCTTGGTTCCTGGAGCAGAATCTCCTGGGGTGTTTGCTAAACAGGTAGATTCTCCAGACCCGCCCAGACCTGCTAAGTCAAAATCTCTGGAGGTGGAGCACAAACTGTGTCTTTAAAACATGTTCTCCATATTGTTTGTAGGGACACAAAAATATGGCAACTCTGACAGACTACTGTTGGGATCATATTTACTTAGCTGAATTTCTGTAGTACTGGATTGAATGATATTACGATTTTTAATTTGCTTATTGGGCCGTGGACAAACAAAGCTAAAGGACCGGTCTAGCTCTTGCTGCCCTTTCTGCTTCCCCGCATGTTGCTTTCACTGGTGAGCTGTGCGTGCAGTGGTTTGGACCACTTTTGTGAATGGGTCTTGAACTTGCTAGATGAAGAAGTTCTGGAGATCTGATGCACAGCATAGGATTATCATCAAAAATGCTGTATTTCTATTTCAAAGTTGCTAAGAGACACCATCTTAAATGTCTCAGCACAAAAAAGAAATGAGGGCATCTGGGCGGCTCAGTCGGTTAAGCACCCGACTCCTGATTTCGACTCAGGTCATGATCTCACAGTCATGGGATCGAGCCACACTTTGGGCTCCATGCTGAGCACAGAGCCTGCTTAAGATTCTCTGTCCCTCTCTCTGACCCTCTTGCCTGCTCATGCTCTCTCTCTTTCTCTCAAAGTAAATGGATAAACATTAAAAAAATGATAATTCTGTGACATGATGGAGGTGTTACCTAACCCTACAGTGATGATGTTGCAATATACAAATATATCATATCAACACATGGTACACCTTAAACTTACACAATGTCCTACGTCAATTATAGCTCAGTTAAAAAAGTTAAAAAATGAGTTGGTCTGATATGACAACAATGACAATGATATAGTCAGAAAACGAGAATTCTAAGCTGGTGAGAGTTCTAGTAACTGACATCTAACTTTTTCAATGTCTCTACTATTTTGAGATTTTTGATGAAAATACTGTATTCAACAAATGCTTGTTGATGGCTTCCTAGATCCTGGGTTCAGACTGTTGCTCAGTTTGCAGAACAAAGACTAGAGCACATGGTACTGGGCAAGGGGAGAGCCAGCTGGACCAGCTCGCCCCACATAGCAAGGTTTCTGGGAAGAGAGCCTCCCAGCATCATCCAATCCCCTCTGTCACGACTTGTGTCCAGACATGTGTTCTTTTAGCTGCCGGTCAAATAATTGGTGGTTGGACTGTCAAGGCTCCAGTAATATTTATGCTGCCCCTCAAAATATCAAGTTGCCTGCTGTACTTAACTTTATTCCTCTGCAAATAGTTGCCTTGAGGGCAACTTAAAGTGCCAGAAAAATTTGAATCTATAATCTGCATCTATACACACATGCGCACGCACACGCATTCACGAATGTGTATATTTGGTGGCAGGTCCAGCACACTCTCCCTTCTGTCCACTTGGTCTGCTACTCCAGGTCAAAGTTGTTTTCTAGGACACAAGTTAAATGACAGGGGTCAAGGCCACAGTGGAGTAAATCACACGCAGTGCCGAACATCAGCTCAGGATGGGACAGCAGAGGGCTCCCTGGTGGAGAGCGTTTACAGATGTGAGTTAATTAATCCTCACGGCCAGAAGACACAGCTGTCATTTTCACAGGGCTTACAACCGCACCCAGAGCATGGGAAAACACAGATGCTGTTTCCTGTATGGGGTGGCAGATCTATCTACTTTGATGGTGTACTATTTCAGAGACAAATGGCATTATAATGAGACAGAGGAGTGTGGCGGCTTCCAATGGTGGGGTATGTGTGCCTTATCTTTCTCAACGACATGAGATCATTATGAGGAACCGAAATTATTGTACTGTGTGATCATTTTGAGAATTACTGTGAACAGTGTGTGTGCAATGGTAGTGGGCAGGCCCATTTGCCCCGCCCTCTCTGTGTCTGACACCTCTGTCCCTCTCCTGACCCTGCTCCCTGTGCCCGAGTCCGTTTGTTATGCTGTGTGCTTCTTGCTCCTCCAGTCACTTTGTCTCTGATGTCCTCTTCTACATTATTTGGCAACACACCTTTTTTTAAATTGACACGTAATATTATATTCAGATGTACAACATAATGATTCAGTGTTTGTATATATTGCAAAATGATCACCACAATACGTCTAGTTAATGTCCATTACCACTCACATTACAGAAGTATTTTCTTGTGATGAGAACTTTAAAGATCTATTCTCTTAAGCAACTTTCAAATATGCAATATGGTATTATTAACTATAGTCATCATTCAGTACATTACATCCCTAGGATTTATTTCTTTTATAGCTAGAAGTTTGTATCTTTTGATTCTCTCCACCCATTTCACCCATCCCCCTCCTCTGGCAACCACCAGCCTGTTCTCCACATCTATGAGCTTGTTGGTTTGTTTGTTTTTAAGTTTTCATATACAGTAGTCTCCCTTACCCACAGTTTTGCTTTCTTATTTTGGAGCACCCCTAATAAAGGTAACTCAGTGTAGCCCTGGATTAAGTACAGCATAAAAATTAAGGGCTTGGAATATCTACTCTGCCCCATACCGATTGTGTAGGACTGTACAAGTTATTAACTTTTCAGGTCTTGGTTTTCTTATCTGTAAAATGGGCATGATAATGCCTACCTCTTTGCTGTGGGAGTTAAATGAGATTAGATATGCTAGTCTTAACAATGCCTGATGCACAATAAGTATTCAATAAATGCTAGCTGTTACTTATTTTTCCTCTTCAGCCTAACTTTCCCGCTTTAAAAATATTTGTTTAGCTTGTGCTTGCTTTTGTAAACTGCTTCAGATTTCTTTGGGAACGAGGCCGCATATAAATGAGTAATCCATATCACCAGTGCCTCCTTAAAGAGTTGTATCAATGTATGATGGCAACCCCAATGTAGGGCATGAAGTAGAAAACAAGATCAGTTATAATATGACAACATCTATCCTAAGACATAAACTGCTCATTACTTTTGACACAGTAATTTCCTTTTTGGACTCTACACATGATAAAAGCTGAAACAATTTTACATACATGAAAAGCTCATTCACAAAATTTTTCCATAGTTCTATTTATTTTAGCTAAAACTCGAAAACAATCTGAATGTCTTTTAAAAGAGAAGTGTCTAAATTATTCACCCAAGAAAACTTTATTCAGTCATTAAAATAATGTTTTGAAAATTTATATGACAGAATGGCAAAGGCTCATGATGTAATGCCAAGGGGGAAAGAACAATGGATTTAATTGTGTCTGTAATATGACTACAGCAGCCTGTGATAGTCTATAATGAGAGAGACTGGAAGGAAATATACTAGCATGTTAATGGATTTCAAGCAGAGAAACAATGGGTGAATTTCAAATCTCTTTTTCCACGTGCTTCTGTAATTCCCAGTTTTCTTTAATAATGAATTCCCCACCCACATACAATGCCATTTAAGGACTCTGTTCAGAACTCACGGGTAAACAGGGAGGACAGCTCAGTTTGAACTGTTTTCCTTGGACAGGATGTCATCATTATTATGAGACATTATTATGAGATATTGCTTAAGCTATAATATTGGGACAGGGAATAGCTTGGGGGGCTGTGTAATGGGGCAAATTAATATAGATTTCTGTCAGCAGCCTTGCTTGGACTGATAGCATGAGGGAAAGCAGAACACCTTTAGAGAAGGGCATGGGGAAGCAGAGTCTTTGTACAAGTCACAAAAGTTACAGAACTTCCAAAATCAGGGAAATGGAATTCCAGAGCACAATTCATTGCCTGATAGCAGAAAAAAAAATTCCCTCAAACCTTATCTCTTTAAAGTAGCAAGTAAAATCCAATTAAAACATGTTTTACTGCTTTTCCTGTTTTAGTATTATATAGTTTTTAGCCTTAACTCATTAAAGGTATTTTAGAAGTCAAAGACAGAGTTATATACTTTAATTTTATGCTGTGTATTGACTTTTCAGATTATAAAACTTAAATAATTAATGAAAGCAATTCATTAGTAAACCCAGTACCCAGAGAATGAACTATTAGGATTTATAGCGGGAAATTTCTCACTCTGTCTCTGGGATAGATATAGCTAGCATTCCTTGAGGGATTACTAAGTGCTTGGTGCTGCTTGGAGAATTTTACATGTGTTAACAAAACTTACTCTCACAGCAACCTTTCGAGCTAGATATAAGAATTCTCCCCATTGCATTGGTGAGATTCAGCTTCTTATCTAAGACCATGCAGCCGGCAGGGGGCTGGGTGAGGGGGCGGTCGGTGCAGAGCCAGGTCATGAAAGCCAAACATTCTGGGCTCCAAGTCTATGCACATAACTTCAATATACATATAAAGACACCAAAGTGGGATTACACAGCATCTACTGTATTATAATCTTTTTTTTTCTTTTTAACGTACCTGAACATCATTCGAAGTCAATGGAGATCAATCTACTTCAATATTTTTAATGAGTATATTGTATTTTATTGCATGGTCTCCCATAATGTATTTAACCATAATCCACATGGCTGGACATTTAAAACTGATCACTATCATAAATAGCAATGGAATGCACATCCCTTATACAAAAATGTGCGTCAGGGAGATTATTTCATTAGGGTAAATTCTTAGAAGAGAAACGTTTGGGTCAAAGTGAACATTTTCAAGGATTTAAATGCCTGTTGCTAAAGGGTTCTCAAGAAAAGTTGTGCACATTTACATCTCCCCTCCCCCCACAGCACTGCAGGGGAGTGTGTTTTCCTCTACATTCTAGACTGGTTTTCAAACTTGTGCAGCTTGACTTACTGTAAGAAATACATTTTACATAGTGATTTGGTATACACACATTAAACAAATTTACTATTTTCCTGACTAGATCGAATGAATTTTTTCTCTCCTCTCCTCTCCCTCTCCTTTTCAAAATTTTCTTAAATACCAGATATGGGGCACTGGATGGCTTAGTCATTAAACATCTGACTTCGGCTCCAGTCATGATCTCACAGTTTCTGAGTTCAAGTCCCACTTTGGGTGAACTTGAGCCTGCCTTGGGTGAGCCTGCTTCTCTTTCTCTCTGTCTCTCCCTTTCTCTCCTCTGCCCTGCCCTGCCCCTCATTCACTTTGCCCTCTCTCGCTAAAAAAAAAAAAAAGAAGAAGAAGAAGCCAGATATGGTCCCCTAAGTTAATTACATGATCCACCAATGGGTGGTAACTCACAGTTTGAAAAAACACTATGTCAATATTTCAATATTAATATTCGTTTTAGTGATAATAAGTGCCTATGTGATAATCTGAGATCGTGACGTTATTGTTTCTTTCTTAATTTTTTAAATTACTAGAGAGCTTGAACATTTTGGAAAATCATATTTTTGGAAAGAGTATAGTTGTTTCTCAGCTTCCACTGCACATTAGAATCTTAAAAATTCCTATGATTTAAAAAAAAAAACTTTAATCTTATTTTTGAAAGAGAGAGAGAGAGCGCAAGCATGAGTGGGGGAGGGGCAGAGAGAGAGGGAGACACGGGCTCCCTTCAAAGCAGGCTCCAGGTTCTGAGCTGTCAGCACAGGGCCCAACGAGAACTCATGAACTGCCAGACCATGACCTGAGCTGAAGTCAGACGCTTAACCGACTGAGTCACCCAGGTGCCCCAGAAAATTCCTATCCTTTAATTAAGTGCTGGACCAAATAATTTCTAGAGATTGGGCTCAGGTATCCAGATTTGTGGCCAATGCTGAGAACAAATGCTATAGATGGTTACAGTTAATGAGAGATTTATGTGATGGTATTATTAGTGACACAACTAGATGGTGACTTTGGAAAACTGCTTTGGTTTGATGTCCCTTTCAATTTGATACTTATTTTAAATTTTATTTGGCACACACTTAAAGAAATGTGATTGACTTTCTAAACAGTTTAGTTCAAGTGTAAGAGTTCTCACTATTAAGCATGTGTCACTTCTGAGGGTCACTATATAAATTTAAGACTTCTAATATTTTTTGCAAGCCTACTGTGTGCAAAGCACAGTAAGAGACCTGTCGTGTTAGAAGATGAGCCAGCCACTCACCATGTAATAGGTACTCCAACCTAGGCACGTAAGTAGCTATAACACTGTTAAGAAAGTGATAATTTCATAATCATGTGAATTTAGAAATAAGACAGTTAAAAATTGTGTCTCCAATATCCTCATAATGAGCCAACTTATAACACTTTTTATTATTTATGCCAAGAAGTAACAAGAGAATTCAAAAACTCCCTTAGCTATATTTGAAGAGTTCTGTTTGTCCATTAAACACTACATATTTTTAAACTATCATAGTCATCTGAAGATATGACTTAATTCCATCTTAAGTATGAAGTTAAAGAAGGGCCCTAATTTTGGCTCATGACCTGTCAGCTGCACAAATCACAGTTATGCTTATTTAAGTCTGATTTAGTGGTGAATTATAACAAGGAAACTCAAGGGAGATAGTGTAGATTCTCATGAGTAAAACTACATTATGGGAGAACCGATGTGTTATTTAATAGGTCAGAGTCTCATCCGATAGAGAATTCCAACTGCCTACTGGACAGTCCACCTATATGGTCCTCTGGAACCCCAATTTTAACATGTCTCCCCAGTAGAGGTCTTAGCACCCTCCTGCCTCTTCCTCGAGCCATTTCCCCACCTCTCATTATGGCACAACGGACAATTGTGTGCTTTGCAGTAAGATAGAGGCTACCTTACATCTCTGATGCTGTCTCCTCACATAGGGAAATACACCACTTGCTGGCCCAAACCAGTCTAGGGGATTGTGGGTGGTCTGAGAGCCTGAACACTGGCTGGAGGTACTGACCGTGTAATCCCAGCTCTGAAAGTTTGAGAAGGCCAGCCTGGGACAAACCTCTCCTTCCCTCCCTTTTCCTTTTCCTGTTTTTGCTTCTCTGTTGTACATGGAAAGGACTTTAGGAGAGGAGCAATACTCATAGGAAGCTCTCTGAAGGCCACTAGGACCAGCGTCTGGCCCCAAGACTATCTTGGAGAAGCGAAAACAGCAGAATAGTAAGTCTACAGAAGGTGTTTCCCCAGGGGCTGGCACAAGTGAGAGATGCAAGTGGATTCCAAAAGTGTTCCAGAAATTGGTGAATGGCAGGTGACTAAGAGGAGCTGGGGGTTGAAGCCAAAGGGGGTCATTCATGCTCTCTCATGGCATCTGTCTCTAATCTGCTATTTGGTCAGATTTGGCAATCCCCAAGTCTCCAAGTTCCTCTCCCTGAGAAGTGTGCTGGAGTAGAATAAGCATTGTCCTTGGGCAAGTTACTTAACCTTTCTGTGCCTCAGTTAATTCATCTATAAAAACTGGATAAATGACAGCCTGTTACAGGGGACCAGCTCTGATGGCCAGGATCAGGCTGCTGTACATTCCCAGCTGGCAAGTGCCCAAGCTCTCAGATGGTGAGTGGGGTTGGGGTGTGGTGGTTGGGCTGTGAGCTTATTAGGGCCCTGCCATCTTCTCCCTCACTGTAAAATGTCCACCCTTCAGGTGCCCTTGGCAGAGATGTAGCAGAACCGTTGTAGAGCCAGTCAGATGATGAATCAGCTGTTCAGTTTTTACCCGCGCTTCACCTACTTGGAGAGAGGAGATTACCAGACACCAAGGGGAAGAACAGAAAGTCTTAGGGGCTCAGATGATTGGAGTATGGATTTTCCTATGTGGCCATTCTTACCAGAGGTCAATAATCAAGTCATCAAAGCCAGACATATGGCTATGAGAACTGAAAAATGGAAAACAAGAGAGAGCTACATCCTGTTGGGTCACATCCTGTTCACGAAGGCAGGAAGTGGAGCAGCAGCCCAAGATGGTTAGAAAAACATGACGCTTACGAAGTATTTGCACGCTATGTGTGGATGTACGTTTTGGTACACAGTTTTTAAAGATGCTATGAATCAATGCTCATATATCATGCTTTTTGGAAATTCTCAAGCTTCTTGTGAAATAAAACTGACCAAAAGCCAACTTTTTGTTATATGACTGTGTTCCATCTATAATCACACCAAACTAAGAAATAGATTTGCCACCTATTTGCCACCAGAAAAACTGGTCCAGGAATCGGAATGCAATGCTAGGAACTTCGCAATGGCAGTCTTAGCGAGTATGAGATTGTGGACCTTGCCCAGAAATAGGAGCTTTGTTGCCTCTCTCAAAGGGAAGAATGGATTGTCCCAGTGTGGGCAGTCTGTGGTGCTTCTCCTGGGAAGCCCCAGGCACGGGGGAGAATTGCTGACACACAGCGTTCCCTGCTCAAAGCACACTTTGGCTTTCCTTCAGGCAGCTGCCTCGGCTGACAAATGGGCTTTCTGAACTTGGGAATGCAGAAGTCCTGTCTGCTCCCTTCTCTTCACCTTCATTGCTGTCACTCACCTTCTGTTTCTTCTCTCCCCTTCTCTTGCATGTGATTCATGGTGAGATGATGGCCGCTCAATGGCTCCATGCTGCTTTGCATGAGGGTAGGATTAAAGAGAAAGCCACGACCATCTTTCAGGCTTGATGTTGATTATTAGCATTCTTCAGGAGGCGATTTGAGAGGTTCACTCCAACTCTGGACTATCTAATCACACGGGATTGCAGTGCTTCTAAGACAAGGCACGTATTCAGGATGGTGGTGCTCAAACTTTTGGATTGCTGGTCCCCAGAATCTGCCTTTAAGGTTTAAAAACCAGGTGCTTTGCAACTAGTTGTCAGTGGTTTTCTGACTTTCTTCCTGAATTTCCTTTAGTCTATGACAAGTGTTTGTGCTAGGAATGGACCCCAGTTACTAGAAAATTCGCTTTGGGTATATCCTTGCATCATGAACCTTGATGGAAGGGAACCTTCCAGGTAGGTAGGGCTGCTTAAGGCCTCACTATGGGTTTCAGGCTTTAATATTTAGAGAAAGATATAGAAAGAAAGAAAGGAAAGGAAAAGAATGGTATTGACTGTGTTAAGATCTATGCATTCATAGTGTAGTTTTTATTCTGAAGATTTTAAATAATGGAAATCCAGCAGAAATGTTGCATGTAATTTTATCCTAAAATAATGGTTTTATTTGTCGATGTGCTCTTCTAGTTCTTGTGATATGTATTTTAAAACCTATTTACAGTATCATCATAAGTATTTTATATTTTCACCTACATTCATGAATAAGAGATTTTTTAAAATGACAATTAGACCCATTTCTGTCTCTCATGGACAGAGCAGCTGAATGTCCACAGTAAGTTGTGGGTTTCCTTTCTGGCTCTGCCCCTGGGCCTCCAACACTTCATTATTTCAGTTCAGTCTGTGACAAGTGGGAGCTTATGACTAGATGCCTTACACATTCACTGGATGGAAAAACAACTGGTGCATGATTTCAGAATGACCACGATGGAAAAATGTGGTATCAAATGCCATGATACTGAAAGGACCTTAATATCTGGGCAGGTCACCAGGCAAACTCTCCTCTTCCATGCTTGTCCTTTGACTTCTTAGTTTTCTTTCCTCTGCTCACTCTTCCTAACCGTTTCTGTCTCCAAATCCCATCTAAGTCTGAGAGCAAGGATCCTACTTGCTCATTCCTGTGGCACCTACCTTGTGATAGGCAATGCGCTAATGTCTTTCCTCCCATCTCATTTACTCCTGCTCCTGGATGAGGCGGTTCCTGTTATGCCCACTTTGCAGATGAGGAAATTGAGCTAGTGATGAAGTAGCTTGCTCGAGATCAGTTTGTAAGTGACCGGAGCTCCTGTGCCCGCACAGATCTTTGTAATTACATCTTTTTAATTATAGATCACATGCTTTCCCAACACTACCTTTGAACGCAGAGCCTGGTTCAGAAGTGGTAGAAAGAGAAGGTGTGTTTTAGGATCAATCGGCTGCCTATTCTATCGAATGATAGGATCTCTATTTTCTTTCATTTTTGTTGTTTGAATTTACTGTCACTGCCTTCTACAAGCTGGGGACGGTCATTAACAGACATAATTGTCTAGAGAATATGGTTTTATGTAATAGGAAAAGGTATTTCAGAAATGTAAACTGGAGCAAAAGAAAAACTGTGTTTCCGGATGTCTCGGTTCCTTTTTTTTCCCTTCTTTTGTAAACTATTCGGCTGGCTCCATTTAGAATATAATATTAACTGCCTGGAGGATAAAAATAGCTTCTTTTGTAGTTTTAGCTCACCCAGCACCAACATATTGTGCTTTTTCATGGAAAGATCCATTTTTAGAAAGAATGCAAGGTACCCCCAGGCCATGAGTAATGACTGTTTGGCAAGATGATTCTTATGCCAGATAATCACTCTAAAGTCCTTCTTTGGAAGGCTTATGAATTGTTTTTTGTTTTTTTTTTTATAAAATTTGTGTCTATTATTTGTGATATGTTGAAACCTCAGTTAATAAAAAAAAAACCCAAAGGATATATATATATATGGCTTTGGGAATTCCGTTTACTTCCTGTAAATGACTCACAATTTAAGCGTACTAAGTTGGGTAAAGGAAATATCTCTCTATCATTGTCTTACAAAAATATAAACTGTAAACCAGGAACAGAAACTGCAGACCTCGGCAAGATCCTCCTCGCTCCCTCAGGCAGAGCTGGGTCTGCGATAGCTGTTGAAGTCTTCTAAATGACTTGATGGGTCGTGAACGGGATAATCCCGGGATGAGAGAAGGAACCATTTTCTTCCTTGTGCTTACATTCATGCCATTTACCTTTTCTTTTTGGTGTGATTCTCCCCAGGTTCAGAGTTCTGTCATATAACTCACATACAGCAGAATGGATTCCCTACTCTGTGTGAAGGATACAAGTGGCTAACCAAAAATGAAGAAATGACCAGAATATGGAATTCCCAACTTTGAGAGTCATGGTTTTCTAGAATTACATAGGTGAACACCAGGGAAAATATAGAGATAATCACTGAGTCAGATGAGTGGTCTCCTTCACCTCTGAGATTATATCATTCTGTGACTTTTTACCCTGCTGGGTCTGATGAGTTTCTACTGGGAGATAATTTTTCAGCCACCTAGATTCTCAGAGATGCCTGGCCAAAGTAATTTTCTGAATGAAAGCTAGTGACAGACGTTCTCCTTTTCTGGGAAAGCAGTGCTGGTGGTAGCTGGGAAGAACTGGTGACCTCTAAAGAAAAATAAATGTAAAGATATGACCATTATTATTTCCACTGGAGAAATAACCATTATCTTGACATAAAAGTTACATTTCACCTAAAGCCCACCATTTGGAAATTGAGCCACGGTTTTCTGCTGCTAGATTTGGGTATCTCATCCCAGAATTGTATTTTGCTCTATGTGTGGATTTTGTGGATTTTGCTGCACAAACTGGTAGGTATATAGTTTGGCTCAGATTTCATACAGCTGTATTATTTGGAGTGATAATTTTGTCAGCCATTCAATTAAGTTGAAATTTATATGTTTAGAAAGAGCATAATCACAATTTGAATTTTGTTTTGTGAACATTTTAAAAGCCCATCAAACCACTGACAGAACTTTCCAAGTATGAAAGATTTGCAAAATGTAGCCAAACAGACCAATTCAGTTTATCCAGGGTTTCCAAGATCCCAGAACTCAGATTGTGGTCAGCACTGGATCTGGAAGGCTTCCCGAACAGGCTCCAAGTAGTGGCTTCACGATTAACTTAATTCCTTCTCTATTTTAATTGGAGTAAGACTTAATACAATAAGAAATTTAAATTTTCCAGAAGGTCTTCTCAGTCTTTGAAATGGAGTCATCTTGGCTCCAAGTAATCCTTGCTATAGATTAGGAAGAAAGACAGTATGTAAGAGGATAGAATTGTACCTGGGCCTCTTGATTACTGCGTACTCTCTGGCCCTGATGATTGAGCCCTTCCCAAATGGAATAATTGCAAAGCAGCAAATACCTGGAAGGAGACGAAATCAAAGGCATGTGACGGCAGCTTTTGCAATTTCAAAATAAATTACAGAATGATGAGGGCAAATAGCCAGCTTTTGTCCAAACAGATTCTTATAGTAAAAAGGATTATTTCTGCTTGGGGAAAATTAAAGCTGATGAAATAGGAATAAATTTATAACTACAAACTCAAGTGTGTAAGAATTAGTCCAGTTCTCAAAAACAGCCGTACTAAGGTATAGCTTATATACCGTTTAACTCATCCACTGCAACTGTGTAGTTTACTGATTTTTAGTAAACTTAGTTAGACTTGCCACCATTGCTACAATTCAGTCTTGGAGCACTTCTATCACCCCCCAAAAGTTCCGTTTTGCCTGTTTAGAGTCAATCCAGGCTCCTATCCTCAGCCCCAGGCAACCGCTGATCTGCTTACTGTTTCCATAGTTTTGCCTTCACTAGGAATTTCATGTAAATAGAATTGGGCACATGTAGTCTTCTGTGTCTTGTGTCTTCCACTTACGTGATGTTTTGAGTCTCATCCATGTTGCTGCATGTACCAGTAGTTGTTCCTTTCATTGTCAAGGAGCACACCAGTGTATGGACAAACCACAGCAGGTTTATTATCATTCACTATTTGATAAACCTTTAGGTTGTTTCCAGTTTGCTGTTACTACCAATGACATTGTTATGAGCGCTTGCTCACAAGTTTTTGTGTGGACATAGGTTTTCATTGCTCACAGATAGATACTTAAAGGGCAATTCCTGGGTCAGGTGGTGAGGGTATGTTTGACATTTTGAGAAACTGAAAACGTTTTCCAAAGCTGCTCTACCATTTAATTTTTTCGCTAACACAGGATGAGTTAATGTGATCAGCCTTTTTTATTATAGTCATTCTAGGGGTTAAGTATTTTATTGAGGTATTAGTTTGCATTTCCCTAATGGCTACTAATGTTGAGAATCTTTTCATGTGCATATCACCCATGTGGATATCTTCTTTGGGAAAATATTTATTCAAATTTTTGCCCATTTTTTAATTGGTTGTTTGTCTTACTGAATTCTAGGAGTTTTTTTTATATGTTTCACACGCAAGGCTTTTATCAGGTGTAGGATTTGCAAGACTTTTCTCCCAATTTGTGGCTTGTCTTTTAAATTAAAAACTTTTTTTTCTTTGAGTCTAGTTGACATAATGTTATGTTAGTTTCAGATGTACTACTCTGTGATTCAACTTCTCTCTGGGTTATGCTGTGCTCACCACCCATCGTCTTTTCATTTTCTTAATGGTATCTTTTAAGAATAAAACCTCGATGAAGCCCAATTTGACATTTTTCCCCCTTTTATAGATCTTGCTTTTGGAATCCTAGCTAATGTTTGCCCAAGCTGAGGTCACAAAGATTTTCTTCTAGAAATTTGTATAGGTTTAGAATTTACATTTTGGTCTTTGATCTAGTTAAAGTTATACATGGTGTGTATAGTGTGGGGTGGAGGTCTAAGTTCATTTTCTGATTTGTTTCATTTTGTTTTTGCATGTGGATATCCAATTGTTTCAGGACCATTTGTTGAAAAGCTATCCTTTCCCTTATCGAATTACCTTGGTACCTTTGTAAAAATTCATTTATCCTAAATACAAGGGTTTACTTCTGTTCTCTCTACTCTGTTTCATTGATCTAAATGTTGCTACTTACCGCACTAGCGCACTGTCTCCATTACTGTAGCTTTATAGTAAGTCCTCTAACGTTGTTCTTCAGTTTTTTCTTTTTCTTCATTACCTTACGTCCCTTGAATTTTCATATAAATTTTAGAAAATAGCTTGTAAATTTCTACAAAACAGGCCTTTTATCTTGTGACTTTGCCGAACTTACTTATTAGGTTTAATATTTTTTTTCTTGTAGATTTTGTAAAATTTTCTGTCTACAAGACTATGTCATCTGAACATAAAGACAATTTTCCTTCTTCCTTTTCAGTATGTGTGCCTTTAATTTCTTTCCATTGCTTTATTGCACTGCTTAGAACCTGCAGCATAATGTTAAATAGAAATGGTGGAACAGACATCCTTGCCTTATTCCCAATCTTACAGGGGAAGCATGTAGGCTTTACCATCATTATGTGGGTAGCTATAGATCTTCATAGACGCCTCTTATCAGGTGGAAAGAATTCACTTCTGTTCCTAGTTTGTTGAGGTTTTTAAAAATCATAAATAAATATTAGATTTTGCCAAATGTTTTTCTGTATTTGTGGAGATGAGTCTATGGACTTGTCTTTTATTCTTTTGTTACGGTATATTATGTTTACTGATTTTTGGATATTAAGCCAATCCTGTATTCCTGGGGTGAATTTCATTTGGTCATGGTGATTTTTTTGTTGTTGCTGCTAGATTTGGTTTGCTATTTTAAAAAATATTTATTTATTTAGTTTGAGGGGGAGGAGGGGCAAAGACAGATGGAGAGAGTGAGAGAATCTTAAACAGGCTCCATGCTCAGCACAGAGTCTGATGAGGGGATCAATGTCACCACTCTGAGATCATGACCTGAGACAACAGCAAGAGTGGGATGCTTAACTGACTGAGCCACCCAGGAGCCCCATGGCTTGCTATTTTTTGTTAAGGATTTTGCATCTATATTTATAAGGGATATTAAACTATAATTGCCTTAACATGTGACTTCTTTGTCCGGCTTTTATATTAGGCTAATAATGGGCTACTAAAATGAATTTGAGAATATTCCCTCATCCTCTATTTCTGAAAGAATTTGTTTAGGTTTGACAATGTTTCTTCCTTAAATGTTTGATAGAGGTCAATAGTGAAAGCCATCAGACGTGGACTCTTCTTTGTGGAAAGATTTTTAATTACTAATTCAATGTTCTTACTTGATATTGGTCTCTCTACTCAGATTTTCTAATTTTTCTTGAGTCAGTTTTTGATAATTCATGTGGGTTTTTTGTTTCTTTCAGAATTTGTCCATTTCATATAGATTGTCTGTTTGTTGGAATAAGTTGTTCATAATAATCTTTTAACTTTCTATAGGGTAGTCCTGCTTGAATTGGGTTGTTACAATTTTCCATTAACTTTCATCACAAGGGCATGATTGTAAGTACTAAGAGATGATGTAAAGAATCTCCTGTATTCCAGAAATACTCTTCCTTACTTTCACTGAATATTAACACTCCAATTTCCCACTGGTAATCAGGATCAATCACCCTCACCAGAATTGTAACTCCCTTCTTTGCTATTGATTCAGAGTTGTAAGGAGACCAAAGTGGCTGGGTGGCAAAATCATTGCTGTGTTTCTAGGTGGAAGCATTTCCCTTCTTGGAATCAATATGCTCAGCACAGAGTCTGATGAGGGGCTCAGTCTCACCACTGTGAGATCATGACATCTAGAGCAGCAGAGAATTTGGCTGTGGGCACAAGAAGCAAAATTTTGCTAGTAGATCATGAAGAGTAATAGTGGTGCCCCTACTATTTGCACCTCTTGATTCTGGGCCCTGCGAATCCTGGCTATGGGAGAAACAATACCACCTATTGGACACCAATTCAGAGCATATACTAGAGAACTGCATCTCAGCCCTGAAAGATATTGCCACCTAGCTCATGCTATAACTGAGTTCTTAAAAGGCCAAGCCAGTTGCTTCAAGATGGTGGACAACATGGTAAGACCCAGTTAATTCCATGAGCATGGGCCCATGGTGATTTTTTTGTTTTTTTGTTTTTTGTGTTTCATTTACTGTGAAGTGAGTTCCTTGGTTAAAAAGCAATGTTGTATGGAATACCACGATGATAGGTAAGGCATTCTACAAGTCCACAGATGGTAGTTTTGGCAGAAGCACTGCACACAGGGACCACAAATCTATATTAGAGTGTCTATTTCAGTAAGACCAAAGCACTGTCCCTTCCATAATGGAAGAAGTCCAATGTGGAAGAAGTCCAATGTAATCAGCCTGTCACCAGGTAGCTGGCCGATCACTCTGGGGAATGGTATTATACTGGGGACTCTGGGTTGGTCTCTGCTGCTGGAAGATTTGTTACTCAGCAGTGGCTATAGCCAGGCTGACCTTGGTGAGTAGAAGTCTAAGTTGCTAAGCCATGTATAACCTCCAACTCTGTCACCATGGACATTTTGTTTATGAACCCATTGGGCAGTGACAGGGGTCGCTGGAGAAAGAAGCTAACCGGTATTTACAAAAAGGGTCATCCTATCTACTTGATTATTAAAAGCTTCTGCTGAGGTTACCCTTTGGTGAGCATTCACATGTAACACAAATATCTTCATGTTTTCTACTTATTCAGAGAAGTCTATACACACACTTCTTCCCCAAATTTCCTTGTTGCCAATTTTCTAATCATGTTCCTTCCAAGTCTCTGACCATCCAGCCAAACCATTGTCCATAGTCCATGAGTCAGTTTACAATCACACATCTGGCATTTCTCCTTCCATATAAAATGGATAAACAGGTACATTGCTTGAAGTTCTGCCCACAGGGAAGATTTCTCTTCACTACTGTCCTTCAGGGATGTCCCAGAAAGGGGCTATAAGTGTTGAAGCCATCCGCTTTCATGTGGTGTTTCCATATGTTGCAGAACCATATGTAAACCAGACCTGAGTTTTCTATCAGTCAACTGGTTGTAGAGAATGCTCCTTTGAGGCCATAGATATAGGCTGGGAAAGAAAAAGTAATATGGAGACCAGAAGTGGGGACCATGGGTAAAGGGCATTTGGGCTACTTCTTCATGTAATTTGCCTGTGCCTTCCAGCCTGATTGTATACTCCACTTGCATTTGATGGTGGAGTGCTGCTGTGCATGCCCAACTTTATGTCTTGATGGGTCAAAAAACACCTAGTTCATGGTGGGCAGCTCAGGTAATGGTAACATGGTGACTCACAGGTAAGTGTTCAGTCTCTAGTAAGACCCAGTAACTGACCAAGAGCTGTTTCCCCAGAGGACAGTAGTTATCTGCAGGGGATGGCAGGACTTTGCTCCTAAGGGTTTGTGCTATGATGCACCTATTCAGGCCGGACCAAGGCTCCAAATAGCATTTCTATCTGCCACTGACACTTTTTAAGAAAAGTTTCTGTAAGTTCCAATCACCATTAAAAAGAAACCTTATTTATTTAATTAGAGAGAGAGAGAGAGAGAGAGAGAGAGAGAGAGAGAGAGAGAGAGAGAGAACATGTAGGGGAGGGACAGAGAGACAGGGAGGGGCAGTGAGAGGAAATCCCAAGCAGACTTGGGCTCAAACTCACCAACCATGAAATCATGACCTGAGCCAAAGTCAAGAGTCAGATGCTTAACTAACTGAGCCACTCAGGTGCGCCTCTGCCATTGGCACTTTAAGCACTCTTGGATCTGCTGGGCTATATGGCCCAAGTGGCATAATAGCTTGCATGGTAGCCTGGATCTGCTGAAGATCATTTTTGTTCTGGGCTCCACTCAAAACTGTAGCTTTCCAGGTCACTCAGTAAATGGGCTGGGGTAGTATACCCAAATGAGAAGTATGTTCTTTCCAAAATACAGAGTCACACTTTTTGGTGGTAGGAGGTTCCAGATACACAACTTATCCTTTACCTTAGAAGGTATATGAATGGTATAAATTTTTGGCAGTATAGTGAAGTCCAGCCTCCTATTCATTCAAGGTTCTGGGACTCTAAACTGGTTCAAGTCCAGGAATTCATTGAGGGGCCAGGGATCTCTAGTCTCATGATTCAAGTTAGATTTTAGTTCATTTGGCTTAAACTCTTTTTATATAGATAAGTACAAATTTAATAGACTGTGTGTCTATGTCACTTCTAGGGACACCATGATCAGCTAGTCAAGGCCATAGGTCTCCGTAAGTCCTACTATTCTGATTACTGCTGTCCAGTAGGGTGACCATACCCACCTTGTCTTTAGCAATTAAGTGTCACCACTTGGCCCCTGCTACCCCAAGATCTAATTATTCCCATTACATCTAAGGACTGCAATTTAGTGATGCAGTTACCATGGAGATTACTGGCCTCAGAGAAGAGTGACCTAAGTGTTCCTGAAGGATGCTAGGGCTCCCTCAGAAATTAATTTCTCAAAGTCATAGTGGAAAATGTGCCCTTTTGTACCTTTGAGCAGGTCTCAAATGATAAATCCACTCTAGGGGTGCCTGGGTGGCTCAGTTTGTTGAGTGTTTGACTCTTGATTTCAGCTCGGGTCACGGTCTCATGGTTCATGGGTTCGAACCCCACTTTGAGCTCTGTGCTGACAGCATGGAGCCTGTTTGGGGTTCTCTCTCTGCACCTCCCCTGCTAATGTTCTCTCTCTCTTTCTCTCTCAAAACAAACAAAAAAACAAACACAAAACACAAAAAAACTTTAAATCCATTCTAATGTTCTAGTCACCCTAAGCTTTTAGATACCTTCTTCTACATTCCACCAAGACAGTTCTGCAATTTCAGTTTCATTTAGTGTAGGCTACTCTTTGGTCCATGCTTCAGCCAACCAACCAAGCTGTTTGTAATCCCTTGAGCTACAGCATTAAATTCAGAATGTCTGCTTAGTAGGCCCATATCAATCAATTTGGCCCGATCCAACTTTGTGTTCCTTCTGCCATTATCTTACATTCTTAGTAACCATTCCCACACATATTTCCCAGATTTCTGTCCATGTAAATTGGAAAAATCATGTACTTCTTTGGCAGTGTAGCACGCCTCCCCACGGGTTACATTTTGTTTCTCCTTGGGGGCCTGCTGGGACTTAGTCTAGTTACAGGTCTGGAAGCAAAGATGGGTGATGGGGGTGGGTCCTGAGGAGGATTGACAGTGTCCTTCAAGGCAACTACCTCAAGGGACACTGTGACAGCTTCCTTAGGCAATGCAGATGGTGGTGGAAGGGCTGTTTTTACTGGCAAGGAAGACTCATTTGAACTCCCATTTTAATTGACTAGTAACAATTTTCAACCTAGTCATTTCAAAGACTCAGCCTTGTCCCAGGGGCATCAGGGAGACCTCTGCAGGTCTCTAGTTACACCTGTTGGCCTATTTTCTGTGTTCCCTCAGGGCCACGCCTGGGCTCTAGGAATCCTTGGTGAGTCTATATCCACTGAGCCCTTCCTCTCCAGAGTATTGTTATTTCCTTTCCACTTCCAGAAATCTCTATTTCCTAGCGTACTGCTCCTCAAGGACACTCTTCCTGCCCTGACCTCAGAAGAATAGAGACCTCTATTGCTCTAGAATTGACAGAATCTGCTTTCTGTTTTACTGAAATCCCCTCTCGAGAAATCACAAGGCTTGGTTTCCTGATTGAAATGAGGGTAGGGGAAAACACAGGGAACATGTACACAGTTTAGAATTTTAGGCTATTACTCCGTGGTGGGGTGAGATATCGAAGTTGTTGAATACAGAGGGAGATACTTCCTCACCTGTCTCGAGAACTTCCTTTCTCTAAATCCATTAGGCATGATAGACTGTCTCCAGAATGGACACTATGTTTCCCTTCACATCCTTCACTTCTTGCCTTGTGGAGGAAGGCTTGTGTTTGAAAAGGCTGTTCGAGTTACAGTCTGAGTGACTAGCTTCTGGTGATAAATCTTGTGTGTGGATTGTGGGGACAGCTAGCATCCAAAGTAAACAATGATTGTTGTGGGGAAGGCTGCATGGGTAGCCTGCTGGCCACACTCCGACTCCTTGGCTTTCTCTTCATGGTTACTGCCAACTGTGGCTTCCTCAAGCCTCTGCTGGAAGGGTGGCCCAGGTCTCTGGGGGTGGCCCCTTGTCTCCCTCAACCAGGAGCTTAGCGACTCTGCCCTTCCCACTAGGGATTAGGCCTCTTGTCCCCTCACTTGGTAAGTGACATCAAAGAATTCAAGGGCTCTGCACACCTCTCCATCAGCCCAGCACCCCAGCTGTGCTTTCTGGGCAGTAGAAGGCAATTCTCTGCATTGTGCTAGAAAAGAGGAAGGCCTCGGCCATAGTACACAGAGCTGTCCAAACTCATTTTTTCCTCCATATCTTTGTTTTTGGTATTTCCTCTGCTGGGAGCACCTTCCCTTATTCTTTCCTGTTCTCCTGGTGAAATTCCCACTTATCCTTTAAGACTCAGTAAAAACACCCTGTCTTCTGGGAAGACACCATGTCTCTCCCACAATCCTTTGCTCCCATAGCTTTTTTGTTCCTGGCTCTATCATAATACTTACTGTATTATAGTACAGTGAGTTATTTACCTGCCTGGGTGCAAGAACCTTCTTAAAAAATTCTTTATCATTAGGGTGGAGGGTGGTGCCTGACACATACCAATGATGATGATGGTCATGGTAATAATAACAGCTATTATTCGTTATATACTTAGCAGTTGCCAAGCACAGTGCCACAAACTCCACACGCCTTGTATCATTCAGTCCCATCGCAGTTCTAAGGGTCGTTGTTGGTGTTATTCTAGCTTTTGGTGAATTTTTAGGAATTCCTTAGATGGACACAGAGAAGAGAAATTCAGTTTAAAACAACAGCAGGAGCACAGGTGGGGAAGCATGGCCTGTTCGGGGCAGGACAGGTGGTCCTGGGAAGGGATACAAAAGAGAAACATAGGGCTGGAAAGGTGAGCCGGTACTATAGTGTAGAGGCTCTTGGATGCCCTAAGGCACTGCATTTTCTTAGTAGACAGCAAGGAGCATTCATGGAGGGACCAATGTGACCTGAGTGGGAGACCAGAAACCAGGAATGCGCTGAGGCAGTGAGCTCGGTGAGTCCCAAGCAGAAATCACACATCTTGGTGGGGGGGTGGTAGATGGAGGGTGAATCACCAAGCTGGGGGCTGGAGTCCAGAACCAAGTGGCACAGAGCCAGGCTGCCAGGTGCTCACAATCAGGGGAGTACCTAACGCACACTTGTAGGTGCCATCATGAATGTCTGCGCCAAGTTTGGTAGGCACACAAAGAAAGACGCAGGGTCCCTGGGGCCAGGGGCATCAGGAAAACTTTTAGAGAAGGTGATGCTTGAGCTGGGACTCTATTTACCTGGCCCAAAGGTGTGGAGAGGCAGAGGTGAGGTGGAGGGAGGCACTGGCAAGAAGACAGCACCAAGGCACCAACAGCACCACCGGTTCATGGGGCCTGCTGGGTTTTGTTTACTTGTTTGTTTTATAAAATTTCTTTTGCATAAGTAATGCTTCTTTATTGTACAAAATGTACCAAGTATAGAAAACAAAAAGAGTAAGTTTATAATCCTACTGCCTAGAGATGATTAGTTTAAAAATTCAGTCAATATTCTTCCATTTTTATGAGTGTGTACGCATGTTTGAATAAGAATAAACGTGCATCTGAAGAATACAGATGGCTAACAGACACTGAAAAATGTTCAACATAACTCATCATTAGAGAAATACAAATCAAAACCACAATGGGATACCACCTTACACCTGTCAGAATGGCTAAAATTAACGACTCAGGAAACAACAGATGTTGGTGAGGATGCAGAGAAAGGGGAGCCCTCTTGCACTGTTGGTAGGAATGCAAACTGCTGCAGCAACTCTGGAAAACAGTATGGAGGTTCCTCAAAAAATTAAAAATAGAGCTACCCTATGACCCAGAAATTACACTACTAGGTATTTATCCAAAGGATGCAAAAATGCTGATTTGAAAGGGGCCCATGCACCCCAATGTTTATAGCAGCATCATTGACAATAGCCAAATTATGGAAAGAGCTTAAACGTCCATCAACTGACAAATGGATAAAGAAGATGTGGTGTGTGTGTGTATGTATACGTATATAGTGAAATATTATATTACTAGGTGATGAAAAAGAAGTGTATTATGCTAAGCAAAATAAGTCAGTCAGAAAAAGACAAATATTATATGACTTCACTCATGTGGAATTTAAGAAACAAAACAAACAGATGAACATAGGGGAAGGGAAGGAAAAATAAGATAAAAACAGAGAGGGAGGCAAACCAGAAGGGACTCTTAAATACAGAGAGCAAACTGAGGGTTGCTGCACAAGGAGTGGGTGGGGGAATGGGCTAAAGAGATGATGGGCATTAAGGAGGCACTGGTTGGGATGGTACTGGGTGCTATAGGTAAGTGATGAATCACTAAATTCTATTCCTGAAACCATAGAAAAAGGAATAAATGTGCACATATATATGTATGTGTATTATATACACATGTATCAACAAGTAGGAAAGTGTAAGCATATGTACTAATACCTCTCTACCTTATCTCTATGTATACTGAACATCCTGCTTTACCTGCGTTAGGGATAAAATAAGGTTACATTTCTTTTTTTATGTTTATTTATTTTGAGAGAGAGAGGGAAGAGTGAGCATAAGCATGGGAGGGGCAGAGAGAGAGGGAGAGAGAATCCCAAGCAGGCTCTGTGCTATCAGTGCAGAGCCTGATGTGGGGCTTGATCTCATGAACCTTGAGATCATGATGTGAGCCGAAATCAAGAGTCAGATGCTTAACCAACTGAGCCAGCCAGGCGCCCCTACATTTCTTGAAAGTTCCAACAACACTGCCTTAGAATACCTATCAGCCTAGCCTGACAGGAAGTCTTGTCTTCTTCTGGGGTTGCCAAGGAAGTTCTCTAGGACTATTCAAGAAACCCCTACCTATTGGGTTAGGACAGGTCAACCTGTCCTAATGGTATTGCTCCCTGTCTGCCCCCTACTTGTACCTGGGATTTAAATAGAAGAGGGGATTATGGATGGACAATTCATTCCAATGGTAGTGAAAACACCTCCTGGGCCAGGAACCATGCCTTTCTTGTCCACTGCTATATCCTCAACACTTCAGATAACACCGACCTAGGATAGATGTTCACTAAACAATTGAGTGAATGAATTCGATTTGTTGAACATTTTTGATGTGCTGAGTTCTGTGCTGGGGGTTGGAGGTGCACATGTAGAAAACATGAAACTTTCATCTGTGATGGACAGAACTTAAAGATGAGCAGCTTTAAAAAACAAACGAGGCTTTCATAGGAGGTAGGGAGCTTGATGGTGTAGGAGGTATTCAAGCATACCACTGAGCAGGGTTGTAGAAGGAATTTCTGCTTTGGGAGGGATATTGGACTAAATGACCGCTAATGACCCTTCCACATGTGAAGTTCTATGATTGAATAAATTTTAGATAATCCTTTCTAATTTAGGAGTCATAACAACCAAATAAATCACAGAAGGACTCCAAAGAAGACATATTTACAAATGAAAAGCAAATGTTCTCATGGAATCAAACAATGGTTGATAATAAATGAGAATTCTTGAGAAGCCTACAAGATGTTGCTCTTGATAAGAAATAGATCATTTTTAAATAATGGAATTAGAAGTATTAACTTTCAGAATATGTTTAAATATTTGTTCTTTCATTCGATCTGTTTGCCATATTCAAAACCCATATTTACAAACAAAAATTGCCCGGAACTACCAGTGGAAGGTACAGCACAGGGAATATAGCCAATAGTTCTGTAATAGCATTGTAAGGTGGCAGATGGTAGCCACGCTTGTGATGAGCAGGAAAAAGAAAAAGAAGAAGAAGAATGCCAGGGATCCGTAAACTTCTTCCTTTGTTATCTCCAAATGCAGGGGCACCTGGGTGGCTCAGTTGGTTAAGCATCCACGTTCTGCTCAGGTCATGGTCTACCGGTTTTTGAGTTCGAGCCCCCCATGGAGCTCTGTGCTGACAGTACAGAGCCTGCTTGGGATTCTCGCTCTCCCTGTCTCCCCGCCCCTCCTCCACTTGTGCTCTCTCTTTCTCTCAAAAGTTTTAAGAAGTAAATAAACTTAAAAAAATACATAATAATAATTAAAAAAGAATCTTCAATGGTAGCTGCAAGTACGAGAGACCCCGGGGAGCCCCAGTGAATTGTGCGCCCTCACCCCCCACCCCCCGTAGGAGAAGAAAGAGGCCAACCTCTGAGACCTACAGCTCTGCAGAAGTCTCCTGCTCTCCTCCAGAGGAAGTGCTCCAATGTCTTGCACTTAGGCCACAAGGCCACTAGCTGAGTCTCCTCGCTCTTCCCACTTGCTCTTCCCTCGCAGGGCAGAGGCTGAGTCCCCGCTTGCTCCAGGCAGGAGGGAGGCAGTGCCAGAGAAAAGTCAGATCTGGGGGATGGGTCAGGGCCTGAGCCAAACTCCGCTTCACCAGGGTGGCCCTCCTGCAGTTCGCCTCCCCGGAGCGGCACCCGGACACCAGCCAGCCGTGGCCTCCTGGCACTGAGCCTCCACGCTCTGTCCGGTCCCGCAAGACCTCGTTCTAGGCTCCATTTCAATCACCTGGGACCAAGGACTGGAGACTCCCTCCCTCCCTGCCTGCCTCAGCTGGCGGTCGGTGCCTCGAAGCCCAGACGCAGGTGGAGGCCGCCAGCTGCCCGCAGGCAGGATGAAAGGGAGAAGGGTTTGCCTCTCCCTCAGATCCAGAGGACCCCGGTTTCTGTCTCATTCTTTGTTGTCTCAGCTGTCTCCTCATGAGGTGGACTGAGGTGGAGGAGACAACAAACATGAGACCGGTGGCTCCCTGGCTGGTCTCAGGTGAGGGGGCTCCATGTCTCAGACCTCAGAGAAGGAATGGGGAGCGGAGGAAAGGTGGACCTCCCACGCTGTGTTCCTGAGGAAAGCATACATCTGAGTCCCTGTGGTTTTACCTTTAATAGTGCTATAGGCTTTTTAAAAGTGGCCCAAAACACCCCACAAAAAACCCACAACCCTTTATACATAAAAATTTGGAGTTGGGATGGTTGAGGAAATGAGTTCTGTTTGTTGAATATAAATCTGAACTCAAGGAAATCACAGCTTATTTCTGTAAAAGCTTTTATTCAGTACTAACTTTACCCAGTATTTTTGGAAGACAAAGTGCTTGAGCACTGATCTTCACGTTCAGATGTGCAGCAAATAGACAAGTTGCTATGGTCCCTCCTGAGAGGTGAGAAAACTGGGGCCACAGAAAAGCTGTAGGACCCCCCTAGGGGAGAGCACTGGGTCTCTGCCATGACTTCATTCTTGAGGGCTGTGGTCCAATGAGCCAAGTCCGAGCATCGCAGAATCCCTGACACACACTAAGTTCTTAATAAATAAACACCAGACAATCAGCACCCCCATTATATGATCTCTCAAGGTGTCCTTTGCTTTTCCTTTATAACATTAATTGCAATCTTCAATTATATATTTATGTGTCTGATGTCCGCGCTCCCACACCCACGCCATGATAACAGAGACCAAATCTGCTTCATTCACCCCTAGGTGTGCCTAGCAAAGTGCCTGGCGCTGTGGAGGTCCTTGCCGAATCAAGGTTAGGTCACCAAATGAACAACTGGCTTTCCTGTAGCAATTCTGCATAGACTCTTGACCATGCAACTTTCTGCCTCAATTGCTAATCGATGCAATGGAAATAATAGAATATACTCTCTCAAGAATCAGTCGCTTCTCTCTTAGTTGGGAAAGAAACGCCATTGCTTGGAAAATGCTGCTATTCTAGTAGCGCTCCCAGGGTGCTGCGTATTTGGCAGCCATGGCTAATTTATCCTCTTTCCCCACCCACCAATTAGTTGGAAGGAGGATGTTAACCACTGACAAGACCCAATAAAACTATAAATCTGTACCCCAAACAAAATGTTATACCATGTTATAAAGGAACATGAGGTAAAATTTCTCAAGGAACTCCTAGAGTAGAAGCCCTTTGAAGGCCATCATTTGGTCATTAATCATTTGCCTCAAATCTTTTGTTGAACTCTTTCTTGGCTTCACACCGAGCCGGGCACGTGGGGCCCACACAGAAGCTGCTCAGAACGCAGACACTGGCATGCATTGGTAATGAGGACACAGTCTACCTGTGCTGTGGGAGGCAAGCCAGGCGCTCCGAGGGAGGCCTTCTGATCTCCGGAGAGTCTTGAAGACAAGAGCAAATTAGCCAGCGAAAGGTGTTCCAGGTAGAGGACAGACTTGAAAGCCACAAAGGCATGGGAACTCCTGGCAAGTTTGGAACCCATCTCTGCATGTTTTCTTAGGGTGGATGTATGGGTTGATGGTTATTGTTTGCTCCTCCTCATGGTAGCGGTGTTTGGTGGTGTTTGTTTTGGGTGACAACGGGCTTTCTCACCTTGCAGGGTGTATAGGGGCGGTCACCACATAGGATCTGAAAAACCACTCTCCTGGCCAGCTGACACCAATGGGGAGATGAGAAGGCATGCTGTTTCCAGCTGTTTTCTATAACAGAGATCCCAAGAGAGCACAGTGTTTCCATATTTATGATTCACTTCAGGGTCTTTCCAGGTTTGGGAAATGAGAGACCTCTTGCTCAAGCTGTTCCAACAGAGGTGGGAACTGGAGCAAAGTGCTTGGGGCCTGGGGAAGGCGGGTTGGCTGAATGGGCACTTTGGCTGGCCTCCCCTAGACCCTGATGCCTGCAAGCTCTGGAAAATTCCAGTGGGCTGCATTAGCTCGCCCCTCAGCTGGCTTGTGGAGGAGCCAGGCTTTAGCCAGTTTGGGCTGGCTTATCTTTAGGGTGGATGGGAGAGACACACCCTCAGTTCGGCCTGTTCCTCAGCACAGCAAGCTGCCGTGTTTTCCCCCAAGGATGTCTGTGTATGTTGACACAGATTCTTCTTGTGAAATGATGGGGGCTGGGAAACAGGGTTTTATCCACAGGTGAAAAACAACAAAGCCTGGCTTTCCCATGAGATCACTTTGCTACCACCTGGAAGCTAAAGCTTTCTTTCCAACCCAGGCCCACTCAGGGTTTTGTAACACCTTTGTCACAATAAAGTGATTAGTGGCACTTGTTCTTATTAAGGCTCCTGAGAATTTCCGCATTCCAGAGGGTCAGCTTCTCACCAGCAGCTCAGGTTTCTGTCCCCATGAACTCAGAGGACTCATAATGTTCTCATTACGAGTTCCTTCCAATAAGTGGAGGAAAGCAGACAGTTCAAGAATGTAAAACATTTAAACCTAATTGGGAAAAGTGGGCATTTATACTTTCTAGTCCATTGATGGCTCCTTTGCTCTAGTCTGGCCTTCTCCAGATTTGGGATGCAGTGCTGCTCTGTTATTTATCTCACATCTCTTCATGTCCCCTTTCTCCTCCAGAACCACAACCTCAGACTGAAAGTCACCTTCGGGTCAATTTAGCCACCCCCTGCATTGCACAAGTGAGCACATATGCCCAGAGATGTTGACTGCTACTCCTGAGACCACACGGTTATTTTTTTTAATGTTTATTTATTTTTGAGAGAGAGAGAGAGAGGGAGAGAAAGAACATGAGCAGGGGCAGGGCAGAGTGAGAAGGAGACAGAGAATCTGAAGCAGGCTCCAGGTTCTGAGCTGTCAGCACAGAGCCCAATGTGAGGCTCAGCACACAGATGGCAAGATCACGACCTGAGCCAAAGTCAGACGCTTAACCGACTGAGCCACCCAGGCGCCTCGAGATCACACAGTTAGAAAGCAGATGGGATGGGTCCAGGACCCAGGCTTTCCTGCCTCCCAACTCAGCGCTCCATCTACCATCTACCATCTACGCTGCCTCCATCCTCATATTCAGGCCAGGGTATTTTATGAAATTCTTTCCCCCAACTCTTCAAGACTCTGTAACCAGAGCACAGTGCTCTTTACATAGATGGTATTTAAGAAAAGGGTTGCCTAACTTTGGATCTGCTTGGCATTGCAACGCCAGCTTGCAGGAAATGCACTAGAAATGTGTGGGGAAATTCTGCAAGGCATCCTCCAGGACTTCGGCTTTTGGTTTTCAAAAAAGAGAGCAATGATGTCATTCACTCTTGAAGAGAAAGAACAAACCAAGCTTGCTTTCAGGGACTAGCAGAGCACTAGGGGCTGGAATTCTTTTATTGACCATCATGCTGAGTACAGGGCATTACCTGTAAGTTGTCCAGTCTCTGGATCTTTTGGGCTTAAACAGAAACGCATCTTCTCCAACATGGGAAAGGAAGTATGAGCTTTGTAGTTTCACAGAAGTAAAACCCAACATCCTCTGGATTGCTAGCTACCACTATGGCCTGCTTTCTGGGGACCAGATGTGGTGCTCTGGTATGCTGTACAAATGTTAGCTCATTCTATCCTCAGTCCTAAGTGGTAGAATTTATATTATTATATTATAATATATTATATATATATTTTATGAATGAGAAATTATATTATATATTATATTATACTATATTATATTATATTATATTATATTATATTATATTATATGAATGAGAAAGTTGCTTGTCTAAGGTCACACAGCTAGAACAAGCTTGGAGTCAAATTGGCTGACTGTAAGCCCTCCAATCCAGAAATGTCTGAAGACAGAGCAGGAGGACTCCTGGAGATGAAGTCCCACTGAGCTGCTACCTCCTGCCAGAGGCTGGGCTTCTGTTCTTCATGTTCAGACCCCTAAAGGGGACAGGGGAACACTTGTTCATGTTTTCTTTCCTCTGTTCCCACCTCCATATTCTATACCCATGGGAGGATGAAGAACAGGGAGAGGAGGCCCAGCCGTCCCCACCTGCCCTCTCAGTGTTTGGCACCAGTGGCCACAGTGATGATGATGGACCGGGCTCTCAAGTGATGGTCTGGCACATGGTCTCAAGTTCTGGTTCAAGGGTTTGGAACACGGCTGCACTTGCTCCCAGGAGGACAGAGGGAGGCTCTGTTTACCAATATCGAGTCTTTGAACTCAGTCTAGTGACCTTTGAGAAGTCATTCTCTAATGGGAATAAAAGTTATGGAGAAGGAATTTTGTTATCTTCTACACACATCTAGGTCAAGTTTGTGATTGCCAAATAAAACAAGTATAACTCCCCCCCGCCCCTGATAAACTTAAACAGACATATTCGAGAAACATTTTGTCCATGTCTTCAGAAGACTGCTTATCTTTGTCTGGTGTCAGGTCACTAGAAAAATGCCACGCCCTTGTAGTGAAAGTCCAGACCAGTTTTTGAACAATATCTGAATAACTCTTAGATTTCATGTTATTATTATTATTTTTGTTTAACTTCACCCATACACTCAACAGAACTAAAGATTCCCTGTCCCAAGGAAGCTTGTGATCTAATGATACTACTGGAAAGTCATTGGCTTTTATTTTGGATATTTTGCAAATAAAAAAATTCATATAATTCATATAAATAGCCTATGAAGAAAGAAAAGGAAGAGTGATCAAATACCACAAGATTTTTTACTCTTGGAGTTCATTGTGCTGTCCATAACAGAAAAGATTTTGTTTTATTTTGTTTTTAAACCAATCACAAAAACATTAAACATGGTGGTAGGGAGTAAACCTATAGGACAACTTGATAAGGAGCAATGAGTACCTGAAAATTATCAATATTCCTTTAAATTTAAGGAGACGTTGGGTGCTCCGAGTGAATGAATGTGAAGGACTAATACATAAACCCCATTCTGCAGTTAGTCTTGTAGCAGGGTGCTCAGTTACATGAGGAAATAAGCAGCAGTTAGAGAGGTGAAGAGTCCAGTTGATTTTACCCAGAAGGTTCTCCCAGAGCAGTTGGGAAGCAGAAGAGTGTAGCCTCTTTCTTACCATCTGGATTGGCTGGAAATCCACCTCCCCCCGTATGAAGAACATTGCCATCACTCCCTGACTCCCCAAGTCCTTTCATGATTCCCAAGGAACCGGAAACCCTCAAGCCAGTCAAAGTCAATCAAGACACAGTGTGCTTCCCAGGATCTTCTTTGCTCCATGTAAAATGAGAAAATATTTCTTATCTTGATGATTTGCTTCTGGCCCATTTGAGAATCAACAGCCAAATGTGAAAAAGGGGATGGAAAATGAAGACCAGATGTAAACATTGTTAAGGTAGAAAACTGACATGCTGAGAGTCTTCATGTATGCGTTCAAGGGTATAAATGAAAATTTACCTTTGGGACACCCTAGTTATTTTGGAAGAAATGGTTGGGTAGCCCTTCCTTCCTTCTTGCTGGTCAATATGCTAGCAGCTGACCCTATGTCCCCATTTCAGAACATCTAGGGAGTAAATTTTGTTCACTGCTGTATCTATAGTATTTAGAGCAATGGCGGGTACAAATTAGATGCACAGTAAATATTTGTAGGAATGAATAAATGCTTAATCAAAGGAGGTAATTCTCTCATGCTGCCAGGATAAATGTGGGGGCTGAGAAATATGAAAGCTCTCCCGGCATGAGAGCTTGACAGGCATTTTCCTATAGAAGCAACATCACACATAGTGATTGGGAGTTCTTGAACTAGTGCTCTTGGTACCATGGTTACTACAGGGCACTTATGGCTTGACCTGAGGCCTTCATACAGTCTGTCATACTGTTTCCATGGGAAAATGCATCTGAGTTCCAGGAATTGGCTGATAAGTGACCTTGACAAATACAAACCAAACTTAGTTGAGACCTGACTGAAATTCTGGTTTAGCTGTGGTTGTTTTGCAATCTATCCACAAATAAGGCATTGCTAAGAAACACGAATGGCCTTTGTTCTTGTGGTTAATTCCTAGCAGGAAGTGTGGTAGAGTATCAGAAATGTAGACTTGAATTTTATAGACCACGACGCAGCTATAATGTTTCCTTCAGTGGCTCAGGAAGACCAGAGGGTCTTAACTAAACCACAGAGGAGTCCTTCCAGGTATGTTAATATCTTAGATGCTCTGGCTGAACTGAATGTGGCTCAGAAATATCATAGCTGGCCACCAGCAGTCATTACTTTCAGTGAGATGCAGATGAAACAGAGCAAATCAGGGTATCCTCTCAGAAAATCATAAGGTTGGGCACGAGGCTGCTATCTGAGGGACAGCTGGGCATCATAGGTAAGGAATAGCACCATCACATACTGATGCTGGTTTGAAGGGATATTCTCCATGTAGGCTCATTCAGGCTCTCCTGGAGTATGGAGTTGGTGTGAAAAGTGGGCAGTCTCAGACGGCACCTGTGTTGAAGTCACAGATGTCCAGGTGGGTGTCTGGCAACTTGTTCTTCTGCATGAAGACCCTGGAGCCTCAGGGGAAGGTAGAGAGTCTAAGTCTCCATAAAACGGCCATAAAACAGTGTCACCCTCCTGATGGAGGAGCTGATACCAGCTTTGAGAGAGTTCCAGACTAACTGCTCAGATGTACTTTCTGGGACATGAAGAAGGGGCTGGCAGGTCTTGGCCAAGGCCAAGGCCAATGTTGGAATGCACTGAGCAAGAGAGAGATTTTTAAGTAATTGGAGAGCTTATGGAGTCTCAGCCAGGACGTCAGGAATCTAGGTAGGGGTGAGGCACGGCACTGACCTCTTGAATAAAGGCAGTACCAGCAGTCACTGTGTCCCCATCAGAAGTTTGTCTGGTAGTGTGCAGTTGCAGTGACAATAGTAGCCTTATGTATGGGTGAGAAGAAAGCTGTGAAGGGCATGACCACCCTGAGCAGAAACACTGACACTATGTTAGCTTCATTTTCAGGTAGGCTTCTCCTCAAGTGGTGGTGAAGATGGGCAGCTGTAGTGCCAAGTTCATATCCCACCAGCTTTGTCACCAACATGGAAAGAGTATTCCTCTTTCCCAAAAGGACCAGTGAAAGTTCCAAGTTGAAGTTCATCGACCCAGCAAGGGTCTTGTAGTATGACTGTGACCTTTGTTGGCCAGATCTGGGGACAGATAACCACTTTCAAGCTCTGGGACTGAGATTGGGGAGAGAAGTGATTTGCTGAAAAAACCTGAGTTTCTATCATCTTAGAGGAGAGCATGAGTGCTGAGCTGCAAAAATCTCACATTTCCACACTTCCTGACTTAGAAATATGTGATTGGGTGTAAATTAAAGCCAGAATCTAAATAAAGACCAGTTACCAAAGGCCTTCATGTAGCTGCCAATGTTCCTAGAAAGTGAGGGGGCTTTCCCTGACCTGTTCTAGAACATTTCTTAAAGTATGCTCAAGCATTCAGCTCTGGGAAAAATAACCACATGATTAACAAACGTACGGACTGGAAGCTGCAGAGGGAGGGGGGCACAGGAAGGAGGCTAAGAGAGAAGCCTTGTGTCCTTTCAACAAAGGGCAGCATTACTTAGCATAAAGGAGGAAATGAAGCAAGAACTGAAATCATGAGGTGGGTTTTTTTTTTTTTGTGCATTCTTTGCAAAAAAAAAAAAGATGCAGCATCTACATTCATATATAGCCTCATGAAAACCCACATAATTTCCATTATTGTGATAGTTTTAGGTGACAGTGACCTTCTTGATTTCTTTATCATTTTCTGGGTTATGAGTTAATCTAATCTGGTAACAGATTCTTCCCCAACAGGTAAAGTTCCTCTCATTCTTCAATGGTACCTCTGCAAAGAATCTTTCCAGATTTATGTGGGGAGAGAGCCTTTTTCTCTCTTCCTTGTCGGCATTTCCACTTTTGGACATGCCACTACAGTAGCACCTGCTGTGTTGCACGGTGGTTTTCTTGATTGGCCAAGAAGCTCTGTGAGACAGGAGCTGTGAGACTTGAAGTGTGGCGTTTGACTTTCCTGAGACACAAAGTGGGACAACGCTTCCTTCCATGCAGAGCTGCTGCCAAAATTACAGCAGCTGGTGCACGAAAAACACTTAGCATGCTGGGGCACCGGGGTGGCTCAGTTGGTTGAGCGCCTGACTCTCGATTTCAGCTCAGATCATGATCCCAGGGTCGTGGGATCAAGCCCCATGTTGGGCTCTGTGCTGGGCTTGGGGCCTGCTTGAGATTTTCTCTCTCCTTCTGCCCCCACCTCCACCCCCAACTAAAAGAAAAAATAACCCTTAGCACACTATCTGGCACATAGCAAGAGCTCAGCAAATATTAGCAGGTAGCATTTTAGTGTTTCTTCTCATTCAAATAATAGTAATCATTATTGCTAGGTCCTTCACTCAGTGGCAAACCCCTTGAAGGCAGCAAATGTTTTGAGGTCATAGTAGGTAGTCTATATATGTGGAAAGGAAAAAAGAAAGAGAATAGATGGGGGGGAATAAAGGAAGAGAAGATGAGATGGAAGGAAAAGGAGGGAAGAAGGATATATGGGAACAGCTAAGAATGTGGCATAGCCAGGTTTGTCTGGAAGTAATAGCCATGTAGCCAGAACTGGCCTATCTAGCTAGGAAGGATTGTAATGTTTTGGAGATGAGAAAATGTAGAGAACAAGAAAGGGAAGGGAGCATGTCTAACACCACGGTGTTGGCAGAAGTGGGGCTGGAATCCAGGCTCTCCTGGGGCTACTCCTCTCAGCCCTCTCTGTCCCTTGCGTCAGCTTTTGTCTTCTCCATTCTCCTTAGTCAGTGCCCGGACATATGCACAGATCAATAAACCTCAGCTAACCTCTGCCAACTGGGGTAATTGGTCATTTCATCTCTATCTTCAGATGGAGACTGAGGAGAGCATAGATGCTTGGTGGGATATAACAGTGTTTGTATCTTTTCAGTGTCTCTCCTGTGAAAACCAGAAGACCGCCATTATGGAGTAACATAGTCCTGGTCTTAATCCATTAGGCACCAAGGGACCAAATCCTATCTGCAACCATAATGAGGATCCCCGACTCAAGACGCAAGTGATGAGGCAGTGAAAGAAATACGGCATATGTCCTTCTTGAACATGGGTTTGGACTCAACTGCCTACATGGATCACAACCTTCCTTGGGAAATGGGCATGCATTTAGCGGATATAAGAGCCAAAACAGAGTTTCTTCAACTTATCCTGGATGGAGTATCAGAAAGGAAACACATCCCTGTGTGAGTGGATTTGGTTCCTCAGAAACTAATAGGGAGACTTGAAGGGGATGTGTGAAAGGGGATGCAGAAATGAGCTTGGGATAAGAGAGCCACACGGGGCATTCTAATGTCTATAATATACTTTAAAATATTTTACCACAGGCAGAGTGTTCTCATGTATGTATACCAGAGTGATACGTGATACGTGTATATATATCAGAGTGATACGTGATAGCCTAGGTACTATCATTTGTCCTAATCGAGAATTTACATCCTAAGGTGGAAAGCCATCACACTATTTAGGAAACCTGTATTCCAGAAACAGCTACTGCAAAAGCTTCCATGATCTTTATCTCTGATTAGCAGCAGACAATTTACCAGTTGGCATAATTAATGTTAGAAATAGGTTTCTGTTGATGAAATTGGTGGCTTTTTAATCAGCATAATGGATGCTACCAGTGCAGTTTCATCAGTGAGATTAAAGATAATGTGGATTTTAGAGTGGGTCCCTGCCCTAGCTTGAAAAGAGTACAAAAAACTAGCTAGTCCTGTAGGTCTTAGTGTTGCAATCCTGTGTTCAGAGTTGAACTCTGAAGATTCTAGTTACTTGGTGCTTATAAGATTAATTTAATTCTGCTCTTAGAATATTGTCGTGCTTTTCTGAAATAGTGATGTGATGTCAGAAGCTGTAGCAGCCATGCCTTAACTATGAAGGACAAAGCTAACATGTTGAGTGTATTAATTACCAATACTGCTCCATGAAAGGGAGGTAAACACATGATGTCCTCTAAAGTCAAAGGAGCTGTAAGACTGAAGAATGAGGCCAAGAAGTACAGCCTGTCAAGAATTGATTTATTAAAGGAACTTATGGACACTTATGGGTGGTAGCAAGAGGATATCGCTGCAACCCCACCTCCTGTACGATCTGTTTTGACCTGTTTTCATAGCCTTAGAGACTGGGAGACCACCCAGGAGGAGAATGTTTGAGAATAATAGTCATATCTCTAGAGCAGATCAAGGATGTCATGCTCCAAGAGTATACTTAAGGGTGTGGTTAAACAAAAAAGGAAGGATTTTGGGGGGGTGCTGTGTTCAAGAAGGCTTTAGGTCACAGAGGGGTCATCATGGTAGATTTGTCCAAGATGACATCAATCTGGTTTACACGAATACTCCTTAATAAATTACCCCAAAACTTAAAGGCTTAAAACAACAAAACTCTCTCATGGTTCCTGTGAGCCAGGAATTTGGAAGAGGTTCTGGCTTAGGAGATTCTCCTGTTGGCTGGAGGTGTAATTATTTGAAGGTTTGACTGTGGCTGAGGGGCCCACTTCCAAGATGGCTCACTCACATGTCTGGTAAATTGGGACTGCCTGCTGGAAGGAGGGCTGAGTTCCTCTCCATGTCAGTTTCTTCATGTGGCATGAGCTTCCTCACAGCATGTTGTCAAAGTTCCCAAGTAAGCATCCTGAAAGAGAGAGCCAAGTGGAAGCTGTATGCTTTCTGTAACCTGGCCTCACATAGCATCACTTCCACATCACTCTATTGATTGGGATCAACAGTCTACAACCCCTACAACATAGACACCACCTCTTGGTGGGAAGAGCATCAGTCACATTGTATGAAGAGCATATGCCATAGAAGAAATATATAGGGGTGGCCATCTTTGGGAAGTATAATCTGCCACACTGTCCTAGTCTGCTGGAGCTGCTGTAACAAATACAATGGACTCTGTGGCTTAAACAAAAAATATTAATTTTTCACAGTTCCAGAGGCTGGAAGTCCAAAATCAGGGTGGTAGCATGCTCAGGTTTTTGGTGAGGGCCTTCTTTTTGGTTGTCTTCTTCAGGTCTTTTCTTGGTATGTGCACATGGAAAGAAAAATCCTGTGTCTCCTCCCCTTTTTGTAATGGCATTAATCCCATCATGAGGGTCTTGCCCTCATCACCTAATCTAATCCTAATTACCTCCCAAAGGCTCACCTCCAAATACCATGATATTGGGGGTTAGGTTTTCAACAGAAGAATGTTTGCGGGGGACATAAACATTTAGTTCATAACATACATTAAGTAAAGAAGGTAGAGAGAAAAGATAGAAAACACCTATGTCCTGGGTACCATCATTGTGTTTCTAAAATAATTTCAGGATGTCTCATTTCATAAGATAGTACATTTTCTTTATTGATTTATTTGGGTATTCTCTTACTGTATCTGAAAGCATTTTATGTGGTATAAAAGTTAGAGCAAAAGACTGGGCTCAAATTTTCCTAAGGCCACTTAGATAAGATGACTTGATCAAAGCATTTAATCCCATCCATTTATTCCACAGGTATTTATCAATGTCCTTCAATGTGTCAACCAGGTATTGTTTAAGATGCCAGGGATAGAATAGTGAGTAAAACAGAAACTCCTGATATCATGTAGCTAACACTCTACTATGTGTTCTGTGGTCTCTCTGTGTGTGAGGGTGGTGGTGGTGTGAAAGGTTGAAATTGAGAAACCAGATAAATAATTAAAATTATGTGAGTGGTGAGGAGTGCTGTGGAGAAAAATGAAGCAGGGAAGGAGGCTAATGTGGCAGGGAACATCCTCATGAGAAGAGTGACATTTGAGTAAAGACTTGAGGGAAGTAAAGGAGTGAACCATGTGCAAAGGCCCAGGTGGGGACAGACCTGTGTGTCTGAGGAGCATTAAGGAGGTCAGTGTACCTGGGGACTGAAAATGGTAGGAAATGGGGACAGAGAGCTCCTGGGAGGTGGGAGGAAATTGTATCGTGATATGGGAAGCCATTTGAGCTTTTGATTAGAGAGTTGATATGATCTAACTTAGATTTAATAGGATCACTTTAGCTGCTGTGTTGAGGAATGAGACTGAAGAGGGGCAAGGGGGGGAACAGGGAGGCTAGTTGGGAAGCTACCAAAATAACTCCTGTGAGGAACTATGTTGAAAGATTGGTAGCAATGGCAGTGGCAAGAAGAGGTCAGATTCCGGATATGTTTTGTGAGCATTTTCTGGCAGATTGGGAGTGGGGTATGAGAGAAAGAGAGGTGGCAAGGATGACCCCAAGATTCGGGCCTGTGAACATTTCAAACAGTAGTGTTTTAGGTTCCTATTGCTGCATTTCCTAACTGGGTGGTATAAACAACAGCAACATTCATTTTGCTCACAAATCTGTAGTTTGGTTAGGGCTCTGAGGGAACAGCTTGCCTCTGCTCACTCAATATCAGCCAAGGCAGCTCCAGTGTTGGGGGCTTGTTTCATCTGAGACTTTGCTCACTCACATATGTAGTGGTTGATGCTGATTGTTGGCCACATCTATATGTGGCCTTTCCATGTGGCTGCTTGGCTTCCTCACGTCCTGGTGTCTGGGTTCCACGGTTCCAAGGATGAGTTGCCTCACAAAGAGAGAGAGCCAGATAGAGCTTGTACCAAAAACTCCTTTCCTCAAAAGTATTTTTTTTAATTCCAGTGTAATTAAAATATAGTGCTTTATTAGCTTCAGATGCTCAATATGATTCAACAGTTCTATACATTACTCAGTGCTCATCATGATACTCTTAATCCTCTTTACCTATTTCACCCATCCCCCCGCCCTCCCTCTGATAACTATCAGTTTTCTGTATTTAAGTTTTTTGTGTCTCTTTTTTTCTTTGTTCATTTGTTTTGTTTCTTAAATTCCACATGAGTGAAATCATATGGTATTTGTCTTTCTCTGACTGAGTGATTTCAGTTAACATTATGCCATATAGATCCATCCATGTTGTTGCAAATGGCAAATTTTATTCTTTTCATGGCTGAGTAATATTCCATTGCATATATATACCACATCTTTCCACATCTTTTTTTTTCCAGTTTATTTATTTAATGCAGGGGAGGGGCAGAGAGAGAGAGAGAGAATATCTCAAATAGGGTCCACACCTGTGGAGCCTCAGGAAGGGCTCAAACCCAAGAACTGTGAAATCATGACTTGAGCCAAAATCAAGTGTTGGATGCTTAACCAACTGAGCCACCCAGGTGCCCCTATACGACATCTTCTTTATCCTTCATCTATCGATGGACATTTGGGTTGCTTCCATATCTTGGCTATTGTAAGTAATACTGCAATAAACAGCGGAGTACATATATCGTTTGAATTAGTGTTTTTGTATTCATATGAAACATATCCAGTATGGGTATATACCCAGTAGTGGAATTACTAGGTCATATGGTAATTCCTATTTTTAATTTTTTGAGGCACCTCCATACTGTCTTTCACAGTGACTGCACCAGTTTGCATTCCCACCAACAGTGCAAGAGGGTTCTTTTTTCTCCATATCCTTGCCAACACTTGTTGTTTCTTGTGGTTTTGATTTTAGCCATTCTGACAGGTGTGAGGTGATATCCCATTGTGGTTTTGACTTGCATTTCCCTGAAGATGAGTGAGGTTGAGCATCTTCTCTTGTGTCTGGTGGCCATCTGTATGTCTTCTTTAGAGAAATGTCTGTGCGTGTCTTCTGCCCATTTTTTAATTGGTCTATTCATTTTTATGGTGTTGATTTGTATAAGTTCTTTATATATTTTGTATACTAACCCGTTATTAGATATGTCATTTGTAAATATCTTCTCCCACTCAGTAGGTTGTCTTTTATTTTTGTTGTTTGTTCCCTTTTTTGTGCAGAAGCTTTTTCATTTTGCTATAGTCCTAATAGGTAATTTTTGCTTTTGTTTCTCTTGCTTCAGGAAACATGTCTTAAAATTTTTGCTACGGCTAATGTCAGAGAAATTGCTGCCTGAGCTCTCATCTAGAATTTTTATGGTTTCAGATCTCACATTTAGGCCTTTGATTCATTTTGAGTTTGTTTTTGTGCATGGTATAAGAAAGTGGTCTAATTTCATTCTTTTGCATGTAGCTGTTCAGTTTTCCCAACACCATTTGTTAAAGAGACTGTCTTTTTCCATTGTTTATTCTTGTCTCCTTTGCCAAAGATTAGTTGACTATATAATCATAAGTTTATATCTGGGCTTTCTGTTATATTGATCTATGTGTCTATTTTTGTGCCAGTACCATATTGTTTTGATTACTACAGTTTTGTAGTATACCTTGGTTCTGGGATTGTGATATCTCAAGTTTTGTTCTTCTTTTTCAAGACTGATTTGGCTATTTGGAATCTTTTGTGTTTCCATAAAAATTTTAGAATTATTTATTCTAGTTCTGTGAAAACTGCTGTTGGTATTTTGTGTATCAAACTTCTGAAGTCTTGCATCACTTCTGCAACATTACACATCAAAGAAGTTACAAAGTTCTGCCAAGAGTCAAAGAGAGGGAAATAGACTCCATCTCTTGATGGGGAAGTGGCACATGTGAGTGGATACATTGTTGTGTGATTTATTTTTGGAAAATAAAATCTGCCACAAAGTGGCATATTTATGGACATGAAGGAAACGATTTAAGAAGGTTGAAGTGGGGTGAGATCAGAAGCTGATATTAGGAGTTAGAGTTAATTCTGACATGCCCCTTGGACTTTCTTCTTTTTTTAAAAAATGTAGATTTATTTATTTTGAGAGAGAAGAGAGGGTCAGAGAGAGGGAGAGAGACAGGGGGCTTGATCTCACAAACTGCAAGATCATGACCAGAGCCAAAATCAAGAGTCAGACCCTTTAACCAACTGAGCCATCCAGGCGCCCCATCCCCCTGGACTTTCAAATGGAGACATCAGGCAAGCAGGTGGGTATGTAAATTTTGAGGTCAGGGAGTATCATCTGTGTTAATATTTAAAATCAGAAGGGCAGAAAATATGACCAAGGAAGTGAGTGTAGATAGAATGCGATACAAGGACTGAGTTCTGGAACGCCCCGACATTTAGCAGTAGGAGAATGTGGGGATTAGGAGAGAATGGGGATATGGTTGGTGCTCTGGTGAGAGAGCTGTGGAAGGAGGAGCCAGTGGGCCAGATTTTTCAAAGTCTTGCAGTTTATGATTCTGTGGTGATAAACACCTGAACAGGTATTAGTTTTCCTACCTCGGGCTGTTAGGCTCCATCAATCCAAATTCTTGTCTCCTCTGCTGGACCAGAAGCTTCTGAAGGGCAAGGATACAGGCATTAGTCACCTCTGGATCCTCTGAGGAACTATGATAGTGTTCCCCACACAAGGATACTTAATAAGTGAGGGTGAGCAGAAATTGGCAACAAAGAGACACCATATGAATTGAAACTCCTTAAAAGGGCAGTTCTAAGCTTGAGGAAATAGTCTAGACTCATTATTTGTAGTAGTTATGTTCCATAAAGTTTCTGTGAACGTTGAATTAGTGAACACTGAACCACCCTTCCAGTGGAAATATGGGGTTAGATTCCTGTGATCCTCTGGCCACAGCGGTTTCCTCCACCCATCAACACATAACCTTGTTTTACGTATGTTTCTGTTTAAAGACACCTTGTTATATATACTGTTGATTCATTAACATTGAACTCGTGGCAAACAGCACTGTGACTCAGGCCTGCATGGAGCTTGTCTAACACATGTATTCTCTCCATAAGGCCCCTTTCAGCCTTGAACTTTGGAACATCAGCCAGCACTTCAGCACATCACTTGGGAGTCATTTTAAACCACGAAATCACCAACAAAAGACACCAAGACGTGAAAAACTGAAAAATGTGACACTAAATAGACTATGAAAAGGATGTTTATTCATAGTAAGAGAGTGGAAACAAGAAGGTAGGGCATACCTTTGTTTGAACTCAGTGGGTGTTGCTCAGCTAGAAAGCAGTGCATCTGGCAACTCAAACTTTATGCTGGCTCTGGTGAGCGCAGAAGGATGGGGAGTGCTGATTTGGGGAGAACAGATACATTCTACTGTATGCTACTGGCATGTTTGCAAATATGGAGTCTGTGAATCATGAGGATGCCTGGATCCACCTTGCGTTAAACTGAATGTAAAGGGCCAAAGAACTAGGGTTGTATAGCTTTTACTTCTCTACATCCAACTGGAAGGGGTTATAACTTCAGTATATTTTAACTTTCTTTCTTTTTTTATTTTAACTTTCAAGATGTCATTATTACTTTGGGGCTTGACGCCTCATACAAATAACTCAAATTATAGTTTGTTTTGATCTCATTAATTTGAAGTCAGGTTTTATTACTTTGAAAATGGCTTTACATTTCTGAGCCTACCCACTTCGGTCAGCGTGTTCTGCCTCTATCCCCATGAAGTGGGTGGTCTGAGCAGGTTTTTCTATTTGGGTATTGAGGTCATTGAACAGAATAAGTTGGGGTACTCAATGTTCTGGGGAGACATAGGCTCCTGCAAATAGAGACTGTGTTTCAGGGTCTAACTTTGCTGTGGGTCACAGCCAACTCCATCTAGGATCCCACCATAGCACAAAGGTGTTTGCCGGTGCAGGCTTTCAATACTGTGTCAGTGGCAATTTGCAGAAATTCAGTGCAACATTCAAAAGGCCATGAATGGGCCAGGTAGTTGAAAGTTGGGAAAAGCACAAACTAAATAACAGTACTTATGGAGACTTAGCCAGAGTAGCGCTGTCTCCCCCAGGAGACGTGACCACTTCCCTCCCTGAAGATGCTATGAACTTCCCATGAAAGAAAACAGACCAGATGTGGCTTTAAGGGAGAAAACATCTTGATCTTTTGGTTTTAATAAGCGAGTCCCTAAATAGCTAAATTAAATTTAAGAAGAAAATGAAAAATAAAACTCCAGTGTCCTTTAAAAATGCCCTTATAATTTTTCATGGAACGATTTTTTATATAGTTAAGGAAAAACAAATCCATCACCTTTTCTGGCAATCTCAAACCCTTTGGTTTCTAATTCCTAAAAAAATTATTTAACTCATTGAAGAGTAATGTGGCTGCCTGGTCAAATGCCCACTGCCTGCTTGGAACTGGGGATCTCTCTGGAGAGGCTCAAGGGCACCCCCAAAGGCATGGCTCAGAGTCCAGTTCCTGTTGGAAGCTGCCGCAAAGCAAGTACAAGATGAGCCAGGAGCTTCTGTGGGAGAGAGAGCGGCATCCATCTTGCCATTAGGCTGATCGGTTTTCCTCTGCCTCCTCTTTCCTTAGAATGTTAAGTCTTCAGGCCAAGATAATGTCCGGGCTTATGCAAATGCAAGAAGCGAGGCAGAAAGCCACTGCACTTGCTTTGCCTAGAAATTAATCTTAAACTCTCAGAGGAGCATTTAATATCCTGTGGAAGCAACACTCTCCAAATACAGCAGCCCTGCCATTCTGGGGGCCAGACTGCCATTGATCTTAGCTTTTCCAGCTATGAAAGATTTTGGAAAAGGCCTTTAAGGAAAAGGCAGTCCCAAAGCCCATCCACTTTCCTTGGGCCAGAGAGCCAGGTGGATTAAGGAGAAGGCCCCCAGAAAAGTTCAGCTACTGGTTTTGAAGGAGCACTGAAACCCCACTGGAATAAACTAGAAATGTGATACCAGTTAACCCAGAGTTTCACTTACAATTATTCCTAGGATGCAAGAGGTTCCTTAATGCAACCGTCACCATTGTCAGTCTTCTCAGGGAAGCCTTCCTTTTTGCGATGTCTCCGTGCAAGCAGTGGGGCACGACTGCAGGCAGACCTGTCTCCCTGCCACCTGTGTCCAGGCACAGAGATGAGTCACAGTCAGCTGGCCTGTGAAGCTGACTGATGCATGGCCCCTGAGATGCTCTTCCTTGGGAATGAGGGTATTCTTTATTTTTTATTAACTAACTGAGATGTTCTTTAACATGCCTCACAAACAGTCTGACTTAGAAAATTGCCCACAATAAGTGTATATAGCCGTTTTCCATTTTGAATATAAAGAAAGAAGTATATGATTTTTATTCGTAGAACTGTTTCACTTCTACCAGTGTTGAACCAACATGTTTTCAAGGAGGGCAACATTAACTGTCTTGGGAGGTTTGTTTCTCTGTCTGGCCCTCCTGGTTTGACCTGGTTAAGAGGTTCTTTTCTTATCCTCGATGGCCAGGGGTAGATGATAGGAAGTTGCATATCTGGTTTGCAAAACCCAGTGTTCTGGTGAGTGCTTTCTTGCTCTCAAGCTAGGGTGACCAACCATCATGGTTTTTCCTGGACTGAGAATTTTCAGTGTTAAACCCAGGAAAGTCCCTGAATGAGTCGATAACCATATTTCAGGCCTACTTGTGCCTAGGGAAGCCGCAGAGTAAAGGACTTGCCAGAATGGGCTCTTGGGCCGATTGCCTGGGTCGGGACCACTGTGCATTATTTAACTCGCTATGTAACCATGGGCAAGTTACTTAACCTGCTCCTCAGTTTTCACACCCAAAGCCTGGGAAAAATAACATCTACCTTTTAGGGCTGTCAGGAAGCCAAAATAAAATAATTACGTATAGTGCCCCTCCGTGAGCTGCAGCATGGGAAGGGCTCATAAATGCTGGCTATTTTTGTTGTAATTGTTATTATTTGAAGGTAAAACAGTAGCAGTGAAGTGGGGGATCCTGCGGGAAGAAGTGCAACTAATATACCTGAGTCAGCCCAGAGCCATCAAGAAGTGGTCAAATAACATTGTGACAGCTCGAGAAGATATGAAAGTATAGGATTGTGTTCTCCCTTTTGGAAATTGTTGATCAAAATGGATTTTACTTTGAAAAGTTTTTGTGCCTACAGGGGCAAGTTTCCATTATCTGCAAAATGCAGGCGGATGGATTTCTTGGGTAGGAGGCATAACCCCATGCGTGCTAAAGGCCCTGCAGGCTTCCTAAGTGCCCTCGATGTGGAAGCAGATGCCAGATTGCCAAGGGGAGCCTGCGGTGCATTGGCCCCTCCCGGGGCACCGTATCAGGCTGCAGCCCCTTGGCATATGCTATGGAAAATCTTCCCACACCGGCACCAGGGCTCCAGACACATGTGTTTTAGATCACTGTTAAAAGAGTCAGCTTCTGAAGCTCTTACTTCCTGTCGTTTGGCCTGCAAAATTTTTGCTGAGTCATTTGACCTCATGCATCTTCTAAAACAGTAGTCATGTGACCAGAGGAAACTGCTGTGGGTGCACAGCTTGCCTAGGGGCACGTAGTTTTGCAAACTTGATCCAAGCAACACGCATAGATCACATACTGCAGTGCCCTGCGTTGAATTAGGGACCCAGGTCTCAGCAGGAGCAGCAGGGCCTGGCTTGTCCACAAAGCACTGGCTTTCTAGTGGGAAGGACAGGTCCATATTCTAGGATTCCAAGCCAGATCTTGAAAAGTTTTATGAACAAAAACATAAACTATGTGACTGGGTAGTGCAGAATAATTCATTCTGACTGGAGAATCACAAAGAAAGGCACACCCAGCTAGAGGAGAATTAGTAGGACTTGGATAGCTGAGAAAGGGGAAGAAAGTTTGGACAGAGGGTGTGTGGAAGCCAGAAAACATACACAGGTTCACGGAGTCATGTTGGGCACCCAGCGTGCTGGATTGAACCACAGGAAGCATAAAGGGGGATTGGTGGGAGATCAGTTGGGCCCGCTCATGGAGGATGGAGTGAATACATGACTCCAGAGTCTACACTTTCTTCCCTATGTAGGAGGAAAGGCTTTTGAGCAAGGGAGTGATAGGATCACAACAAGGCCTTGGAAAATGACTTGGTCAAGGAAGGAATCTGTGGGCAGATAAATGCAGGTGGGAGGAAGACAGGGGAGGGCAGAGGTCTTAGTCCCACAATGCAGGTAAGAGTTGATGAGGCCTGAACTTTGGAAATGACAGAAAGAATGGAAGGGAAGTAAGAGAAGATACCAAAGGAAACTTTGAGAGGGAGAAAGAGAGGATTTAACCTCCATTTGTCTACATCCAACCCCAATGTGGGTACTGAGCTGGGAGGGGCAGCAATGAATGGAAGAACGAGTGGATAACAATCTGGGTAGAGAGACAAAGATCACAGGTTGCAGAGCTGAGGGGAAGGGAGTGGGCTAGCCTAGAAAAAAGGCTGAACAGCACCTTAGTGATAGCTTGTCTGTGCAGGAGAGACACCAATCACAACTGCTTCCTGGTCTCCTCAGAAAAAGGCTCAAGTTAAGGTCTGGAGAGTTTAAAATTTTTTTTTAATGTTTTTTATTTATTTTTGAGAGACAGAGAGAGACAGCGCGAGCAGGGAAAGGTCAGAGAGAGAGGGAAACACAGAATCTGAAGACAGGCTCCAGGCTCTGAGCTGTCAGCACAGAGCCCGACGCGGGGCTCGAACCCACGAACTGTGAGATCATGACCTGAGCCGAAGCCGGACGCTTAACCGAC